>OY728147.1:596748224-597373224 GCA_963277665.1 Viscum album | reverse complement strand
CTTTATAACCATATAACACATCCATATTATGTCCAAAATACATAATTACAATGAAATTAAAAGGATTTGAAAGTGATATAAAAACCATGTTCTTAAATATCATGCCAATCTGTTGCATCATAATTTATCATAATCATACATGCCACATAGACCAAATAACAATAATTGTTATGTAAAAAATTAATCGAAGATAATAGTTTTAATAAGGATTTCAAAAATCATAATTTAATGAAAAATATTTTTCCAAAATAAATATGCGAAATCATAATTGGGCATAAAACATCATTATTCATTATTGGACTAGAAGAATTTCAAGAGGAGTAAAATTTGATGTTTATGATATTGAAGTCACTTTGATTAATTTTCTTTCTCAGAAAACATTTTGATAATATAAAAACATGTATATACCCTAAATTAATTGAAAATAATATTTTATGACAATAATATGAACATTAATACTTTAGAAGAAGGGATAACCACATCTAATGAATTTGTTTTGAGAATATTCTTAACATAAATCCCTCTTCATTTCATCATTCTCTACCACCTGAATAATAATCATATTATTATTAAAACAAAATTCCATAAGTGATTCATTTAAATATTCCCACTATATATCCCTTAACATTATAGGATTTTATTTTATAACACTCTTTGTTGAACATGATTTTTTTACATCATGTTTTCATTAATGTTTATGGTTTTTTATCTCACATTCATCATTTAATGTAATTTATATATAATTATAATTTAATAAATATATTATATTACATTTAATTACCTATTTAAAAATTATATATAATTATTTATATCTATACATGAAGGTTGTTATAAAAATTGATTTAGAAATGACCCTTTATGTTGTTAACCAACTATTGATGGGACATTGTCATAAGAGATAGACAAATAATTTTTTAATATATATAAATAGTAAATGTGAAAATTAAAGTAGATAAAAATCATTAATATAGTTTTTTCCTACTTCTTAATTTCTTTTATATGGGTTGGTATTAAAGGGGGTGGTGAAAAAAAGAGAATAATAAAAAAAGGGAAGAGTTAATCGTAACAAACATAATCTTCTGTGTTGCATCTAATATATGACACTAAAAATTGTAACACCCCGACCCCTCTAGGCTAGATTCGGTGCATTACTTGTGATATTTCCATGGTTAGAAGGAATAAAATTCCCAAAGGAACGATCTGTTTAGTAGTCTTAAATAAACTAGATACATAGATGTAACACAAATTACATTGAAAAAGGATACAAGATAAAATACATAATAAAACTAAAAATTTCAACCACACGAACTCAATAAATGACCTTCTCTTAATCACCTATTGAAGTTAAACAATGAAAGGGGTGATATCAAACACTCAGTAAGGGTTTCAAATAGCATAATCATTAGTACAATAATAAGTGAATCACAGTCAATCTGATATAGTCAATATGTCATAATGAATAAATGAATAACTAATTCCATTGATAAAATGAGAATGAAGCTGCATCCATAGATTTTTTCAAATTGAAAACCTCAAGGATAATAATAACTGATAATGAATAAATATAATTATTATTAATTGGAAATCATGTATCTGCAACATGAACCATAATACCGTAAAAATAGTTTTGTTCTATGGTTAGAAACCCGTCTGATTTTTGGAAACAATCTCCAAGGGTTTGTTGCCAAACTAATTTGTCTCATGAGATTTGACGATGAATCGTGGGGATATAGAGGGACCCACCCTCCACTGTATGTCCATAAAATTCATTTTACATTGATTAAATACTAGATCAATATGCCTTATCAATATTTTTATAGAGTAGAGTATACGGATTTATTAGTATTCACACTATCAAAACAAAATTCAAAATAAATACTGTATGTAAAATGGTATAAGGAATAGAAAATAATAATATCTGTGATACGAGAGAATGGATATTTGAATGTTTTATAATTTCAATTGAAAATTGATATCAAATGTGTAGTAGTTCACCACATAAGAATGAGTTGGTGCATAATTATTAAGCAAGTCACAATGAAGTGAAAATTGAGACAAAGCTCGTTACCGTGTTGTATTCAATTGATTCATATGACACAAAGTTAATGACAACCAAAAGAGTCCCAGAATATAATAAATATATTTATAAATATGATAACATATGTAAAATTTTATTACTCTTATACGAAATATAATAAATAAGAGGTGAACAATGAAAACCCCACAGAATTGAAAGTGAGATGAGAAAAACACCTTACAGACATTTCATCATGGTAATAAGTGTTCTTGCGAGGGCTTAATGAGAGATAAAAGTTTATACCATTATTTATATATGATAAGGTAATTATGGGGGAGGTTGAAAAACATACCCCATCATTAGAAATTAAAAAATAAAATCACACAAGATAGTGTAGATTGTTTATTAAAAGTGAGAGAGAGGATCCCTTACAATGATTGTGTCATTAGAGTGACTATTATCAATGAAATATTTATGTGTGACAAATAATAATCCATAAAATATAATTGGATATAAATTTAAAAAAATCATAGGACATTCACACATATTCCTGGAAAAATGTAAACAATGAAATAGATGTTTAACCCAAAGACGGAAAATTGAGTTAAGCAATCCCTTACCTTATGCTCGAAGGTGTTCTTGACTTGTTATTAAAGACCTGAATAAAAAGATGAGGATTATTAATTCATAAGTCCAAAAACTATTTTATATGTAAATTATTTATTATAATCCTTTTTAGTACATCCTAGGCATTTTTTATTGGTTATAAGGTTTAATTTCATTGTTCTGGCTCGTTTGTTTACTTGGTTTTAAATGATCGGTTCACTTATATTCATGTTCTGATAAATATATAAGATTTATGTGGTTGCCCAGAAATGAATTTGTACACAATTAGCGAACATCCAGGTTATTACATGGTTTTAAATTTAATTTGGGTTACTTATATTGAATTCAAATTTATATATATATATATCCTTAGTGATAATCGTTTTGGTTCGTTGGTGGATTTGATTACGATGAACATGTTTTTTTATAACTTAATACCATGTGTACAAAACTATTACATAACTAAAAATTGGATATATTACATAATAATATGGTTCAACCATAACACAAATGGATTCTTGAATAGAATTAATGACTATAATAGAAATCGATAAATCGTTGTCCTTGAATGTGCTAAATTAGCACATCTCAAACAATGCTTTCATTTCTTTCAAATAAAAGATGGGAAAGGATAGAATAATATGAAATATATTCCAATCACATGAAAAAATTCTATTACATGTATGTCACTAGATTTATCATACTATTTTGGTGACGGTAGGTGAGAAAAGAAACAAAAATAAAAGAACTTAAATGAAAAGAATGGATTTGAAAGTGGAATTTACCTCTTGAAAATTCCTCCTATGAGAACCTCTTAAGGGGATAGGTTTTGTTATTTTGAAGATGCTAGGAGATTTTGGAGTGGGGGAGGATCTTGGGGAGTGATTTGGGAATAATATTATGAAGGAACAAGGCTTGAGAGTAGTTAATGGAAGGGGGTGTGAGAGGGGGGTTTTTATAGTGGAGGAGAGAGATGATTTCTTAATATAAAACTCATTAATTTATTATTTATCATCAAAAAAAGGAATAGTGAGTATTCCATGACCAAGAATAGTAATTTTTTCGTCGGATCCCGAACCCAGTGGGCTTACATCAGTAGGACATCACACATGACTCTATAATTAGTGTATTTATCTTAATTTTGCAATTTATGGTATGTCACTATTCATAAAAAATTCAACTATTTCAGAAAAATCCCAAATATTTACCCAATCCATTTTTCAATTTGTAGAATTCCAAAATGAAGTCCATTTTTCAAAAATAATTTTCTAATTATGATTAATTAAATATTTAATAATTATTTAATCAAAAAATATAAACACTTAAAATATATATCTTTATTTTTAAGGTGACTAATTTCATTTATAAATTCAAGGGCATGGATACCATTCATAATAGTCATTTTACTATTCATAAGGGTATGTTACTATTCATATGGTTAGGTTACTATTCATAAGGGTAGGTTACTATTAAATGAAAATTATGTTAATTCTATCAGACTCTAATTATCATCTTGATCACAACCGTGTATGTTAGATTTTTAAAATTCAAATCACAGAGCTGAAAATTTTATGTTTTATGGCTAGGTTATGGCTATCTTCTATAAGTAACCATGTTTTGTTCCATAGAGGATCACTGATTATTGAAATATACATTATAACCAAAATGTATTTAATAGAAACATACCATAAAATGTTTGGGGTGTTACATTATTCCCTCCTTGGAAGAATTGTGTCCTCGCAATTCATTTCATAACTACAAAAGAATGATCTCTGATGTTCTTACCACACATCCTATCATAGAGTATCCTCAGGTTCGTTCAGTGGAAAACCAAAAATGATGTTCAAATACTCTAGTTCTCTGACACAGACACACCTCAAACAGAAGTGGTTAAACTCTTGCATCGAGAACTCGAGCTTCCATAGGGATTCTCGAACGGTAGAATGTTTGGAAGTGTCCGAATAGACCAACACAAGAAGAACTTGTCGAACTATGTCCTAACTGAAAACAACTAAGTCATAGACGTTGTTGTAGAGGATAAAATTGAGGAGTTCGTACATGTAGGATGCACATAGGTTTCCCTCCAAAGTAGCCTCTTAAAAACATAACATGTCTTTGTAGTTCCTGCCTAGGGTGAAACATAGTAAAATCGCTTCGTGGTATTTTCCTCTTCGCATATACTCGGCCAATTGTTCCATGGCTATGAGGTAGTAAATGGAAGAATTCACTTGACAGGTGAAGAGATTGTCTGACTGTTTGTCACTTCATTTAGTTTTTACACATTATTCAAAAGATTGTGAGAGGTTGTTACTCCTCTTTAAAGGTATTGATCTCAATAATCTCGAGTACCTCCACAGGAAGAGATAACATATGGGTTTGTCCTTCCATCTGAAAATTTAATATAAAAGTTCACATAGTAAAAATAATTCAAAAGTATAACTGATTAAAAAATAATAAGAGACAAAAATTAATATTCTTATATAACAACTTTTTCAAAAAGTTAAACAGGGCTAAGGGTTTCCCCAGTCCCCCAATACACAAATACCCAAAACTAGTTCAAATATTTCAACCTCACAGAAGCATATGAAACACTAGAAACATGTCACTCCTGATGTCCCTTTATCGAGAACACCACAAATGATAGGGTGTTGACGTACTCAGGTGGATTCCTAAGGTAGTATTTAGCTTCTCGATTTCCATAGCCCAGACACACTACAGACAACTAGGGTCGAATATGTGCTTAAAGCATGCTGGCTTCCATAGAGAGGCATGAGAAGTGTGGAGGCCAGAAATTTCAGTGTAGACTAAATCCCTATAATTCCCACACACCTCACCATTCATGAAGATATTTATGTCGTAAAGTTATCCATACATACTAAAACCTAGGATCTAAAATAGGTTGGTTTCTCGATGGTCACCATCCAAAGCCGCTTCTATAAATTCACCAACAACTCCGTAGTTATCAGCCAAAGTGAAACATAGAAAAAGTTCTTTATGATACATCCCTATTTTCCTATATGCAGAAAATTGTGCATATGCAATATGGTAATAAACCAGATTTCATCCATTGTAAATATGGCTAATGTTTGGACGATTTGATACCTAATAGAGTTGTCTACAAGTCAAACGTATGATGGCATAGGGCTGGTCGTCTTTGGAGCATATCTTGGAAATTATAGTCTCTAACAACTTGGTACGTAGTGATAAAATATTTCTTGGTTGACTCATATATTTTATCTGAAATGTTTTATTAAATCAAATTTCATCAAAGAAAGTCCATTTTAAACCAAGTAATTGTTTTGTATAAAAACATATCAAAACAAAGAATTCTACATCATTCATTTAGACATGGATTATAAAACTCAACTATTACACAATCTCTTACTCCCTTACACAAAAAAACAAGTATAGACTTCCTGACATCCTCTAAGATTACTCCTCATATATTTCACCGATGTTGGGGATCTCCCCCGTTTTCAGACAAACGGATCACCAAAGCGATTCCAAATTCCATTATATCCTTGGTCTAGATGCAATGTCTGCAACTAGGTTAAACCTTGTGTGGACATCTATAATTAATATTGGGAGAAGAATTTTGGGTATCACCTTGAGAGACAATAGTATAAACTTAATCCCGATAATGAAAATGGGTATTCTCGTTATCAAGGGTTTCAATGTCCACAAATGGACCACAGAGTCCGTAGGTCAAAATCTGACATAGATATGTTGCCCGGAGGTCGCCCCCTTTTGAAGCCTCCACAAAGTCTTGAAGAGAAAAGAAATTATTGGCTAGGGTAAAAATTTTAAAGATACCCCTCAAAGTATTTCCCTTGTCATACAGAGAATAGTAATTGTGTGCTCATCATGAGGTAATAGATGAAACCTACTCCATGGTGATGTTGGAGTACCCGAGGAGAGTTGGATACTCAGTAGAGGGTTTTTCATGATAAAATTAATATTTTCAAAAGCCTTTTAGTTTTCTACACATGATTTTCCCACTATGGTCTCTAATACTTCTGTTGGAAGAGACAAAATACATGTACCTTCGTTTTCCATCTGAATATTAAGAAAACATAACTCTTAGTATAGTTTAACTAAGTTATTCATTGTTCAGTTCTTGTTTCTAGAGTTATCCAAACCAAATCCCCCAAGGAAAATGTACATTAAACTCCCTTATAATGGCTTGTATGGAAAATGTGAATTATCCTAAGCATATCCCCCATGAGTGTCGTAACCAAGAGTGCAGCAAGGCCCATTGTTGTGTACCAGTTCCCGTTTGAGTCTAGCTCAAAGTTGTGTTTTCGGGTTTTACCCCTAGATACACATGTGCCAGAGCTGCCTCTACCTACTCGTATCTAGACACGGATTCATTACATGAATGATCATCATACTCTATTCGTTACCAAGATACCAGAATGTTCCTGTATGTTTATCCTCAAAAGATTATCATAGGTATTGTTTTCTAAATCTAGATTCCAATTTTCCTACTGAACTTCCTCTAATACCAACTGTAACACCCCAAACCCTATTGGCTGGAGTCGGTGTATTAAATGTAATATCTACATGTCTATAAGGAATGAAATTCCCAAAGGAATTATTAGTTTAGTAGTCTTTAAAAAAACAAGATACATATATGTAACACAAATTACATTGAAAAAGGTTACAAGATACAATACATAACAAAACTAAAAACTGCAACCACACGAACTCAATAAATGACATTCTCTTCATCACCTGTTGAAGGTAAACCATGAAAAGGGTGATCTAAAATGATCAGTATTCGTTAAAAATATCATAAGCATGAGTACAATAATAAGTGAATCACAATCAATTAGACATAGTCAATATGGCATAGTGAATAAATGAATAACTAATCCCATTGATAAACTGAGAATGAAACTGCATCCATAGATTTTGTTATAGTGAAAACCGCATGGATAATAATAAACTATAATGAATAAAGAGAATTATTATTAATTTGGTGTCATTTATCTAGCACATGAACCATACTACTGTAATAGTGGTTTAGTTCTATGGGTAGAAACCCGTTTGATTTTTGGAAACAAACTTGAAGGGTTTGTCGCCAAACTGATTTGTCTCATGAGACCTACCGATGCATCATGGGGCTATAGAGGGACCCACCCTCCACTGCATGTCCAATGTATTCTTTATACATTGATTAAATAATAGAGAAATAATCCTTATCAATATCTGTATAGAGTAGAGTATACGGATTTATCAATATTCACACTGTCAAAACAACATTCAAAATAAATACCGTATGTAAAATGGTTTATGGATTAGACAATAATAATATCCATGATATCAGAGTATTTATATTTGAATGGAATATAATTTGAATTGAATAGTGATCTCAAATGGGTAGTAGGTTCACCACATAATAAATAGTAGCTGCCCAATTACTAAGCAAGTCACAACGAAGTGAAAATTGAGACAAATCACTTTACCGTGTTGTATTCTATTGAGTCATATGACAATAAGTTAATAACCACAAAATGAGTCATAGAATACAATGAATATAATGAGAAATATGATAACATATTTCAAATATTAGTACTCCAATACCATATATAAGAATTAATAGGTGAACAATGAAAATCCCACAGAATTGAATGTGAGATGAGAAAAACCCCTTACATACATTTCTCCCTGGTAACGAGTGTTCTTGCGAATGATAATGAGAGATAAAAGGTTATCAGATTTGTTATATATAATAAGGGCAGTATGGGGGAGGGGAGAAAACATAACCCATCATTATAAATTAAAAACAACAACACACAAGATAGGGTAGATTCTTGAATAAAAGTGAGAGAGAGGATCCCTTACAAAGATTGTGCAATTAGAGTTACGATAAAACAATGAAATATATATGTGACAAATAAAAATCCATAAAACATAAGTTTATAACAAGTATAAAACAATAATAGGTCATTCACACATATTCATGGAACAATTTAAACAATTGTATAAATGTTAAACCCAAAGACTGATTATACCATGTGTGAAAAACTATTACAGAACTAAAAATATGATATATTACATAATAATCTAGTTAAACTAGAAAACAACTCATTTCTTAACCATAATTAATGATTATAATTGAAATCGATAAACCGTTGTCCTTGAATGTGCTAAATTATCACATCTCAAACAGTGCTTTCATTTCTTTCAAAAAAAATGGGGAAAGGAGAGAAGATAATGGAATATATACCATTTTGATGAGAAAATTCTAGTACATGTATGTTACTGGATTTTTCATAATATTTTGGTGAAGGGAGGTGAGAAAAGAAACAAAAATAAAAGAACATAAAATAAAAGAAGGGATTTTAAAGAGGAATTTACCTCTTGAGACTTCTTCCTTTGAGAACCTCTTAAAGGGAGAGGTTTTGGTATTTTGAAGAGTCTAGGAGCCTTTGGAAGTGGGGAAGGATCATGGGGAGTGATTTGGGAAGTATATTTGCAAGTCACAAGACTTGAGAGGAGTGAATGGAAGGGGGTGTGATAGGGGGTTTTTATAGTGGAGGAGAGAGGGGATTTCTTAATATAAAACTCATTAATTTATTATTTCTCTTCAAGACAAGGAATAGTGAGTATTACATGACCAAGAATAGTAATTTTTTCATGTGATCCCAAACCAAGTGGTATTACATCAGAAAGACATTACACATGACTCTATAATTAGTGTATTTATCTTAATTTTTCAATTTATGGTATGTCACTGTTCCTCAAAAATTCAAGTATTTCAGAAAAATCCAAAAAATTTACCCTAAACATTTTTTGATGTGTAGAATCCAAAAATGAAGTCCATTTTTCAAAAATAATTTTCTATGTTTGATTAATTAAATATTTAAAAGTGCTAAATCAAAAAATATAAACACTTAAAATATTTATCGTAATTATTAAGGTCACTAAATTAATTTATACATTCATTGGAATGGATACCATTCATAATAGTCATATTACTATTTATATGGGTAAGTTACTATTCATAAGGGTATGTTACTATTCATTAGGGTAGGTTACTATTCAACGAAAATTAAAATAATTCTATTAAACTCTAATTATCATCTTGATCAAAACCTTGTATGTTATATTTTTAAAATTCAAATCACAGAATTGAAAAAATATACGTTTTATGGCTAGGTTATGGCTATATCCTATAATTAACCATGTTTTGTTCCATAGAGGCTAATTGATTCTTGAAATTTAGGCTATAAATAAAATGTATTTAAGAGAAACATACCATAAAATGTTTGGGGTGTTAGAAAAATACATTAATTTTTTAGTTAGATTGCGTCAAAAAATTCCTTTATATTATAATTATCATGATTGTATGGATTGTGGTTTGGGATTTGATTTGAAATATGTAGGAAGGCGTGTTTTCCAAGGTTAGATAGTGGCCCTATTTATACTTTAGTAGAGATCTATTTTTGAATAAAATATTGAATAAAATAATATATAAAATGAAAAACATGAAATGGTGAATTTAGATAATATAATTCAAATCTACATATTATATAATTTTATTTAATACATTTAAACTATTTATAAGTATGATCATGAAATTTACGGAGATGATTTATGCTCGTTTTCAAGTACACAGTTACCCTTGTTTTAGCTATATCAAGGATGAGATTTTTTTGTGGTTGTTTTGGATGAAATTAAGGAAGTTAGGAATCCCAAGAGGCTATAAATGAATGGAATATGGTTATTTATTGTCATTCACCAATCCCTAGGAAATTTTTCTCCATATTCTTGATAGATATGTGATGGGACACGGTTGGATCATGGTTTGGCCCAACCATGAAGCCTCCTTCCAATGGAATAAAACCCAAAATAGTATGGGGTTTTTATTATAGGACTATGATTTGTTATACCAAATTCCACTTTGGAGATTCCATGAACCCCCTAAGTTGAGTTACACAGTTAAATGCCAAATATATCAAAAAAAATTCCCCATTAGAGGAAACCATGATTGTGATATTTAAGAAATCATAAAAATTATTTAAAATTATAGAAACCCATTGTATTAACCTCAAACTAATCCAACCTAAAATTAATATAATTATATCAATTTTGGAACCTCTTGTGAGTATTATAAGGCTCCATGAACACCATTCAAGATTAATAAATCATAGCATTGAATAATTGTCAACTCTAAAGTATGTTAATTATTCCGTAATTTTTTTCTCCCTCTCTTTATCTTGTATCTCTTTCCAGAAGATGAGGAATGATTTTTCATATATTGTAGATTTTTTTATATGTTTTGATGGACATTAATCCTACAAATATTAATAATATTTTTTGGTCCTATATCTTTTGTGTTGTTGTGGTTTTGGTTAATTGGCATCAATTTGGTGATTTTGGTTTCAGAAATCTTCATCGAACACGTTAATGTAGATAGTTTAATTATCAATTCCCCTAGTATTGATTATAGTGTGGTATGTAATTTTAAAATTTGTATTTCACTTTTGGTAATCACATAATGAATTTATTTAATTAATTGGTTAATTAATAATTGGGATTGTGGCATTTTTGGAATAATGTGATTATAAAATTTTTGGATATCAAGATTATGAAATTGGTCAATATCATGATTTAGAAATTAGGGAATAATGTTATTATGAAATTAATTAATTAATTGTTTATGAAATTTATTGCACACCATGGGTAGAAAATATGCAGTTGAAATGATTGTTATTAAATTATGATATTTTTATAAATGGTTAGAAATATAGAACCATGTAACGTTATATTTGTGAATGAGTTGTGGGAGAGAGTCTACTACTAAAAATTATTATGGTGTGATATAATTATATACTAAGAACCCTATATATGTGTATATGAATTTCATGTGATAAATGGGTTATGAGATAGGGAAAAACTCTCCAAACACCAATGGGGTGAAAGACTATTCCTCAACGAAATTGATTGATGAATTTGAATTTGGAAATAAATGATTAATGGAAACCCAGTATAAAATGTAATGAGTTATCCGGTGTGTTGTTTCAGAATCCATCATGAATTGATGTAGGTATTGTTGGTTCAGGGTTCATTATAAACCTAAAGACATATGTGGTAAATTTAGGAATAAATTAAATTTGAAAATTGATTACTTATAGATTCTACTATATTATTATATATCATTATAAATAATTATAAAATAATGTTGTTTTAGACTTTGATTCTTGTTACCAACTAAGTTGTGCTCACACCCTGTTTCGACTGCTAGATTGGTACCTAAATAGACTTCATGTTTGCATGACATGATCATGGACTAATCCCTATATTAGATGGAGGAGTTGGGATAGAGCATGGATGAGGGATCATATACGTGTTGTTGGGACCCGCATGGGATATATTAGTGTGACTTTATTTTGTTTTTTAGGAAATGTACACATATATTACTTGAAATTTTTACTACATTTGATAATGTTCATTCATAGATGTCTTGAAATTATTATTTTATGTTTTTATTTTTTTTATGTATTAATCTGATTACTATTTATTTTAAATTGTATATTGTTTGTCGAAATCCACAATTGTTGTTCCTAGAAAAGATGGTATATTCTCCCCACATAGTATAGTGTACCATAATCTTATTTAGAAGAGCATAACATACAAATAAGTACATTTGAGGTCAAGAAACCAATAGTCTTAGGGAACCGGTGTGTGATAACTAGGTCAAAATGTTACGAAGTGATATGAAAGGGTTTTTATTTTATTTTCCATTTTCTTTCAATATTAATATTTATTTATTAGATACTAATATGATTTGGTCTTTGTGAATGAGTTTATTTCTGAGAGTAGCAAACCCATGTGTTAGGAAAGTTCAAGTACCTATGGTGGGATTGATGTTCTTGATATATGCTATTAAAGTTGAATTTTATTTCACCTTGAGTGATTCACTTACTGTGTGATAATATTGTTTTCTGATATTTTAGTCTTCCTTCAGTATGTAAAATGAATTTTTTATATATGAATTATTCTAGGATGTCAATATTTATTAAGGCATTCATCATTTAAGAATGCATAGAAAAGAAGGTTTTGGGGTATTAATTTCAATAAAATTCTATTCTTTTTTAAATTATAAAATAATTCCTAACAAAAAATTAATAATTGTAAATGGTTCTAAAATGTGGTATTATAAAATTTATAGAATGGGTGTTTAATGGAAACATTTATTTGTGAAATGTTTTAACCTTATTATGGGTGAACCTATGTTGGATGGTTGAGGGTAGAGATAATTCCTTAATTATTTCCATGTGTCTGGTTTTGGGAAATGACTTGTTATGAAATTATGAGAATCCTACTTACACAAATTTTTTAACGATGTATTATGTGTCCTAAGACATGTTTTTGTTGCTGCATTGATATTCCTTATTGATAATGATTGATGATGGGAAGACATGAGGACTTGGCTCAAAATGGGACACCAGTAGTGGAACTAGAAGCTCAGAATTTTACAGGAGTTGAAGACCGATAGATGTTTCATTAGTGGTTTTAACAAATTATTAAACTTATCAAAAGAGACCCAAGGTGATTTGTGTGATGTATGTCCATGTTGAAAAGGGAGTTCTATTTGCATCACCCTTCTACATTCACTAGAGAGGGTGGACATAAGTAATATATGTATTGGATTGACTATATCTAGATGATCCTTGACCATAAGGAGACTCATGTAAAGAGGATAGTCATAAATTCTACATATTTGTTATGTGGTCAAGATAATCATTGGTGAAACATAATGACATGGGATGGAAAACTGAAGAACATGGTATTAAAGGAGATAGAAGATATTTTCTTGGAGAAAATTGAACATGAGTTTTTGTGGTGAGAGAGGGTAGCTAAGTCTATGTGGTTTACCCAGGGAATTATGATCGTTATAGACTATGTTGGTCGCTTTATGGATTTCATGAAATTTGGTCCATCATTGGAAGTATATGATGATATTTCATAAAAATGGTTTCCAAATGTGTTTAAATTTGATATTAACTCCAAGGTTATAATCATTATGTAAAAGTTTTTTTAAGAGTTGGAAATTAAGGATATCATTTCAATGTGGAACATAATAGATTCTTTGAGTTGGATGCAGGTGATTCCTACTAGATGACATGGAGGTATGTCTTTTGAGAGTATGAGTTTTCGCTTCAATAATGTCAAATAGGGGTATAATAGTCATAGTGACCAAAGTGATGGATCCATTACGTAGATAATTACCTATATATAATACCACAGTTGTGTTAGGTTGGGATAGATTCATATCTAGTTCCATTAACACCATTGGAGTCTCAATCTTGCAAAAGGATGGGTCACTTGCATAGGTATTATAGGAACCCTTGACCGATGGGTAAAGTCAGTTGGGATAATCCCAATTAGATGGATGGAAGGGGGTATTCTTCTACTTATTAGTAATGTATTTAGTGTTCTTTTAGTTGTGTATGTCAATGATATGGTCATGTTATGTCTGAGAATGAGTTCCCATGTATGTATAGTTGTATAGAACAAGGATCTCATACTATCACATTGTGAAGAGGATCAAGAATGTTTCCTGCAATTTATCCTACACTTGGGGAGAGAAATGATGAATAATCATCAATCAAAGGTACTATTCCTTTATCATATACAATTTATAGTGAATAATTTGATATTAGGGAATATAAAACATTAATATCTACTCACATTTAATAGTTTTATTCTAATGGTGGAGATTTTGAGTGGGGTTATAATGATCAACAAGTCATTGGGAGTGTGGTGGAGGGACATCTATTTATCTAAGTGGTCTTCCCTTGATGTCGAATGTATCAATTTCTTTGAGTTATTTAAATAAATGAAATGTTAAGAATTAACTTGATTTTGGATATGTGTCTTTTGGTATCCTAGTTATCCCATATAGATTTTTAACATATGATTGTGAAAAAGCAACGAATAATGTTAACAGAAATATACATTGGGGAGAATTGGATATCCAACAATTCCTTTTAGGGAAATTTCAACTAGAACTGGGGGATCACCACCCAGGTTGAAAGTATTTTTCTTGATGATGAGGGTGTGAATCATGTCACCTTCCCACTAAAAGTGGATCAGTTTTAGCATGTGTCTCATAAAGGATTCTTATATCTCCAACCCTAGAGATATGTTGAGTTTACAATTGATATCATGGACTTTGAAGCCTCATTTATTATTAAAGCAAATAAATACCCCTTTAACTGGGTAGAGGGAAACCCATAGTGAAGAACTAGTTTCTATTCCACCATATAGAATTCCATGATAAAATCTTTAGGAACATATGAATCAACTGGAAGAATGGATGGATAAGGGATTAATCCACCCGATTTTGTCACTGTGGGTTTCTCCAGTATTTTATTCTAAGGATGATATAAATTTTCATTTACGTGTTGATTTTTCGTAGTTTAACTAAATTAATTTGAAGAAAATATAACCTCTTCCTTTAATTAATGATCTCTTTGACAAGTTTATTATCAGGACCCAACCTTAAAATAATATATAATATTTATTTAAAGTAATAATTCACATTGAGGATCTTTTCATGTTTAATGTTTTTGAGAATTAGGACAAAACTATTACATCTCAAAAGATTACCCAGTAGAGACTTCTACCTAGTTTCCATTTTTAAAAAAAATAAAAACTCTTGAAAAAAATGTCATGTCTAGTTCCATGTATTACACAGCATGACTTTTCCTTCATCCAATCCTTAACCCTATTCATCTTTATTTCCTTGAAAAATATTTCAAAACATGAGATCAGCATAAAAAGATAAGTAAGGGTTATAAAAAAAGAAAGGAAACATTAGTTCATAAATACATTCCAATCATGAACTCTTTTACTTACCTCAAGAAGTCATAATATTTATGAATAACATATAGAAATCATAAATCATAAAGGTAACTTGTGTCATCTATAACATACTTACATTGTAGCTATCACAACTACATAAAGAGTTACTTTGGAGTACTTATCAGAGTATATTACCTAAATCTCTTAGTAGAAACATTCGTGTTTACCTCTGTCACATTACCCAATGCCTTGGAGAGAAATCTTGGGCTCACCCACCCTAGCTTTAACACAGAACCACCTATATACATAAACAATTCCCAAGAACCATAACATGATCATAACACATAACCTAATAATAATGGAAAGATAACATTTCCACATTGCAATAACAATATAACATTTCAATTTATTAACGTATCAAAACCATTATCGAAACCATTTGCCGTACCAAAAATACATAAAATAGTTTATGGTATTTATTTTTCTTTAAAAAACATTACGGATTTTTAAGGAATCCCAAGATCAAATAATACTCGCGATGGTGGAAAGGTCATTGTCACCGCTTACGTTAAAATGAAACATTTTTTTGTCGGTTAGTAAAATGATTCATAGAAAAATATTCCCTTTGAATGAAAATTCAAAGTCATTTATACAGCATATAAAATAATGTCGTTTATTAGAACAAAATATGCCTCAATAAAAGAAGATTGAGTGATGTCACTTACCTCGTATCCGACTTGACTCGATCATTCTTTAATATCATGAATAATAAAATAATGTTAATTTATAATTTATTAAGAAAATTTTTTATGTTTATTATTCTTTTTGTATCACATATTAGAATATAATAAACATTATGTAATCATTTATGTTAATAAAGACTGTTTTGTCGATATTTGGTACATCAGTCAAAAATAAACACCTTATATTTACATGTTATCCATGTGGTCAATAGTCCATTATATTCAGAATGATTTTCATTATTTATATATCATATATGTCATATATATCCAGTATATATATATATATATATATATAACAATACATATAATTTGTAGGTAATAAATGAAATGCACTGTTCATTGAGACGGTAAGACGTACGTACACATGAACACTACTTTCATTTCTATTTCATATTTTAATGGAATTAAAACATAATGATACATAAGTATATTATAATTATAGTATAATATCATATATAATATCATTAAATCCATCCTTTTTACATCCCACATATGGAAGTTAAGAGTCATATCACCTTGAGGGGGCGGTAGTCCACACTTCCTCAAATGAAATTATTGCGTTTACCCATAATGGAAGCCATAAAGGTGTTCTATAAAAGACAAATACAGAATCATAAAAAAATAAAAATAATATATTTCACAAATAAATATATTTTCATCTTAATATCCATCATGATAGGTGGTAAGGGATAATCGAACAATAATCATTTCGTGAGGCGTTAATTTTCCATCATCAGAAACAATATGTTCTTAACTCATTAGATGGAAGTGTGTGTAAGTGTAGTTTGGATCCTTATCATAACAACATCCTAGTATTTTGAGGATACTTGTGTTGTTATAAAATAAATTAAGAAAAATAGTTTGGGGGTTGGAGAAGTAAAATAAATGAAAAGATGTTTAGAGAAACTGTTAACATAAATTTGTTTAACTCCCTTTGGTATGAACCAAAATGGTTTCTTGAAGTGCATTCTACCTAATTTAAGGCTTCTAGGATGAGAATAGGTATCTAGGGAGCTTAATTGGGAAGAGATTGGACGATCTAAAAGGCTTGAGAGGTGTGTGTAATTGGTTATAAGTGAGGGATTATTATAAGGGGAGGAGAGGCTCTTTAGGAAAGTGTGATAATATTATTTTATTTTATAATAATATTCAGTTTATAAAGGTCCATAAATCATTAAAGTCTAAGATAAGATAAATCATGGTTAAAATAAAATCATCCAATAATATGTGGACAGGCTTTGGATAATGTTTTGATATTTATAATCTTATTTATTTAAATCATTTATTAATGAGGTAAACACTGCATCATTATTGTGTCCTATATAATTTAATTTATTTGATATAAAAAATTATTAAAAATATCCATGATTTAGGAAATATATTCTTCTTTTCAATTAATATTTATAGTAGAAATGAGAACTTATATATCACTATATAAAAATTTATTTACAAAAAGATATTCGTCTATGACATTTTTTTCATTACTTTATGTTAATTAATCTAAAGTGTCATTATCACTTAAAATTGGCTATATGGGGTCCCAAATTCGACCCAAGGATTCCTATAGACGGCCATGACTCATAAAAATAGGTTAGGACAATTTTTAAGGTAATTTTGTATTATTATAATATTTTTTTTACCTTAAATTACTTTTTTTCCCTTTAACAGCGGTAAATAAAAGTCAGAAGTTATTATTCACCAAAAATTATTTTCATTGTATTGAACCACAATTTACTTAATAATAAAAACCATGTATGTAGGATTTTTGAAATTCAATTCACAGAAGTTGTAAAATTTCATTTAAATGAAAAATTCAGTTTTTTAACTACTACTAAGTGGTTTCACTATTCATAACAAATTCATGTTTTTCAGAAAACTACCAAAAAAACTGCCTAAGCTATGTTTGATATTCCGAATTCAAAAATGATATCTATTTTACCAAATTCTAAACACATAATTTTCATTAATTCATTTAAAATTAAATATTATTGTTAAAACAAATGGCGTGTTTTTAAGAAACAATAACTATCAGAAGACTGACATGGTTTATGTCCAATTTCAAAGTGAATTTAATTAAAATGAACAACATTGGATTAAATGGTAAAAATATATTATAATTAAACTTTAAAACCAATTAAAATAAAAACATAACTATATAAATAAATTCGATTAAAAGACACTTTTGAATTAAAATACAATATTTTTCACTATTCATTAGAAAATGAATTTTATCAGAAAAATTTCAAAAATTTACACCATGTAAATTTTGATGTAACCATTCTAAATAAAGATTTTATTTGTTCAAATATAATTTATTAATTTGAACAAAACTAGATTTAAAGAGGGTTCTCCATTAAAAGACGATAAATTGACTTTTTAATGTAAATTATTCTTAAAATTAGATTCATTAACATTTTAAGCCTCTAAATGTTATTGGATAAATTTAAATACATTTACCAAACATGTATAATAATATTGTCGTTAGTTTTGTTCATTCCCTCCAATAAAATGGCTAGGATTTAACTACTATTTAAAATAATAATATTTTATTATTATTGTGCAACGTAAGATTTCAAAGAAACTCATTGTTTTGTATCAGGTACGCTATCAAACATTGCAACCCCTTTAAAGTAAAATTACTATTTAATTCCCCAATAGTAATAAATATGAAATATGTCTTATTCATTATTTACATTGGATGTTACATCTATCCCCAATTTTTTAAATTGTGTCCTCGCAATTTTAATTATCAAATAAATAAGGGTATTTATCCCTCATAGCAATTTTAGATTCCCACGTTGACTCTTCAACCATATGGGTTTTCCACAAAACCTTTACCTGGTGACTTACCTAATTCTGCAACACTTTCTCTCTTCAATCAGAAATCTGGACTGGTTGTTCCTCATAAGGGATATTTTCTTCCAACTAAACTACCTCTGGGATCAAAACATGAGAAGAATCTGGAATATACATTTACAACATTGAAACATGAAAAAAATTGGGTAACTGGGATAAATTTGGAGGTAAAGACAATTTGTACGCAACTAATCAAACTTTCTCCAAGATTTCATAAGTTTAAATGAACCTCTAACACAACATTCCTTTCTTACCAAAACGCATTACACTTTAACATGGATAATATTTAAGAAAGACATGATCATATACATCAAAAGATAGATCCTTCCTCCGGTCATGTGCATAACATTTCTGTCGACTCTGAGCTGTTATCATGTGCTTCTGAATCAGCTGTACTATCTCTGCCATCTCTTCTACCAATTCAGGTCCCATCAGCTTCCATTCACATAATTCATCCCAAAAACCTGGAGTTTGAAAATGATTTCTATATAATTCCTCAAATGGAGACATCTGTATATTGGAATGAAAACTATTATAATATGAAAATTCAAACAAAGAATGATGTTGGTCCCAACTTCCCTTGTAATCTAGTGATCAAGCACGTAGCATATCTTCCAGGGTCTAAATTGTTCGTTTTGATTTCCCATCTAATTGAGGATGAAAATATGTTTGAAAATTTAATTCAAAACCCAAGGACTTTTCAATGCCTTTCCAAAAGATAGAAGAAAACCTGGGATCACAAACAGATACAATGGATATGAGAACTCAATGAAACCTGACTATCTCTTTAACATGCTATTGAGAAATTTTATCTAGAGACAATGTATCTCTAATATGAAGGAAATGAGTAGATTAAGTCAATCGATCAACTGTTACCTAGATTTCATTTTTACCTCGAGATGTCCTTGGTAATCCCACAACGATTTCCATGGATATATTTTCTAATTTCCACTATGGAACCGGTAAAGGCTGAAGCATCCATTTCAATAACTGCTGCTCTGCTTTAACCTGTTGAAAAGTCAAACACATCACAGTAAAATCAACAATATCTATTTTCATTCCATCCAACCAGTAATACTCCAGAAGATCTGTGTACATCTTAGTACTACTAGGATGAACTGAAAATGGGGAACTATGAGCTTCACATAACAACTCATTCTTCAACTGTGAATCACAAGGCACACATAATCTCTTTACAAATATCAAAACACAGTCATTATCAATATTAAAATCAGGAAACTTACCCTTCTGAACCAACTCTACCTTTTTCTGTAACTTACTATCTTCTTTTTGTGCTTGCTTAATTCTGTCTGATAGAGATGATCTCACTGACACCTGATACAAAACAAAAAAAATTTCTGGACCAACAAATTCTATGCCAATGTTTATCAAATCAAAAACCAAAGGATATTGTTCCGAACGTTACATGGTTAATTAAGCATTACTTTTTTGACTCAAATAATCATCCACTTTATTTTCTTTTCCTGGAAGGTAATGGATCATGAAATCATAGTCTTTGATTAATTCCATCCATCTCCTCTATCTCATGTTAAATTATTTCTGAGTGAATATATATACTTTAAACATTTTTGGTCAGTATATATTTCACATTTACTCCATACAAATGATGCCTCCAAATTTTTAAATAAAAAAAATAGCAGCTAATTCCAAATCATGTGTAGGGTAATTTAACTCATGTGGTTTCAACTGACGTTAGGCATAAGCAATTATCTGATCATTCTGTATTAGGACACAACCAAGTCTCTTCAACAAAGCATCAACATAAACAACTAACTCAACATTTCTGTAAGGTAGTTCCAAAACTGGAGAATTCACCAATCTTCCTTTCAATTTCTGAAAACAATCATCACATTCTTTTGTCCAGATGAACTTAACATATTTCCAAGTTAACATAGCCATTGGACTAGATAACCATGAAAATTTTCCATAAAACCTCTAGTAATAACATTCCAGATCACGAAAACTATGGATATTGGTTATATTTGTGGGTTGTGTCCATTATTCAGCAACTTTTGATTTAGAAAGATCAACAGGTATGCCATTTTTTGAAACAATGTGACCAAGGAATGAAATTTGTTGCAACCAAAACACACACTTTCTAAATTCCCAAATAGTTTCATTCCTTTTAAGGATTGAAATACAACCCTTAAATGACTTTCATATTCCTATTTACTTTTAGAATAAACCAAAATATCATCAATCAATACAACCACAAACTTATCCAAGAACTCAGGGACAATTCTATTAATAAGATCCTTGAATATAGCTGCTAATTGGATAAACCAAAAGGCATAACTACAAATTCATAATGGTCATATCTAGTATGAAAAACGGTTTTTAGAATGTATTCTTCATTTAGTATCAACTAATGGTACCTTGATCTCATGTCAATATTTGAAAAATACTAAGCTTCCTGGAGCATATCAAACAAATCATCGAAATGAGGCAAATGATACATGTTCTTAACAGTGATGTTATTCATTTCTCTAAAATCAATGAAAAGACTCATTGAACCATATTTTTTTAACAATAAAGACAGCAGCACCCAATGGTGATGTTCTAGGTCGAATGAACCCTTTATATAATATCTCCTACAATTTTTTCTTTAACTCTAAATGTTCAATTTGAGCCATTTGATAAGGGAGTTTTGAAATTCAATTAGAATCAGGAACTAAGTCAAAAGGAAATTTAAATTCTCGATCAGGAATAATACTAGGAAAATCATCAAGAAAAACATCATGAGACTCATTTACCACTGGCACATTATTAATCTGAATAGTTCCTTTGTTTTCAACAATATCTTTAAAGTAACATTCATTTCCATGTTTTACATGTTTCTAAGCCTCCTAATATGTAATCTAAAGTTAGGGTTCATTCTTGTATACAAACTAAAAATCAGTCTGAAAAGAAACCTCTTTAGCTCTACAGTCAATCATAGCATGATAAACATAAATACAATCCATACCCAAAATAACTTCAAACTTTACTAGAGAAAAAACAATAAGGATTGCAGGTATATTCGTTTTGCACTAAAGGACAAGAATGTTCATAAATTTTATTTTTGTCTCAACATTTCCTCCATGCATTTTTACCATATGTTATTTATTCACATCTTGAGATAGAATTCCCAATTTACTAGAAAACTTCTTAGAAATAAAAGAGTGGGTAGACCATGAATCAAACAACACATTGGCATAATCTGAAAAAACAAATAGTGTACTTGATACTACTTCATTTGATGGGCCAACAACTACTAAAGTAGATGTGAAGGATTTCACCACCCCTTTTTTCTTGTAGTCTGGCTTCTTTCCCTCAGTTTAGTTCTTTATTGGACACACATTTCCATAATAACCCATTTCATTGCACATAAAACATTTTACTGATTGTAAGTGATATTTTGTCTTACCATTACCCAGATATTTTTCAATGCAATTACGAGCCTTATGCCATATTTTACCACATCAGTATCACTTAACAAAATTCAAAAGACATTCCCCAGCATTATTTTTACCACAATTTTCACAAACTGTAATCTTATGTTTCATACCATCAGTCTTTTTTGAAGTGTTATTACCTTTTTCCTTCCACCTCGACCTCTGATTCTGTTTTTGTGAAAGAACATTTGATCATCGGTAATATCCATTTCCACCTTCTCCACACAATGAAAACGTTTTTCATAACTTTTGAACTCATGAGAAGATAAATCCCTTCGATACATTGGATTTAATACAAGGTAAAAATGGTTGATTTTACTATCAATATGTTGAATGAAATTTAGAACATACCTTGCTAGTCGAGTGAATTTTTCATCATAAGAAGCCCCTGAGTCATCCTCATGCCTCAATTCCAGGAATTGATTCTCCATCATAAGATGAAACACCTTAGGAAAATATTTCTAAAGAGACATACCTTTGAATTCATACAAACAAAGAGAAGAAATCTCCTCACTATCCCTGATATTTTTCACCATCGACCACCACTAATCAGCTTCACCTTAAAAATGGTAAACAACAAGACTAACCTTTTGACTTTCTGAACACCCCATGACATCAAAAATTTTCTCCAGTGCTTTAATCTACCCTTTTTCTAGCATAGGGTTAGATGATCCTCTGAATTATGGGGGATGTTGCCTCATGAAATGTTATACTATTGACATGTTCTACTATGGTTAATTTCATGCATGTATACCACCACCATTTATAGCCTTATTCAACTATGCCATCACTACATCAAACTGTTCAGTTCCGATTCAGACCATCGCAGGATGCTGATTTGGATTGTTGTCTTCCTCCTGATGTCATCCCAACATAACTACCTTGTTTCTTCTATTGAAAACCATTCTGAATATAGGAATATCTTATCCGAAGCAACATAGTAATCTTTAAATTCTATATCATTTCAATATTAACCTAAATTAATTTATGGATATTAATTTAACAATACCATAACTACTAATGTTTTCCAAACCGACCTCTGATATGAACTTTAATGACCTAGGCTTAAAACAATACATAATATTGAATTAAATGAATTAATCACATTGAAGATATTTTCAGGTTTAGAGTTTTAGATAATTATAACATAACTAGTACATCTCAAAAGATTACAAATTAGACACTTCTACTCAGTTTCAATTTTTTTCATAAAATAAAAACTCTTGAAAAAAAAGATTCATGTCTAGTTCCATGTTTTAGACAGCATGACTTTTCCTTGATCCCATCATTGACCCTATTCATCTTTATGTCCTTTGAAAATATTTCAAAATGTGAGACGAGCCTAAAAAGATAAGTAAGGGTTTTAAAATAAAGAAAGGAAACATTAGTTCATAAATACATAAAAAACATGAACTCTTTTACTTTCCTCATGAAATCATAAGATTTATGAATAAGACATAGAAATCATAAATTATAAAGGTAACATGTGGTATCTAGAACATACTTACATTGTAACTATCACACCGACATAGAGAGTTACTTTGGAATACCCATCACAGTATATTTCCTAAATCTCATAAGATAAACATTCACGTTTACCTCTGTCATGTTACCCAATGCATTGGAGATCTATCTCGGGCTCACCTACCCTAGTTTTCTCAAGGAACCACACATATACGTAAAAAATTCCTAAAAATCATAACATGATCATAACACCTAACATAAGCATAAAGGAAAGACAACATTATCACATTGCATTAAAAATATAACATTTCAATATATTAACGTATAAAAACATTATCAAAACCATTTTCAATACATAAAATATCTAAAATAGTATATGGTATTTATTTTCCTTTTAAAAATATTACGGATTGTTAAGGAAGCCAAAGATCATATAATAATTGCGGTGGCAGAAGGGTCATTATCATTGCTTAAGTTAATAAGTAACATTATTTTTTATTCATTTAGTAAAATGCTTCATAGAAAAATATTCCCTTTCAATGATAATTCAGTGGTGTTTATAAATCATATAAAATAAATTCATGTATTAGAATAAAATATGCCTCAATGAAAGGAGATTGAGGTGAAGTCCATTACCTCGTGTCCGACTAGAATCGATCATTCTTTAATCTCCTGAACAATAAAATAAATTTAATTTATACATTCTTACGATCCCTTTTTAGGTTTATTATTCCTTTTATATTACTTATTACCATGTTATAAACATTATTTAATCATTTAAGTTAATTATGTTTGTTTTGTCGATATTTTGAATTTCAGTCAAAAATGAACAACTTATATGTACAAGTTTTCCATGTGGTCAATAGTCCATTATATCCAGAATTATATTCATTATTTAGATAGCATATATATCACATATATATATATATAATAGTTCATATCATTTGGAGGTATGAAATGAAATGCACCGTTAATGGAGACGGTAAGTCGTATGTACGCATGAACGCTACATTGATTTCTATTTCATATTTTAATAGAATTAAAACATAATTTTACATAGGTATATTATAATTCCAGTATAATATCATTTATAATATCCTTTCCTCCATCCTTTATACATCCCATATATGGAATTAACGAGTCATATCACTTTGAAGGGGCGGTAGTTTACACTTCCTCAAATGAAATTATCGCATTTACCCATAATGGAAACAATAATGTATACTGTAAAAGAAAATGAATGGTGGCACCCATGTTTTTTGTATCTTTTTAGATTATAGAGAGGTTTGGAATTGTGGCACACTAATTGTGTATTACAAAGAGGTATAGTTTTATGGATGTTTTTTAATGCATCACTTCTTCAACAGTATCACCATGACCATTGTCATTTTATTGATATTGATGATGGTGACCTAGATGAAAATGGGTCATTTAATGATTATATTCATTTTGTTATGGATCATGGTGAGAATCTAAATAGGGTAAATTCCATGCTATTAGTCCAAGTGTTTTGGTAACATAGTCTTGTCAATGATTGATAGATGGGATATAGAAGTATATATATGGGCTTAGTGGCTTGACATTGAAACCATAATATCATATAGATGCATGGGAGTACAACATGAGTATGTTATTTTATAAGGTTCGGATATTGAACGATCATAGGAATTATAGAGATTTCACTTTCTCATTTTAATGTGAACTTTTACCTTTGTTTAGAAATATATTTGAGGGGTTTTATTTATATTTGTTTTGGATGAAATTCAAGATTTTTTTAATCCTATAGTGATATTCATGGATGGCCCAAAATTTGGGAAAACTATGTGGATTTCCCTAGAAAATTGTGGGACCGATTTTGGAGATATATAAGGTGGATAATGGTTAGGGCATGTTTTGACTAAAAAATGTCGCCTCCCTCTGAAATAATTCACACCGGAATAGTGGGTGTCTATACTATTGGCTATTTTCATTTCAAATCAGGTGATACATAGTAGAAATCATTCATCCACTATGTATAGGGACACAATTATGTTGAGTGGTTTTGAAAAGAATGCACCCCATCCTAGAAAACAGTGATAATGTGATTTAATTTCAAAAAAAATATATTTAAAATTCTTGAAATCCCTAGTTTAAACCCCAAATCACATCTAATCAGCAATAATATAATTCCATTGATTTTGAAGTGTTCTTGGAGGACTCCAAGGTACATAAAACTCCTTTCATGAGGAATTTAATATCCGATTAATGGATCAACTCCTTACAAGTATGTGATTTCTCCCCAGAGTGGATCTCTAACTCTCTCGCTCATTTCACTATCCAAATAAAGAAGGATGATTTTACACCATTATAATTTTTCTAGATTAATTTTTTTGGATCTTAATCAATTGGATACTAATAAATGGGTTTTTTAAAATTTCTTCTCTGCCATTATTGTTCTGATCATCTACTATATCTACTAAACCTGGGTGCTCCCCTAATGATGTGTCACAACCACAGTAAACCACATAACCCAATTCCTATATCCATTTACCATTATCCTCTCGAATGTCCACACGGACACCCGAAATACCCCTCTCTCTTTGTCTCTAAACCCTGTATTTACCCCTCATTTTGACTCAAAGCTCTGTATTACCTCGTCCCCAATCACGAATCTCCTTCAGTCATATTAGGGTTCACGCAGAAAATTTTCTTCTCCCTCCCTTCATGACACCCCTCTCAGACCATGCCTCCTCCACAATTTCCCTCTCCCTCCATGATTCAGTCCATCACCAACTCCCCTCTTGATGCCACCTCCCTCCCCAACTCCCCCCCTCCTGCCACATCCCCTTCTTCATTATACCTCTTCGATAAGAATATTTAACTAGTTTTTTGACACATATGGGTATTGGTTTTATTTGACTGCAACTCCATCTAACGATGGTCATTTCTTACCACTGCTCCGCTATTTATAGTCAATCTTAGACTGCCACCTACCTGGTCATGGTGGTCATCACTAAGGATCTGGTTTTGGTAACCCTAGCTACTACAACTCCTAGTAAGACATATGGACACCCTAAAATACTCATCTAATTTCTTGATGGTGACACAGGGCTATAACGTCAACAAGTATCCTCTAATCTATTGCATGTATGTTTAGATAGATATTAACGCTATGTCATTTCTATTAAATGGTAACATTCCTATTACTTTAAGACAGATATTGCAACCCAAAAAACTCTGATTTCAATTCAATTTATCCTATTTGGGTTTTTGATTCACTCTTTTTTAATCTAGTATTCAATGACTTCTAAATTAGTTTGTGTTTTTACATATTTTTGTGAGGTATTTTTAGGTAACCAATTCTCTGGTTTCATTCTTATTTGAAGTTGAATATGTTTTTGGGGCGCCAAATATTGGTATTTTCTAGAATATTTTCACAATTTGTTCTATGATATAATAATTGATTTATTTCTCTTACAATCTTTAATCATTGTGAAAATTCATGGTTTCATATGCAGGTTGTGGAGTTGCGCATGGCTGATTTAATTCGAGTTCAAAATATATAGGTTCTCACAGATTTAATTATTGCAGATGTATTAATTTATTCAAAGTGTATTGGTATAGGTTATGAAGGTTATTTTATTCATTTCTAGCACATCATGGTGATTAAATTCATTTCATATTTCTACAGTCTAATTTTCAATTGAGAACTACAATTCCCATGAAGTCAAGAAGTAACCTCCAATCTGTCGCAAGTATGTATAGTTACATATTAAGGCTGGGTCATCCCTCCTTAAAGGTAACATTCCTAATATTGTTGGCAAAATATTTCAAACCACAACACTCTAATTTCGATTCAATTTATCATATTAGGGTTTTTTATTCTCTCTTATTTTATCCAGTATGCAATGACTACTAAATTACTATGTGATTTTTCATTTGTTTTGTTCTATATTTTTAGGTAATCAATACTCTATATTAATCCTTATTTTCAGGTTAATTTGTTATTAGGGTGATAAAATATTGGTATGTGCTGGAATATTTTCACTATTTGACCAATTCTTGAATAATTGAATTATTTCTTTTTTAATCACGACCCCTTGTGAAATTTCATTGTTTCAGATGTAGGTTGTTCATATACGCTTGGATGATTTAATTGGGGTTAAAAATATATAATTTATCTCTGATTTAATTCATTCAGTTGGCCTATTTAATTAAAAGTGTGTTTTTGATGTTTTTGAAGATTTAGTTAGATGGTTTCCAGGGCATCAAGGTGATTTAATTCATTGCATATTCCTACCACCTAATTTTCATTGGAGGTACTCTGATATGTTCCACTGAATCTATTACCAACTTGAAAATATTTTTTTAATTATGATATATTATTTATTTGTTTTTGAACTAGGTTTCCCACAAAAGATTATCCGTTGTCTTCCCCATGTCTCATCACATTCACATTTTCTTTGAAACCGTTGGAATTATCTTCTTCCATCTTCCATCTTTTCCTTTCTTGCAGATTGGTTCATTGTTCTATTAATATTTTTATCTGCACTATAGTTCAGTTCTAATTTTAATGTCCAATTCATCTTGATTTCAATTGAAAATATTTGTACTTTTCATTACATTTTTAGGGATGTTGATTGGAATCATGCCTCTTTAGGATTGTTTAAAATTAACAACAAATATTTATTGGGATGTTATAATATTATTCTATGTTATAGAATATTTTCAATGGCTATACTATATTGAAATAATAGAATTTCTTATTTTAAATTCTCGAGTCGTTTTCACTTGAATGGTTTCATATACAGGTTGTCGAGGTGTGCTTGGTTGTTGAGGTGCTCTTTGATGATGTATTTAGGATTCAGAAAATTTATGTTTTGGATGATTTAATTCATCTGTCTGGCTTATTTAATTCATTTAATACTCCTACTTTATAATTTTTATTGGAGGCACTCGGATGGGTTGCATTGTAGGAACAAGTTTATGATCAGGGATATCATGGTGGAGTATGTTATTAAGGTAATGAAGCATGATTAAATTTAAACAATATTAAATTCATTATTTGTTTGTGATTAATTTACACATTTTCATGACTTTTCAATCAATATAAATTAACCATTATATATTTTAATATTCCGTTAATTAGATTGATAAATTTTATTTATAATGATATCATGATTTGATCTTCAAAATTAATTAATTTTACTAATATGTATGTTCCTATAAATAATTTAAGCAAAAATAGATTATTTTTAGCAAAGATACTGTTAGGTTCTCTCTTTCTTGAAACATGTGGGTGAATGTTAAGTAAATGGTTGATTTTATTTACTGATAAATATGTATTTCTTCATGTAATTGTTTCATCTATAGATTCTCTCAAATACATGGATATTGTTGACATTAAGAAACCTTCCTCAGAAATGTGAACCAGCAAGCCCATATCGAGATGGTTGAGGTCGATATCCAGGTTGTCACTGGATCAATCTTTGGTAGGATTTCCTTTCAACTACTTTCCCCTTATTCAGTTACACACCAATTTTGTTGGTGTGTGCTTTAGTAAGAATGAAATTGGTCCCATATAACGTAGACTATTCTCGTCCCGCCGCGGCCCGGAACCGGCCGCGGTGTTCTTCATCCGGCACGGTGCGATGGCACCGCGCCCCTCCGCCGCGCCTTCGATTCCCCTTGACGCGGCGCGACGGCGTCGCGTTCTTGATGATTCTTCCACGGCGCGACGCGACGGCGCCGCGCAATATAATCGTACGATTATCCGCGTGGTGTGACGGCACCACGCCACCTTGTTTCCACCCGCAAGATAAATCAACAAGAACGATGGAGGGGGTTCGACCGTGTTCATGCGGTCCGGCCCCCTCACGTTAAACAATAACACAAATTTATAATCCTCATGTTAGTCATGCTAGAACCACGAACAAGGATAAATAAATAAACAATAACAACAACCCCTACATTGAAAATTGACGTCGCACGTCGGTTATCGCGGAGAAAGGCGTCGCGGCGTCGGACGTAGATTCCGTGGAGGTCGGGGTGCGTCCGAGGAGGAAACGACGTCTCTTCACTTGTCGCTAAGACGAAGAAGAGAGGTACGTTGTCGTTGGCGATGATCACCATGGTCGGCGACTTCTCCCTTGTCGAGGGGGAAGATGAAGACGGAAGAATCCGGGACGCCGAGTCTCGAAGGTCGTGGGATCGATGTTCCTTGTCGGAGAAGAACCGTTATTCATGTTCTTCGTCGAAGACAAAGAAGATTTTCAAGTCTCTCAACAATTCTCCCAATCCTCTCAAGTAACAAAGGAACTAACCCAAAAATAAATTAAGCTTACACTTAATTTATTAACACAACCCAACCTTTGAAATTCAAGAGTTTGAATTTCAAAAAACTCAAAATTAAACTCACTTATTAATTATACATGAGTTGTATAATTAATTAAATTTTAAGTTGACAAGCCTTTAAGAGGGAGAGAGGGGAGTTAGGGAATTTGAAAAGGTGGGGATCGAGTGGGCCCCTCCTCACCTTAATCCTCTCTTAGGTTGTTAAACCACCCAACTTCCAACAATAGATTATAACCTCTTTTAAGATATAAAATAAATATTGTATAACAAATTTATTTTACTCTTCATTTCATCCAGAAAATTAAACATCTCCTCCTAGGAAAACGCAACTTCAGAAAAGGTCTCCTTAAGCGAATATCGGCGATGCGAGATCATCAGTGCCCTCAGATTTCAATTCCAAGCACCGGATCAAAAGTTAGGAATTCCCGCTCATTCGTTCACTTAACGTACCCGAGCCAAACTTCGGAAATTGATTCCGGGCACACCGGGCCTCGGAATCAGGTGCCGTCAGAAACCGCGCTCTTGTAAAATTCCAAATAAAATTAAGAAAATATTTCCCTTGAATTTTACGGGTCTTTACAGTTCAACCTACAAGTACTAGAATACCTCTAGGAGGCACACACAGTCTCACCCCTCTGGTTCTACAAAGAGTAGACTTTTTAAGGAAGCACTCACCGTCAATTCCACCTATAGTCTTGTATCGTGATAAAGGCTCTATAGGGAAGCACTCAATGTCTCATTCCCCCTGTGGCCCGCGTCGAGAAACTACAGACTCTCTGAAAAATCACTCATTGTCAATTCCCCATGTGGTCTCGCATCGTATTAAAAGAGACTCTAGAGAAGCCCTTACATCCATTCTATCTATGGTCTACTACACCAGGTTCTCACGGTCCTGTGTGAAGTTAACATGCTCAGCACGCATGTATCGCCCATGTAAACCTCAAAAACTACTTGGCTATCGTTATAAGGCACAGTAGCATAACAGTATAATAGTTACACTGTCCTACAACTCGGCATGGAAACTGGAAAAATGCCTAATAAGAGAAACATGCAAGGAAAACCACATGAACACCGTATAAGTTAACCAAATTCACATGAAATTACCTCTACATAAGCAATCAAGAAAAGCAGGAAAAAACTGGGCAAAACAGGAAACACGCAATACCCTGTTTGAGGGTATTGGGGGAATTTGCACAAAAATACACAGAGACATTCTACAGAAAGGCACAAACCACTCAACTAGATGCTAGGGGTCGATATACTTGAACCATGATTCTTGATTCTCCCCAGAACGACATAGATCTATGAAAACGCACAAAATGCTCAACCCATGATAACATGAAAACGAGGAGAAACCATGGAACAAGGATAAATCATAAGAGAGAGATTATCGAGGTGATCCCAAAGCAATCAATGGCAGATGGAATGGAGATTAGACCAAGAAACGGGGGCTTGGGGAATATTTTCGGTCGTACGGGTCACTCTCAGACGATGATCCTGAAGAAGAAGCAAGTTCTGTCCATTAGGCGCGACCATGGTTCGTTTAGTGAAAAAAGAAAGTACACGGTATATACTTTTATAGTACATGGCGTTTACTAGGCCTTTCCGTACTCCGCCAAAATCGGCCTCCACATCACCCCTTTACACCATGTGTGTGGCCCGGACACGGCTAGCACACGGCTTCGAGCGGGAAAAGAGTACACGACGTGTACTCAGAATGTACATGGTGTGTACTTCAAAAATTTCCATAATCGCCATTTTTCTCAAAAACTCCCGAAAAGGAAAGGCATACCTGAAATGAAGATCAGGGTCCTTACATAAACAAACCATAATGTAATGTTTCTTCATAGCGTATTATGAAGAACATAGATCCATTCCTTCATTTTGCACAATGATTCACCAAATGAGATGGGTTTAAAGAAAAAACATCACTAAATAGATCCAAATATACAAAGAACTCATATTACTGTTGAAGAGTCATATTAAGGACCATTAAAATAAATATACCCACAAACAAAATGTATGATTGTACTATTCCACATCCCTATTGACACCGCCGGCTAATTTGAGGCCTCCAACAAGTAACCAGTGCCCATAGGTAGTGAGCCTATAGATTTAAGACCTCAATGATAGGACAGTTGGAGTTGATAAGATTGGTAGTGGTAAATGTTGATCTTTTGGCCATATTCCAACTATTCTTACTATTCAGTGTCATCTTTCTGCCTATAACTACCAACATTACATCTACTAACCAACATGGAAAAAATATGTGGGATTCATACATAGTTCTAGAAACATATTTATGATAATATACCCACCATAAAAGCTATCAATCCTTAATAGGAACATGGTTATGTACATGAGAAAATATTACTCCACTTATTCTTAATCAAGGTGTCATGTTGTAATGTATCAAGGTTGTTCATAACAATTGTTCATCTCACGGTATTCATATTGGTCATCATCCCATGTTTCACTATATCCTATCATAAATCTATCTAAAGAAGTATTTTGACCACTATAGTGTCCGGATCTATGTTAAATCCCATCATATGAAGCATGTTCCATCAGTTTGGATGATACATATTTAGTAAGGAAACATGGAAAATGTCATTGTTAGATATCAAATAATTTGGTATGTCTAAATGTTAAATGACATTATTTATTATAACCAAAACCTATAATGATATGATATAATGAGGTTATAGCATACGACACTACCTCATGAAGCTATGTCCCACCTAACGAGGCACACTGAAGAAAAGTTTATCACCTATAACAAAGTCCAATGAATGAATACACAACTAATATAGTGACTAGTCATTCCATGATTGTATGAATGGTTAGTTTTCTAGTTTATATTCTTTATATAATCTTGGTAAGTTTTTGTTACATCCTAAAGTCTATTCCAAGAGTGAATGTGGCTTGTTGAGAGCCCGTGGATCTTATATTTTTGTAAAAAATGGTTATCCGTACAATTACTGTATGGTTAGTATTAACCGGGTGGGAGAAATATTGAGCAATAGGGGCCATATAATTATTATATAACTATGCAACCGGAGGCACACACCTGTGCATAATTTTATTCAATCTTAATAGAGGATTTTATCATATTATGTTCATGTCTAGAAAACCCATGTGGCTAAACAATATGGGGTCCATTATTATAATTTTAGGGGAGTATAGTATTTCCCAGTTTTTCTAAATTTTGTGGACAAACTATTCTCCCCCATTTTTGGGGTAAAATTAAAAAATTTCCATTAATTAACCTAATATATAAAACCCACCATTATTTTAATTATTTATTGTGGTTGATTTCTACCATAACCACTCATGTATAGTCTTCCTTTGATATTCTAGTTTCTTTTAGATCTCCTAGATTTGGTCTCCAAATCATGCGCCTTTAGAAGAATCATATAGCTCTCTTTTAGATCTTGAATCCCTTTGATTTCGTTCTATGTTTATCCTCAAGTCTGTTGAGCTATTTTTGTGCAATATCACTCACTCTATTCTTATTGTGTTGGACAAGAAGTCATTTTTCTTCCAATTTACATTTATTTTTAATTCAACATTGGATGAGGGGTTATATATGGTCATATCGTTTTTTCTAGTTACATTGAAAAATATTTATACATTTTACATAGATCTTCCATTATTCTCTATGTTTTACATTATCGTGGATTTCCTTAAACAAAATTATTCCTTTCAAATTGATATAATCATGTTGTAATACTCATGTTGTGCCTTCCATTGTGATTAGAATATATTTACGTCAGTCATGTATACCCCAATGGGTGTGACAAATTCATCTCTGTAAATAATATCACAGATTAAATTATTGGAACAAATTCTAACTGTTCAATTTGATTTTTAAAAAGAATTTCCCTTACTAGTAAATATTTTCTTCGTTTCTAATGATCCTACAATATTACTAGATTAAATGACTTGTAATTTTCATGTCTTGATTAATTATATGGATTGTGTATATAAAAAATGTCTTTCTTTATGAAGATATGATTTGGTTATATGAATTAAATGAAATAATTGATGAAATGATAATTTGTGGGAAAGCCACACCAATTGATACATGATTCATTATATGTTATATATGAACTGTTACCCATATTTTTGTATTTGGATTTACTATAGTCATGAAAAAGTGGTAAACCCTTGTAATATTATTATTATTATTATTTTTCCATGTTACTGGAAATGGAACAGGGGTTATGAAAATAGTTGAGTACGATGATTCACTCACCCATACATCAGGTGTTTATCATGGTTTCTTTCTACAATATAATTTTATAAGGATGATGGGAAATACATTAAATTTTCTTTTATTTGGTTGTTGGAAATTCATTTTCTACAATCATGCAACACGAGGTGCACAAACATGCTGAATTTCAGTCAATATTTTTAGTTAGTTTTGACACAGTTTGTGAACAGTTAGGAAAAATGTAACTAAACCATGAGGGGTCCCTATTTAGATAGTTATGGAAGATCAATATGTGATTTTTTTGTAAAAATTTTTTTGGCCAAATTATGCACCAGCAGTTTTGAGGTCAAAATAACTATTCTTCCCTTAATTAACCTAATAACCCAAACCATCCATTATATCTCTTATATATAGATTATGAGTAATCCCTTCTCCATCCATGATCACTCCTTCTAGTTATTTTTAGGTTATTTGATATCTTATATATCCTAACTCCAAATAAATTATCCTTGGATTCTTTGGATATCTCTCGGTAATTCCTCTAATCCATATGGATTTGATCATTGTTTATCATCCCATATATTTTGCTATTATATTTTGATATCATTCTCCATATTTTTACGGTCATGGATCATTATGTGTTTATTTATTTTCAAAAATTAATATGAAGAAGATATTGGATGAGGTGATTTATATTGATGAAAGGTATGTGGTCTAGTTATTTTATATAAATTATATATTTTTTCAAACCTCCATAGTTCTCCTTCATGTTGGAAATTTTCGTGAGTTTCCTAAAAATTGGATTCATCATTTTAAGTTTATATAATAATGTTGTTATACACTCGTTGAGACATTCTAAATAATTTTAGGATATTGAAATATTTCATGGATACTTCTTTAGGTCTTCTAAAATAATTCCCCTCAATTGTATCATTGATTAAATAACTGGAACACCTAATTAGTGAATGGATTGTGTCATTAATGTAATTGTCCACTATTTTAAATAATATCATAGTTTTCAGGGCACTTAAAATGTGATTGGATAACATAAATTATATTTTCTATGCTTTTACTAATTAATTGTCTTTTATATATATTGAACAACTTGATCACTGATGGGTTGCGTTGATAAAATGAATTAGAAGGTCTAATTAAATAAATTATAATATTTGAAATGGTCATGCCAATTGATTAATGTTTTATGGTATGGATTATATGAACTGTGAAATCCATTTATATATTGGTCTTGAATAGATTTATTTTTAACTGTTAAACCAATATGATATTATTATTGTAATTATTAATCCATTTATACAAGATATGGAATAAAGGTTAAGGTTCTTGTTGGCCATGAAAATTCACTCTCCCTTAAACAAGGTATTGATCATGGCATCCATGACGATTATAATTATATTTATTGGTTTGGAATGATGTTATTTTATCCTTGATTAATAAGTTAGTCATTAAATATCAACCACCATATCACGAGTGTTGAGAACGAAATCTCACATTCATTATGAAATTCCGGGCATGTACCCTCAAGTGGAGCCTATAGGCTCATTCGACTAGTTTCAGATTGTTGAGATACTCCAAAATCTAGCCAGCTCATATTATCTATATATATGTCTAATTATGTCCTCATGAACATTGTAATATTATTTGTATACAATGTAGAACTATACTATATATATTAAAAATATATTTATGTATGATTAATTATCAGAAATTCAGACCATCCTTGATCTAAGAAGGTACAAAGACTAGGTATCCTATATGTACCTGAACAATATGGTATTTATTGTTCATCATTGTTTATCATTTTATTATAGATTTACTGAATTTTTTATGTACATTTCTTTTATTACATCTAGAAAATTATGGTGGTTTACTACGAGGATTTTATCTCAAACCCTACTCAGGATGGTTTTAGTACCCATGTAAATTACTTCTCTACATGTAAGGACACTGGAAAGTTCAAAAATACATATATTTGTTATTATTTACTTGTAGTGTGGGGAATGGTTTAAGAGGACCGATCATATGATCAATATTATAATAGAGTGGTCTTTGGACCCTTTTTAGTGTATATATAGAATTATGTATATGTCTATCCCTTGTTTCCCATTTTGGTATATCTCCAATCCATGAAATCATTGTATAGGACTAAAACATTGGGATTTTGATTATAATTACAGTGGTTGTTTATTTACAATTGCATATTTTCATATTATTTTTATCATGATTCTATTATAGCGTGTTTCAAGTGTTGTTATTATAGTGTATATTTAAATATTATTCTGATGATTCATTATTATTTATTATATCCTCTATTACAATATGACATGTGGGTATATTCTCTGAACTATACCGCCTTAGACCCTCAATTATAGTTAGTTTCATCAATAATATGTGGCGAATGACTTGACTCCATGCGACCCACCAGCTCGGTGCCACAGTTTTGTGGATGCTGGGTTAGGATGTTATAAAGTGGTATTATAGAGTCTGTTTTAATTTTTCTTACTATTTTAGTATCATAAATGATACCATAAGATAATGAAATATGGAAATTATATTTTTCCAGGGTGTATCTAAAACACTTAAATGGTGAAACCAAATTTACACAGGGTTGTATTATTATTGTTATTGGCTTTCATGTTTAATGGTTGATAATACTTAAATTTTTGGTGGAACACTTGTCTTATATTGTTTTTATTATTGATGACACTAAAATTATTTTTATTTTACAATTTACTAATGAAATAAGTGCGTGACATTACATGCATCGTTATTGGTACTATATTTCAAATATGACATTCGTTTTTCCTTGCCACCTTTATTTACCATATGCATTTTTTTATATATAGGTACCACCTGATTATATTAAATATAAGTTTGATGAAAAGTCTTAATGGGAATTGAAAAAAATTAGTTTTTATATAGATTAATAATCCTAACATATGAACTGGGATTTTTGTTAGGAAACAACAAACACCCTATATAGTCATCTATGTCAGGTTGAGTCATAGACCATTAGTCACATCTAATTGAATGTGTTATGGTATGGATTAACCGGACACCATATTTCAGTTCATATGGTGTGTGGGTGCTTATATATTAGGATAGGTGAACAATATATTACAAACATTTAACAATAATTGAGAACCAATTTTTATATAACTACAATAAAATTTGGGATGAAATTAATTAAACTAGAACCAACATTAGTAGTGGGTATATTGTAGCCTCATACAATATTATAGCATATTATGGGTTACTTTTCAACATAGACCTGGATTTTGGGGAAAGAAGAAATTGGATGTTTTTTCATGTGGAGTATTTGTAACTGTCATAGTTATTTATCGATAATTCATCCAAATGATAAGCTATCTTATGAGGTGGAAATTTGGAATTGTAAGATCATTCCACTACAACATCCTCATGTTCTATCACTAAAGGTAGTGATGAAAAGAACTATATGTGGTGGGCCATTAGCCACAAATGAACCCTCTTATAGTTGAACCTATGGAAACACTTGTTATTCAGGATATGGGAACTGAAGCCCAATTCCTATAGTGTTTTCTCCACATGATGAAAAATAAAAAAGGTGTCGCTCGAACAACCTAGATTATGGAAATATTGACTTCTGATACTCAATAGAATACTCCTCCTACAGTTTAGTGGGATGGAAGAAATAACATAGTAGAGTCATGGTAAGAAGTTTTTATTTATATCATTCATCATCTAGAGAGGACACTAGTGTAGAGGGTCAAACACGCTGCCTATATGCTATGGGATTCTTTCATGTGTTAGTTGGATTATACTACCCAGAAATACCAGCATCGAGATATTGTCTAGGAGGACATCCAAATTCTTCTACAACTATTTCCTTCCAGGGACTGTGAGGGATGGCCGAGATGGATTGTATATTAACATTTAATAGGTAGCCATGATTGATGTGGAATATTATTCTCATTTTACAAATCTACATCATTTCATTTATATTCTATTGCATGATTATATTATGGCCGTGAGGTGATTTGAGAAAGGAATTTTATAAATAATTATATAGTAGGTATATTTCTTTTATATGACTACTATTTCTATGATCTTCAACTAGGACCTCATCATTGAGATGAATATGAGGGAAATCAATGTTTGGAATTATGGAGTTTTGACATCCATATTGGTTAGTGGATATTGTAGTGGGGGAAATCAAATCATCGAGGTTTCTTATAGGGGTTTCTGCAGTCCGACCCCTCGTACTGATATCATCTTGATCTGTCAATAGTTCATAATTTTGGGATATATAAAACCGTATTATATGCCTGATTTAGTAAAATACATAGGATCTCAGAGGATGGGGCATATTCAAAAAATCTACAAATATATAGATTTAGTGTATATCGAGAAGAGATCTACAACCACTTCATGTATTAAAGTGGTCTAGTAAAATCATTTCAGGAGTGATGTTGGAAAACCATAATCTAATTAGAAAAAGGTGGTAGTCTAGATTTAGGTAATCAGAATACTAATTCCCAATGGCACTAGAGTTGGTATGCTAGGGTAGGTAAGTTGTGACTCCAAGACACATTGCAGATTTGTTATAAATAGTGTAGCATATAATGGGGGATTATAAAATCAAATCATCTACTATTTGAGGTACTATTCTAGTAGCCTATACTATAGTGTACTATTTGGTTACATAGGAATGTCTCTCTATTTTATCTTGGTGTAAACTATAGAGAGTATATGCCTCGATATAGAACATATTTGTGGTTTCTTGATGCTCAATATTCTATCATGTATCTAATCTGAGGGAATTCCTCATTTTAATGATTTCCACCTTCATATATGCGGATATATTTTCATATATAATCATTTTATTATTAAAAATATAAAGATTAATGTAATGATCGGGATAGATTAGTTTGATCCCTATGTATCCGCTATTGTCTAATATCATGGGATGATGATGTTTACATCACTAGAGGGATGTAGGCATGTTCATAAGTTAGAATAGACAGTTTCTGTGACACAAGTTTTACCTGATCATCATAAGACTTTTTTAGTGATAGCTCAGATCTCCGTTATTTACATTGATGATCATGACCTACTATTTCCTCCCAATGGTGGATCATTTCAGGGAAATTTCCCCAAACAAATTTTCTAGGAAATCTCTAGTGTGATAGGTAGAATTCAGTATTGATATAGTAACATAAGAATACATACTAACCATTTGACCTTATAAGTTGGCACCTAAGGAGATCCTAGAGCACAATAAATAATTATAAGTTTTAAGGGATAAAGTAATTATATTACCAAAAATCCAATTCATGGGGTTTACGAGTCATTTTTCTATGAAACGTCAATTATATCCTTAGGTTCTATGTGGAATACAAATGGTGGAAAAAAATACGGTAAAGATCGGGTATCCACTGCCCTGAATGGATAACCCATTTTATTTTATCTTAGGAGATATAGTACATTAAATTTTTGGTTTTTGGGAAAGCTATCATCTGGTATTATTTATATCTCCATACATACCTCGAAAAAGTTTCTGTATCATGTATAGTCATTAAGAGTACCTATTCATGTCGCTTTGTTTCATAAATACACATTTATTCTTCAGGGTTTTGATTAATATTGAATTTTTCCTCTATATAGATTCATTTAAAATCATATATGTGGAAATAATATAAGTCTATTCTCATTATTAACATAAAAATGAACAACATATTTATATCATGTTGAATAGTGTAATATATAATAACATTTATCCATTGGTTATAAGATTACACTTCTAGATCAATAATGTCCACATATAGGATCATATCATATCAGAAATAAGAGTTTCAGTAGACCCATAGAAAGGTAAAGATTTAGTTTCCTAGGATCATCCCAATAAAATCATTGATATAATATTATTCATGGGTAAAAATAATTATTACATATTCTTCATCAAGGGGTTTTCATGTCTTGGAACACCACATACTATTCTAATTAAAAATGATGTGATATTCATATGGTCATAATATTTTCATGTAGCCTTTTATATGTTTAAGGGAATGTTGACTATAGTGGTGGTACATATTCTTACAGAGCTATGAAAGAGATATATAGTAAATTATGATGCATTAGGTTTTTGGATAGGATTTGTTCTTATGCAGGACGAATGAGTTGTAGCATACAATTATCGTCAGTTGAGTTATTACAGGAGGAATTAACCAACTCATGACATATTGATAGCATTCATTGTACATGATCTAGGAATATGTATAAACTATTTACATGGAATGAGTTTTCTATTGTTCATGACCCACTAAATCCTCATGTACATTTGTACACAATGATATCTGAATCTTAGTTATCGTCGATGGGTTGAGTACCTACAATTCATTGATTTCAAGCCCATCCACATGCCTGATAAAGGAAATACAGTTTCTCCTTCTCTGATCTAGAAGACTCATAAATACATATTATAGGAATATTTTAGTGAGTAGATTCTATTTGATTTATTTTTAGATACGCACAATGTGGTTTTGAAATAACATGGTAAGGCTATCCTCTCAGCTTTAGTAGTGATGTATACCCTTCTGGAATGGGTGAGAATAATGAAACCATATTATCCCGAATGCATAGTTCTAAGAGTGAGTATCTCATATAATGATTCATATTCAGGTTAGGATGTGGAAGGTTATAAGACTCAACATTTTCATGGGAATCTTCGAGTACTCATAGACATCATAGTGGAGATGATATAAAAATGTTATATCTCAGTTTGGCAAGTGCATCACGGAGTCACCAAGATATATTGATACTTACCTCACCAGTAGTGGCGGTCGAGTATGAAATGGGATATTGTTAGATCTATCAATTGTTCTTCCACTTTTCAGCATGTGATAGTAAAACATTTTTGACCATCATGTCTTTTGTAACCATTTTCCTTCCTGGGATGAAATTGGATAGTGTTTCAATTGAATTTGTTGTTGTATTAGATAGATCACCTCAATCAAAAGATATATTTATGGTAGTCATTGACCATTTGATACATGTATAACATTTCATACCTATGCGAGAGACATTATTAGTAGATGATATATAGAGGACATACCTTATAAAGTTCATTGATATCTTTAGAGATCCTTGATCTATCATATCTGATAGGAATACATGATTTACATCACAATTTTGGAAGGTATTGTAGAAGGGCATGAGTAAACAGGTTCTTCTACGAATAGTGTATCATAATCAGACTGAGAGATATATATATTATATGATTCATGTATTATAGGTAATTCTCTATTAATTTGTAATATTCTTTTGGGGATCATGGGAGAAACACATACCCCTTGTCTTTTTATCTTTAAATATCTACTTTTTGGATACCATCATGATGGATCCATATGAATCCTTTTTTGGAACACCTTACCAATCACCTATATACTTGTTAGAGTTAATGAACACATCTATTCATGGACCAGTACTCATTCGAATGACCAAAGAGAAGGTAAATTTTATTAGTAAACCCATTTAGAGAGCTTAGTACAAACATTAGTATTACGATAACTGATGGAAACTACCACTTGATTTCGAGGTCAGATATTAGGGTTTCTTGCATTTTTCACAATGATTATCCTATCGATGTATTCAAGAATATGGTATGCTTTCTCGTTGATTAGTTAGTCCCTTTGACATGTTGATGTGGATTAGACAAAAAGATTACTAGATAAGACATACAAAGAGTTAATTTTCTATAAATGATTTATTTCATGTATCTAATCTTCCTTGGTATTATCCGAGACTTTCATGTGTATTCTATCATGATGAGTTTAATTTGTTGGATGATTATCCATTTGAGGAGGAACCAATGCATAATTTGGATTGGAGTATGAATACATTCAGAGGTAGGTAAATTCCCTTAGTAATGGTGTTGTGGTAGCATGAGTGAGAAAAGGATGATACATGAGAGTGGGAAGATGATATATAACCTCAGTGGCTGAATATTTTTCAATATTATATCTCTTTTCCCCATGTTTTCCAACTCTAGGTTGAGTTTTTATAAATAGGTGAGGTTGTGATGACCAATCTTTTAATAATTGCAAAAATCATTATCTTTTTCAATTTACATCCTTTTATTAATCTTATTAATCTTGTATACTGGCCTAACGAAGGTTCCAAGACTATCTTGGTCATTTTCGATTCTCATAATTATGGGATTTGGGGAAACATGTTGTGTCACACAGTTATCATATTTTTAATACTAAATATTTGAAAACATGATGAGAAGAATGTATAAGGCCCCAGCCTTAGACCTTACTTAATCTTGAGTTATTACAAGATTACACATTGAGGATCTTTTCAGGATTAGAGTTTTAGAGAATTAGATCATAAAACGTGCATTACATTCCACATTTAAACATAGTGGTTACATAAAATATAGTATTCATTTATCCCATCAAAGGAAACATATTTAAAATAAAACATGGATTCTTTCTTGTCACATCCTTGACACTATCATCATATCATGTCCCATTCCCTTGACCTGTGAAATAAATTTCAAAAACATGGGATGAGAATAAAAAGCTCAGTAAGGGTTATGAAAAGTATGGAAAGGAAACCTGAGTACATATATACATAAGAATGAAATCATACTTTACCCATAGAACATAAGAACTTTAACATACCACATAAAATCATGAATAAACCCTAGAAATCATAATACATAAAGGTTACTTGAGGAATTCATAACATTCTTACGTATAGAGTAACCCTCTTGGTTACGTTTGGAATACCCAACACATTATATTCCCTAAATCTCTTCCGAGAAACCTTAACGTTTAACTCCTTCACGTTACCCAATGCATTGGAGAGCTATATCGGGCTCACCTGCCCTTAGTTTATCACAGATGCACCCTTCTTCATAAACAATTCCCAAGAACCAAAACATAATCATAGCATATAACATATGCATAAAGGAAATATAACATTCCCACATTACAATAACAATATAACATTTTAAGATATTGAAATAATGAATCCATTCTAAAAACCATTTTCAAAACCATTTAAAACATTTAATAAAGAGATTTTTAAATCAAAGTATCCCATACCACATTGAATCTTTTAACATTTTAAACCATTAATATCCATAAAAATAAATCCTTAAAACCATTTTTAAAACATGGATATTAATGAGAAATATTTATAATAATAAATCATTAAAACATTTAAAACGATATTTTAGTTGAAGGGTTTTTAACAGAATTAGAGACACTTGAATACAATAATTGAGGAATAACATTTAATCAAAACTTTATAATATCATGAAAATAAAGGGATTCATTATATAATATTCCAAAGGACAGTATATACACCATATAAGAGTGAATTAGTGTATAACAACAATGAAGTCTCAATGGAAATGTAAATTTAGATGAAATCCATTATAAAGATGGTATCCTTAAATTAAGGATAAATAAATCTCATAATTATGTGTGACAAATATAAATACACCCAATATTAGTGGATATTAAGTGTAAAATAATCAAAGGTCATTAACACATATTCAAAGGATGACATATTCAATAACTATATGTTGAACCCAAAGAAATTGAAATTGGGTTAAGAAGTTCCCTTGACAGCCTAACGGCGTCACGTCAAATTTTAGAAAAAGAGTTGATGAGAGAGATAAAGGGTATCTCATCACTTGGACATAAAATTTACGAAAATAATGATATATAAGAACATATCCCCATATAATAAGATTAAAATTAAAAAACATAACAAAAGAAGTCTTTTAAAAATAGGAGGGTGAAAGGTTCCCTTACCGATTTGGGTAACATTCGAAACGTACACCCCATTAAAGAAGGACTATACAACATTGATGTAAATACACATAAAAGAAATTATGTTACAAAAAGAGTATAATAATGGAAAGTACATACACCACTAAAAAGGAAATATTGGAAAATGTAGCATGAATCTCACAAAAACACAAAGTGAGATAAAAATCCCCTTACAAAATTCCGGCAGCCTAACGGTGCCAATTTAAACATCCAAAATGGATTTATGAGCGAAAATATGGTCTCTCATCATATTAACATAAACATTACAGTAAGAGTAATATAAAATAACATCCCAATCATAATAAATATTATCTTAAAATGAATGATATAAAAGAGTGTATTTAAAATGAACGAGAGGAGTAGGATCCCTTACCTCAGGTCCGACTTGACTTGATCGTTCTTTAACCTCCTCAATAATAAACATGAGTTAATTTCTACTTTTTTAAGAACCTTTTTCAAGTTCATTATTCCTTTTATATCACTTACTACCATTCTATGAACACTATGAAATTATTTAAGTTAATAATGGTCATTTTGTAGATCATTGCTATTTTAGTAAAAAAATAAACTCTTTATAATTACAAGTTGTTCATGTGGTAAAATATATTTTATATCCAGAATTATATTCATTATTTAGATATAATATCTATATATTATATCTATTATATACATGAATTTATAATATTACATAACATTTAGAGATATAAATTGATATGCACCGTTCATGGAGACGGTAAGTCGTACGTACGTATAAATGCTACTTCCATTTCTATTTCATATTTAATGGAATTAAAACACAGTGATACATAATAGTATTATAATTCCAGTATGGTATCATATATAATATCATTAAATATATTCTTTATATGTACCTCATATGGTATTGACGAATCAAATCACTTTTAGGGGGCGGTAGTCCGCACTTCCTAGAATGAAGATATCGCGTTTAACCATAATGGAAACCATAAAGGTATGTCATAAATGAAAAATACATAATATTAAGTAAAAAACAAACATATTATATATCATATATAAATATAGTGACATCTTAATGTCCAACTTTGATAGTGTTAAAAGAATATTGAATAATTATCGTTTCGTGAGGAAGAAATTCACCATCCACAGAAACAGTATCTTCTTCAACCATTAGATGTAGGTGTGTGTAAGTGTAGCTCGAATAATTCTCATAACAACATCCCAGTATATTAAATATACTAGATTTGTTACAAAATAAATTAATAAAAAGAGTTTAGGGGGTTGTAGAAGCAAAATAAAACAAAAGAACACAAGTGAAGACATTACCTTAAAATCAGGTATCTCTCTTTGATTTGAGATCAAAGGCTTCCTTGCGAAGACTTCTTCCCAACTTGAGGCTTCTAGGAGTAATAGAGGGATTTGAAGAGACAAAATGAGCAGGGGTTGGCCTATAAAAAGTCTTGAAAGGTGGGGGTAAGGTGGTAGAGGTGGGGGCCTTTTATAAGAGGAGAGGAGGGGCACTCTTGGAAAGTTACAAAATGTTACTTTATTTTCAAATGAGTTTCGGATTTTAAAGGTCCCACATTGATGTATTTATAGGATACGGTGGTAATGGTTCAAAATAAACTCATCCAATAGGACCTTTACAAGTTTATGTTATAGTTTTAACATTATCTTTTTATTTTATTTAAATCCTTTATTAAGGAGGTAATCACTGCATCATCATGAACTCATAAATAATTTAATTTATTTAATGTATAAAAATTATAAAAAAAATATCATGATGTATTTAATCATTTTATCTTTATATTTAATATTTATAGTAAAAAATATGGCTTGTACAACCCCATTTCAAAATTGTTTTAGTAAAAAAACTCATGCTTGTGATATTTTTATTTTAACATTAAATAAAATGTTATTTATGTCATTTTCCAACCAAAGTGGCTCCATGGGGTCCCCAATATGACCCATGGATTGTCTTGGTCGGCCATTACACATCCAATGAGGTTATGCCACGTGTATAGGTCATTTCATATTATTAAAACATTATTTTTACCTTAAATTATACTAATTACATCTAATCGCGATTAAAAACATAAAAGTTTCTATTCACCAAAAAAATATTTTAATCCCATTGAACTACATTTTACATACTAATGAAAACCTTGTATGTTGTATTTCTGAAATTCCAATCACAGAAGTGGTAAAGTTTCATTTAAACGAAAAATTAGTTTTTATACTACCACTTAGTGGTTTCACTATTCATCAAAAACTGAAGTTTTTCAGAAAAATACCAAAAATTCACCCTAAGATATATTTGACATTACAAATTCAAAAATGATGACTATTTTACAAAATTCAAAACATATATAGTGCATTAATTAATTTAATAATTAATTCCCACTGTCAAAACAAATAGCCTGTTTTTAACAAACAATATCTATTAATAGATTGACACTAGTTTAAGTCCAATTTCAATGTGAAATTAATTCCAATGACCACCATAAGATTAAATGGTAAAAATATATTTTAAATAAACTTTAATATAAATTAAAAATATAATATATCCATATAAATAAATCAGATTAAAAGGAGGTTTTGAATTAAAATGCAACATTTTCAATAAAAATGATCTTTATCAGAAAAATAAAGAAATTTTACACAAAGTAAATTTTGATGCCCAGATTATAAAGAAGGATTTTATTTTGTCAAATACAAAATATAAAATTGTCAAAAGTATATTTAAAAAGGGTTCTCCATCAAATGGTGGTTAATCGACCTTCTAAAGAATATGAGAAGATTTATGCTTAAAATTGGATTCATTTTCATTTTAAGCCTCCAGCATTTATTGGATAAAAGTAAAAATATTTGACAAACATATATAATCATATTATAGTTAGTTCCATTAATTCCAGCCATTACAACGACTAGGTGTTAACTACCTTTTAAAATAATATTATTTTATTATTAGAGTGCAATGTAAGATTTCAAAGAAACTCGTTGTTGCGTATTGGGTACGCCTTCGAGCATAGCATTCCATTTAAAGTAATATTAATATTTCATTCAAAAATATAGATAAATATGAAAATGTCATATTCTTTATTTAACTGGGGTGTTACAGAATGGCCTGTAAGGTTTTTCTATAACCATGAAATCTGATACGCAAACCCATTCATAATATTAGAAAATAATGGCTTTGGGGTTTAAGATGGTTTGTGAATGGAAAGAGAAACCATGATCCAAAACCATGTTCGTTCCATATTTTGAAAGTTAAGAGAGCACAATTTTAATACGATTTTAGAAAACCATGTGGCCAAAGTCGGAACCCCTTTTATGAGGGTATGATGATTATTTCCCCCTTAATGAATATAATATCTAAACCCCAAATTATGTTCTCTTATTTCCAATAGATGTGATCTCTCTTAACCTTTCGTTTTGTTTATTCCATCTCCCCTATGGGTTATTTTAATGCTCCTAGATCTAGACTATGAAAAAAATGTTGCTTCTAGTGTTGGATAGCTCTCAATAAGAACCTGAATAATCATTCATTCGTTATATGTGAATCTACTTACATATTGTGGTATTTTTGGGTGATTTCATTCACTATGATTTTAGGGCATTGGAATGTTCATCATTTTTCTTCTCATAAATTAATAATCTATTATAGATATTTTATGAGGAGTCAATTATCGACCTAAGGTAGGCGGTATACCTATTTTACCTAAAATTTATAGCGTTTTCATTGATTTTTTATTGTACCACACATCGAAAATTTTCTCGTGTTTTCTTAAAATTAATATATTCAATTTAAATTGATATAATCATGTTTTTATACTATGGTTGATCCATTATACGATATTAGGGGTTGATAAACTCATTAATATATTCCCTTTTTGGTTTCAAAAATTATTTTAACTCAATTATATCACTGATTAATTGAATAGAACACCATTTTTATTTATTTTATGGATTTCTTCAATACGGTTTTTAATTATTATTTGAATTAATTAGAATAATTGAATAAATTCTAATGGGTTTAAAGGCCACACAAATTATGGAATTCTTTATTATATGTCATATATAAACTGTGAAACCCACATGCCATTATTGTTTCTATTAGCATATTCATTCATTATTTTATAAATATTTATTATATCTATATTTTCACTATTATATGAGGGTATATTATCCTCAATATACATCCTTGGACCATAAAATCTAGTCAGCATCTTATATCTTAATGGAAGACAATCCTGACGCCACATGGTGAAGCTCTTATGGGCCCTGATTAAGTGGACATCGAGTTGAGATGCTAAAGATAAAAATAATATTTCGGGGAATATGAGCTATATATAACTTCCTCATGATTTACTACATGATATATTCTATATTAGGAATAATACCATGTCCTGCCAAGGATTGTACTATTAAAAATCCCAAAAAAATAGAGGACATACTAGTCCTCGAACAAAAAACCACATATGGATTGATTTGGATCAATGCATGACCAATATAATTATATGAAAACTATAAAATGTGAATTTCATTCTACCCTAATCTAATAATTTTATGGACACATTCCTAGAGAATGTATTAATTAATCTTGATGTCCTTCTCTATCATTCTATCAATATATGGGTATTAAGTCATGTTAAACCACTATAATACCGATTGATTTCTATAATCCATACGAAAATAGAAAGGTAAAGTTAGTGTATCAATCCAAAACAATAAATAATAGAACAATATTATATCTATAACCTCATCAATTGTACTATTGACCAAGGTCCTCTACATTTATTGACCCTATAATAGGTATGAAATGCACTCATTTTTTAAGTTGATCAAATATCATACATATTTCACCCTTAACACTAGCAGTTTCTGGTAGCTGAATCATAATGTCCATGGATATTTCAAACCATATAACATTGTAATGGGAAGTTCTATATATAAACAAGTAGTTCATTGGTGTTTATCCCAAATCATATAACATTTGAGGGACACTTATACATACTGCAATTGAATACCCCATACTCAAACAACAGTATTGAATTATCTACTCATGTTATTTATATGTATCTTAAAGATAAATTGGAAAATCTACTAGTGTCCACCTTCCTTCAACTCATGTGTCATGTCCATTAAAACATCATTTTTACCTTATAAATACATAGATCAATCAGATGATCCAAGCCACTCACCTATAGTGTCACCACCATAAATATAACTACTGAGATATAGACACTCTAAAGCATCATCTTGTCTTTGTCCAATGTGATCATCCAAATATGGTTCAACTAAAGTACAACATGGGATACCTTTCGGTTATTTGTCTCTTTTTCATTTTTTATTTCCTAAAAAATCTCAATAAACATTGGGATTATATAAATTCAATTACATTTTGAGTCAATAATTTCTATCACAAACCCCTGAAAACAACATTCTTATTAACTTGGGTTTAATCCATTTAAAAATCAATGTTCTATAGTCACTCTTCCAAATTTATATATCTCAAGTTCATTATACTATAGGTAATAATATAATCTAATATTTAATGGAAAAAATAATTTGATAACAATCCTCCAAAGAAGTAGTGGCACCATGTCTCAAGTTGAGGAATAACATACACCAACTCATGAAAATGATTGTAATAGTTATTCTCACGAGGGAATAACATACATGAGAAAAAAAGGTACCAACAACATCCCATACATGAGAAAAAAACACAAAATTATACTTAATGAGTAATTATTTATATTATAACCTACATCCATCTCTAGAAGAATGTAAATAAGAAAACAATAAAATCTCTCTTTTCACATAATGATATAACTCTAGAAAAAAATACATTCAAGCAATTTTTACACCATTATAGATCAACTTTGTCACTGGTTATGTAGGCTTGGATATATCTTAAACAAATTACATATCATTACCAAACAATATAAATAATCTCTAGATCTCAAAAACATTTCTGGCACACTCCAATAACATCACCGCTATAGTATTTTTATGAACAACAATTACATTGTTCTCAAAAATGAGTCAGAAATGATGATTGTCCTATCAAATATTGAAATAAATTTTTGATATGTATCTTTATAAATAAAGTTATCTCAAGAATAAAAGAATTATATTCAAATTCCCTATTTTATCCTTCCCTTGTCTAGAATATATAAAATGATTATCGATGACTAAAATTATAATGGAGTCCAATAGAATATCAATCAAATGGTTCAAATATTCCCAAAACAACCAAATAGAATTGGTAAGACCCAATAGCATAACCAAAAAATCATAGTTCCAATACTTATACATGGATACTAGTTTTAGGAAATCAATCTCCTAGACACTCAACAGATGGTATCATGATCTAATATATGTATTTTTAAACCACTCATCCACTATATTTTTTTCATAATTGTCATCAATATTATGTAAGGGATATATGTTCTTCACCTTCACAATGATGAGATTCATGTAATCAATGTGAAAAATGAGACACCAATATGAATTATTTTAAAATTTACACTAGATATTCCCATGGAGACACACTATGACATATACATATCATAGAATAAAGATCCTAATTCTAAGAATTAGTTCATTCAATTATAGCAATGACATATTGTATGAACTTACTAAATTATGTCTCATCCCCATATGTATGTCTATAGAGAACATAGAATTCCTATGGAATGGATCCCACAATATATCATAGATAAACATTTTGACATACCGACAAACTATCACTATAATAGAGAAACATTGAAACTAATGAACTGCATCAATAAACAATGTTAACAACTAAGAGTATATCAACCCAGTTAGAGGGGAAACAAAACCATCTATTTTTTATCATACATCCATCTCACCCATGAACACATGAGTGCTTTTTTGGAAGAGATAAACTATACCCAATGATGGTAAGAATCCATCATGGTCTATTTGTTAAAAATTCCATCCATTTCAATGATACAATAAATGATGTCAATTTCATACACTAGAAAGTCCCACATGGTTTCAATGATGAAAATCAATAACCAAAATGAAGGGAATTTAAATATATAGTCCATATTATTTCCCAATAGATTGGATGGGTTCATAATGAATGGAATGACATATGAACAGAAAACCAAATTATTAACATTTCTAGACAATATATATAATTGTCTTGAACATGTATCAAACAAATCATTAACCACATTATTTTCTACGAACATTGTAACTACCATGGTAGCTCGTATAACCTCTTTCTTCACTACTTCACAATTCACTACCTAATGATTTCCATGAAAATATTTCAAATTAATTTCTTTACGGGCATGTCTCCTAGAATAACATCATCAAGAAACCCCTTTTTATTAATTCATGATAAAATAAGAGCCCTTATTGAATTTGTATGAATCCCTCCTTCAATGTGATTTTTTTCATTCATACATTAAGTAAGACTATATTTTACCAAACTATGACACACCCTGTGTGCATTTTGATAAATATTATTGATGATCCCCTTTATCATAATCTAGTGAGATACCACTATACTCTTCAATAGTATCTATTTCAAAGATATCGTTCCACATTGGTACTGGTCATATCACAAAAGTTTTTAACTAAAATGGCAAATTTGGCTAACTGCATATATCATTGATTCCATAAAGATCTCTATGTTCTATGATATATCCACCATAAACCTAGAAACCTTATATAAAACCATTTTTTTAGTGTATTGACATATTAGAAACAACATTCTCCAAATATTTTAACATAATACCATTCCACTGATTCGTGAATTGATGTAATAATTGGAGAAAAATAATGAGATAAATTTTTACAAAAAATGTAAAACAGTTAGAATACTCCATGAAAGAATAATATCATTTCCCCAATGTAATAATCTTCAATTCCATCACAACCATTTGTCACCCTGGATAGATATATTGATTGAATGAATTCATGATTTTTGTACCTATAAGATGTTCATGAATATTTTTTTTCACAATATATCCCCACAACATCATAATTGATCATTGAGAATGTTATTAGTGAATCAATCCTTATGGTCTTAAGAGATAGTGATAAATTGGAAAGTCATACTGATCCTTTTGATCAATTCATTAAAATCGTTATGTACCTTATAACTATGAATTATCAGTGGATACATATTATTAAACACTAAATCATTATACCACACGTAATACAATTATAAATATATGGCATATCCTATTTATTGTACTATACAAATGATATTTCCAACCAAAAAGGATCCAATTGATAATTATCCCATGGGAATTTCTCCATAGACTTCACTATTGGAATTCTGAGTTCTCTTATATGTATAGTAATAAACTATAAAATAGATGGATACATATTATTTTTATTAAATAACTATAACATTGACATAAGAATTATTTAAATAAAGTCTTATAATAACAAAATATTATATAAGAACCAATGAAATCCAAATAATTCCATTCATAACACGAGGACTGAATTGAATTGGAGCTGTCCAGGTACAATCCAAAAATACCTCATGAGCTTTCACATTGCTATAGAAATTATATCAAAACCACAAAAAAAAAAGATACATACATAAGACTGAGCACATGAATTTCCATAACATGTATATGATACCTATTTTCTATAAAAAAAAGTGACTAAACCAATATTTTAACCATAATAGAAAAACCATAAGACATGAATCATGAAACACCTGAGAATTTTATGAGAAATATTTTGTTTTTATGTTATATAAATCATCAAAGGAATCTTTTTCTACACACAACACTATCTTGACACGCTTTACACGCAATCGCGACCTTCCTCGATAGCTTGCGTCGAACGCAATACTGGGTTTCACTAAACAATGATAGATTATTATGGACTAGACGTTATGAATAGTATTAACTATATTTTGAATTTTATAACATTATTATTAATATTACACATTTTCTAGAACATGGTAAGAGAACAAAATAATTTTTTCAGGTAAAATAAGTATTTTTTTAAAAAATGCAGTTTTTCAACCTTTTGATGGGTCACCCACATTAAATCTAGTTTTTGACATGTTTATAAGTTCAATTTGACAAAATAAAATTCTACTTTTTAATCAGGGTACAAAAATTTACTTTGGAAAATTTTTGATATTTTTCTGATAACTTTCATATTTTGATGAATAGTAAAAATACGCTAATTTTTAATTAAAAACAACTTTTTTCATTGAGATAATTTATATGGATAAATTATAATATTGAATGGTTTTAGAGTATAAATAGAATATATTATTACCATTTAATATAATGTTTGTCATTATCACTAATTTCACATTGAATTCATAGGTAAAAACATTTCAATCATTGGCAATGTTTTAACTTCTAAAACTCGTTTTATTAACAACGAGATTTATTTTAAATTAATTACTGCAACGTATATGTTTTGAATTTTGAAAAATGGATTCCATATTTGGAATCAGTGGGTCCAAATTTTGTTATTAGGATACTTTTTATTTTTGGGCAATATGAATAGTAACTATGGTAAATTTTATTTACCATAGTTAAAGGTAAATCGGGTAATTAAGGGTAAATATATGATTATAAAGTTACCCTAACACCTTCCAAAATCCTATTGGATGACTAAATGTCGTCCCATATCAACTAAGGGTCAGATTAGATTCATTTAATGGACTTTTTTCCATGAAATTAATTTAATTATTATTAAAACCAATGAATGTGACAACATGTCACTTTCTTAAATCTTATTAGTTTAATAATTTTAATTTAGTTATAAACATAATGAAACTTCGAAAATGAATAGTCTCCAGAAATATAATACAATTATATACATCATAGGAATTTATTTAGAATTTTTAGGGATTAAATAATTATCATAAATTATGACACAATAGTGATGTTGAAATTATTCTATTAATTAAAATATCAAATAAATGGTTTTAAAAATATTAAAATAAATATTATATGAACTATTTAATGTGCTCCACTAATTTTCTAGATACACATGACATTTTATGGATCTATAAAAGCTTTTATTTCGAACATATCTTCTGCATATAGTTTATTTAAAATCAACTAAATGAATAGTGTCAAAACTGACACTATGGTTATTTTATAGAAATAACATATTATAAAATTGTTTAAAAATCACTAAAATATTTAAAAATTGTAAATTAAAATTTATATGGTCGAAAATGTCATAAAGTTTCAAATTACTGAAAATTCACAACACATAAGTAATTATTTATAATAATTTAAAATTTAGAATATTATTACCACAAATAAAACTAAATTGATAAATAAGGATAAATCATGTTTATATTGTTTAAAATAAATTTCTAACATGTCTAAATTTTATTGGTTGATGCGATTACAACCCTATCTCATCTAATCTTCACATATGAGTCATTTTGGAAATTTTTAACTGGGATTGGGATTTAATATAAACTAGTATTTCTTATATTTCCAAAGGTGCCCCTCTCCTCCCTTATAAAAGGGCACCTCATCCCTCTCCTCCCACACCAATTAGTGCCTTAATTCTCAGTCAATCCCGGACCATTTCACATCCCCACTTCCCTAGAAACATACTAGAGGTCTTGGTTTCTTTCAAATACCAATTTTAGTGCCCTAAGAGGAGGTGTCAAAGAGGCGCTTCCAAGAAGAGGTAATTGTTGTTACCGATTCTTTCATCATTATTTCTTTTTCCAATTATTCATCATTAGTTTTTTCATTATGAATTAATAACATCAGTATAAAACATATACTGATATGTTATTATATGTATGAAACAACCCTATTTCAGCATCTATCCATCCTACGGAAAACTAAATCACCATGCGTGCGTACGTACGGAATACCGTCTCTACGCCGTGGTGTAATATATTTTACCCCACCACCTTACATGGATGGGTATAATGGTGTAAATAATAACAATATATTATTATTATAAATTGATATTGAATCTGAAATATTATACATACACTCCAATACAATTCCACAACCATGGGAACGATATCATCGCTCGTGTGTACGTACGAAATACTGTCTCCACGATGTGATGCTACTCGTTCTACATGATATTCATTGCATAATGATTATATAAATGAATTGAATGAATGAATATGATATATATTACACTAATACCATTCTTTAAATGAGGTATCTATAACCTAAAGAGAAGAATAAGAATTTATTTGACAAAACACGCATAAGAACAAAAAGTAATAAACACCCGAATAACAAGTAGTAATGAAATATTACTAATAAGAAGCTGTGAATATGACCATATATGATATAATAACAATAATTATGATTCTGGAATAAGTCAATAACATTATTTTAATCATTATACATGAGGTTCGGACACTTACGAAGCAAATCGGACCTAAGGTAAGGGAAATATCACAATCTCATTTTTATCTGAGATTGTTTATACTTTAGAATTTACTAGGGTGTATTTTATCATCCACATCCATGTTTCCTAAATATGTAATATTTAAATCCTTCTACAATATTTATATCCAATTTTACCCTTTGGTGAGTTTTTAGTAGAAGATATGAAAGGAATCTTTTGTCGAGTTTCGTACGAGGTACTTTTTGACTTTTCCGACAAAAGTACGAGAAGAATGTTTTTTAACTTTCATGGAATGAATGGATTTTTAAAACATTATTTCCAAGAATCATCCTTTAGAATTTTTCATTTTATTTTTAATCAACTTCTTTAGTTTAAAATTGTATGACATATTAAGAAAGTAAAATGTTTTTGAAGTACAAAGTATATTTTCCTCAATAATGGAGTTCAAGTGCTTTATCAAAATTATTTTCCATCTAAGATAATATAGGGTTCTGTTTCTATCCCAATTATTACATTGATTTGATTATGTTGTGATGGAATTATTTTTATGAATTCCATTATCTTATATGAATTGTTTTATGATGTCATGATGTTTAGGAATCCCATATTTTTACATGGGTTATGCAATGATGTATGATTTATGATTTTGTGGCACAAATAAGAGTGGTATCATTATGAGATGGGTGGGAACTATATCTCCCACCAATGAATTGGGTAAAGATCTAATATCACATGAGATAGACATGGCTGGTACAGCAAGTTAAACCGGTTCAGTGAAACAGGACTGAAACGAGGAGTGACCTTGGTTCAGAAATGGACTTTCTACACTAAGATAGTATTGGAAATGAGTCTTGAATAATAAGAAATGATTATATTTGATTATGTGTTTATGCCACAAAGCTTCATGTTTAAGTTATTATTATTGTGATTACATTTCACTTCCATGATTTATTCCATATTATGAAATTATGATCTCTTTTGTAGGGTATGATTTCCAAAATGTCTTGTTCCTTTGAATATGATGTGATTGATATTTCTTTTGTTTACCCTTACTGAGCATTTGAGCTCACCCTTTTGTATGTTTTCTTTCACCAGGTCAGGAAGAAGGTTATTAAGTATGATATGCCAAAATGTGCTATTGATATGATGAAATAAATGGGAGACAGTGTAGATGCTTTATGAACCAGTTGTTTATGTTCCCAGTTTCTAAAGACATTATACCTATACGGTCCTTTCATGGTTTTGTTATATGTTGTAATAAGTATGCTTCAATTTTGAAGTATTATCCATGTATGAAAATTATGGGTCGTTATAGTTGGTATCAGAGGACGGGTATAGTCAACCTTTGGAAACTAGGATGTGAAATCCTTAGTAAGAACCCTGAGGATAAGTCTAAGAATATAGCACAATATCAGTGTTTTAGAAATGGCCATGAACCACCTATGATATGATCTTAAGTGTGAAATTTTGTTCTTGATTATGTGGTTTTACTATTATAATTAGTGTTTCTCACACTATTCTTCATGGTTTTAGTCAATGGCTAGAACCCAACGAAACCGTGTTAATGCGGAATGTGATGGGAAATGCAATGATTGTCTCCCTAAGCAACCAAACGTTATGGGATCTAGAATGAAAAATCTTGTATCCATGCTCACACAACTTTCTCAAGATATGAATCATGCAAGACATCCAAATGGGCAAAGGAAGGAGCAACATTTTGTCGAATCCTTCATGAGGCAGTTTCCACCTTCATTCAGCGGGTCTTCTGATCCATTAGTGGCGGAACAATGTATCAGTACCACTGAAGAGATATTTTCAGTTCTTCAATTTTATGAACATGATAATGTCATCTTAGCAGTGTATCATTTGAAGGGTGGTTCTCATCAATGGCGTAATCATATTAAGAATATGAGGCAAAGAGATGAAATTGAGTCCATGGAATGGGACGAGTTCAAGAACTTATTTTTCAATAAGTATTTTCCTCGTATTCTTCAAACAAAAATGGAGAAGGTGATTCTTGAACTGAAGAAAATGGATGATGAATCGGTTGGTACCTATGAAGAAAATTTTACAAGACTTTCAAGGTATGCTTTCAGAATTACTATCCAACCTGAGTGTAAGATCGATCAATTCTTTAGTGGCATAAAACCAAGTCTTCAAAGGGCGTTAGCCATAAGGGACTTCAATAGCTACGAGGAAATTTCTCGATGTGCTCTCACAGTTGAGAAGGAGATTGGAGTAACCCATCAGTCATATGGGTTTGATAAGAAGTGGAAAATGGAATTCAAAGGAAAATATAAAGACCACACTGATAATAAGATGAGTTTTCCCTTTTGTTCAATGTGGGGAAAAAACATGGAGGAAATTGTCTTAAGGGGACAAGAAAATGATATAAGTGTGGAAAAGTAGGTCATTGGGAAATTGAATGTCGAAATAATGGGAAGAAGATATATAATGATGCAAATAAAGGAAGGGATACACGGAATGAACCTACAACACTTCAATGTTTCAAGTGCAAGTAAATGGGGAACTATGCTAATAAATGCCCTAATCCAAGGGTTGATGATGATGATCGACGTCAATAAACTCTTCAAGCTAAAGACAAAGGAAAGTCACATTAAATTTCTATCAGCAATGTGGTGTACGATAACGAAGTGGTGAAAGGTACACATACCATCCACTTTAAAGTAGAAAATGTTTTATTTGAATCTGGATCCACCCACTCTTTTATTTCTAAATAATTTTCTAAGGGTATCACCGTATTACCTCAACAATTAGATGATGAGTTAGCGGTGACAACTCCTAATGGCACAATAGTCGCATCAAAAGTTTATAATTCTTCTCTGATTGATGTTTGTGGGAAAGTGCTTCCTACAAATCTTGTGATCTTTCCTACAGTGTAATTTGATGTGATTCTTGGCATGTATTGGCTTTCTTTATATGGAGCTCATATTAATTGCCAAAGAAGGAAAGTGACATTTCATATTCTAGATCAATCTATGAGCATCTATCGATAAAAGGATGAACATAAACTTCCAGTGGAAATTTCTACCATCTAAATTGTCTTGATTCCACTAAATGAAGGTTATTTATCTCAAATGGTTGGTGAGAAAATCACGATTAAGAATATTCCCATTGTACGGGAGTTTGACGATGTATTTATAGAGGAATTGTCGGGTCTTCCACCAAATTGTGACGTAGAGTTTTCAATAGAACTCGTACCGGGTGCTTTTCCTATTTAAAATACACCTTATAGAATGGCCCCAATTGAGTTGCATGAATTGAAGAAGCAACTCCAAGAGAATCTTGATAAAGGATTCATACGCCCTAGTGCGTCACCTTGGGGTGCACTTGTTCTGTTTGTTAAGAAGAAATATGGATCAATGATACTCTGCATTGATTATCGAGAACTTCACAAGATCACTATCAAGAACAAATATCCTCTCCCACGCATTGATGATCTATTTGACCAACTACGCAGAGCTCAATACTATTCCAATATTGATCTTCGTTCAGGATATCATCAATTAAGGGTCAAAAGGGAGGATATACCAAAGACGACTTTCCGTACAAGGTATGGACACTATGAATTTATAGTGATGCCATTTGGTCTTACTAATTCCCCTGCTATCTTCATGGATCTGATGAATAGAGTCTTTAGATACTATCTTGATCAGTTTTTGGTAGTCTTTATAGATTATATTCTTGTCTATTAAAAGAGAAAGGAAGAACATGAAGATCACTTTAGAATTGTATTAAAGACCCTAAGAATTGAGAAGCTTTATGAAAAATTTACCAAGTGTGAATTTTGGCTTCAAAAAGTTGCATTTTTGGGTCACATAATCTCAGAAGAGGGGATATCTGTGGATCCAGAAAAAACAGAGGTTATCGAAAGATGGTTGAGACCAACAACAGTAACCGAGATCCAATGTTTTCTTGGTTTTGCAGGATATTACCGACGTTTTGTGAAAGATTTTTCATGGTTGTCTAACCCACTCACCAAGTTGACTCAAAAAGGAGTTAAGTTTGTTTGGATGGAGGAATGTGAAGAAAATTTCAATGAGCTAATAAGATGGTTAGCCAGTGCACCTGTGCTGACACTACCTTGCAGTGGAAAAAGCTTTTTGATCTACAGTGATGCATCCAAGAAGTGATTGGGATGTGTTCTCATGAAAAATGATATGGTGATAGCTTATGCCTCATGACAGTTGAAAATCCATGTGAAAAATTACACAACTCATGATTTGGAGTTAGCTTAGGAAATCTTTGCATTAAAGATTTGGAGGCATTACCTTTATGGTTAATGATGTGATATTTATACTGATCATAAAAGTTTAAAGTATATTTTCACACAAAAGGAGTTGAATATGCGCCAAAGAAGATGGTTGGAGCTGATTGAGGATTACGACTGCTCAATTCATTACCACCCTGGCAAAGTAAAGAAGGTGGCAGATGCATTAAGTCAAAAACACCATGCTAGCTTATCCATGATGAGGATCACAAAAGATCCAATATTTAGGATTTACAAAGGCTGGATCTTGGAATTTTAATGGAAGGGGAAAAATATTATCTTTTTCAAATGAATGTTCAACCATATATACATGTGAAGATTCAAGAGTCACAGAAAGAACATGTCTAGTTACAAAAGAGTGTTAGAAAAGTTCTTGAATTCAACCTTGATTGTGATGGGATAATAAAGTTCAGGAATCGGGTTTGTGTTCCTCCCATCATAGAATTAAAGAAGGAGCTGCTGGATTGTAACACCCCAAGAGTTTATTATAATTATTCTTTTTAATTTATTTGATTTCATGTGTTTTAAGCTACACCAAGATTATCTTGTTCTATATGCAACACTGTATTAGCTTTCAGTATACACAACACAATTCATGGATCGTGTTACACACAATTTCATGTTCATTTGATAGAAGTTATTATATGCAACATTGAGTGTATATGTATATATCAATGTATAAATGAAATATGGTTGGATTTTTTTATACGCAACAACAAAGGAGTCTTGAACTACATGCAACCCTGACTTGGCTTTCATTACACGCAATCACGACCTTCCTCGATAGCGTGTGTTGTACGAAATACCGGGTTCACTAAACAATGATATATGGTTATAATACTATCACAAAGTAGCCGTTATGAATAGAATTAACCACATTTTGAATTTTATAACATTATTATTCATCTTATAAATTTTCTGAATCATTTTATGTGAACAAAATAAATTTTTCGGGTAAAATAAGTATTTTTCAAAAAATGCAGTTTTGCCTCCTTTTGATGGTGCACCCACATTAAATCTAGTTTTTGAAATTTTTATAAGTTCGATTTTACAAAATAAAATTATTCTTTGGAATAAGGATATAAAATTTTACCTTGGATAAATGTTTCATATTATTCTGATAACTTTCATATTTTAATGAATAGTAAAAACAAGCTATATTTTATTTAAAAAAACTATTTTCATTGTAATAAATTATGTGGTTAAATTATAATATTGAATGGTTTTAAAGTATAAATAAAATATTTTTTTACCATTTAATATAATGTATTTCATTAGCATTTATTTTACATTGAATTCGTAGGTTAAATCAATTCAATCTTTTGCAATGTTTTAATCAAAATCCCGTTTTCATTCGACAACGGGGTTAATTTTAATTTAATTTATGCAACTTATGTGTATTGAATTTGAAAAAATGGATTCCATATTTGGAATTAGCGGGTCCAAATTATGTTAATAGGCTACTTTTTATTTTTCAGAATTATGAATAGTAACTACGGTAAATTTTATTTACCATAGTTAAAGGTAAATCGGGTAATTAAGAGTAAATATAAGATTATAAAATTACCCTAACACCTGAAAAAATTCTATTGGATGTCTAAAAGTATACCCATATCACCTAAGGATCAGATTAGATTCATTTTATGGATTTTTTACCATGAAATTAATTTTTTATTTTTAAAACCAAAGAAAGTGACAACATGTCACTCTCTTAAATCTTATAAGTATAATAATTTTCATTTAGTGATAAACATAATATAACATGGAACAAGAATGGTCTCAAGAAATATAATAATATTATCTACATCATGATAATTTATTTAGAATTGTTAGGGACTAAATAATTGTCATTATTGGTGATACATTAATGATGCAGAAATTATTTATTAAGTGAAAAATCAGTGATATTGTTTTTATTGAAATAATAATACCCATTAAAAGGCCCCCAAACCTGACCAAAACGTATTGGTAGTGTATATATACACCTTAACCATCCAATGACATAATATATAACCATTTGGAGTCTTCTAAAAGTGATGATGACACTTATATTATTTTATATTAAATGATGCCAAAGTTGTCATCTTCATAATGTAATAAATATAACAATTTAAATATTATGATTTTAAGATGATAAATTTGAGTAAAAGTACTATTGTGAAAGGTAATATATGTATCTTCATCATAGGATTTTATTTTTAATTTTTATGCAACAAATAAGTATATTAAATAATTATAAAAAAATGTTGTAGTAATTATTTTATTAAGAGATAAACAAAATAAATGGTTTTAAAAATTATAAAATAAATATTATATGAACTATTTAATGTTCTCCTCTACTTTTCTAGATAAATATGACCTTTTATGAATCTATTAAAGCTTATAGTTCGAAAATATCTTCTGTATATGTTTTATTTAAATTCAAATAAATGAATAGTGTCAAAATTGACACTATTGTTATTTTATAAAAATAACATATTATAAAATTGTTTAAAAATCAAAAAAATATTTAAAAATTTTAAATCTAAATTTATATGGTCTAAAGTGTTATAAAGTATCCAATTATGGAAAATTCACAAAAATAAGTAATTATTTGTTATAATTTAAAATTTAGAATATTATTACCACAAATAAAATTTAAATTGATTAAGTAAGGATAAATCAAGTTGATAATGTTTAAAATAATTTTCTAACATGTCAATATTTTATTGTTTGATGAGATTACATAACTATTTCATCTAATATTCGAATATGAGTCATTTTTGGAGGTTTTTAAGTGGGGTTAGATTTATTATAAATTAATATTTTTAAGATTTCCAAAGGTGCCCCTCCCCTCCCTTATAAAAGGGAACCTCCTCCCTCCCTTCCTCACACCAATTTGAGCCTTCAAGATTGGCCAACCCCTACCAAATTCTCTTCTGCACTTCTGTAGAAACATCTTAGAGGTCCTGGTCTTCTTCAAAGACCAATTTTAGTGCCGTAAGAGGAGGTCTCAAAGAGGCGCTTCAAAGAAGAGGAGGTTCTGATCCATACGAAGCATATCAGACCTAAGGTAAGGGATAATTATTCCAATCTCATTCTTATATGATATTGTTTACTCATAAGTATTTACAGGGGGTTATGTTTATTATCCATGTCCATATGCTCTCAAAATGTTTTCATTAATGGTTTACTTTCCTTCCATGTATGTTTAAGACATTTTTACCCTTTTCTTACTTTTACCACATCGTATGGAAGGAATCTTTATTTTATTTACCATACGAGGTACTTTTTGACTTTTCCGGAAAAAGTACGAGAAGAATGTTTTTTTAACTTATATGGAATGAAAAAAATGTTACGGTTTTATAAAGCCTTATTTTCATGAAGCTTCCTTCAAAAGATTTCATGACTATTTTCAACAAAATTCTTTTCTATTAAAATTGCATGTTGTTTTGTGAAAAGAAATTGATTGTGCAGAAGAAAGGATATTTTCCTCAATAATTCATTTCAAGTGTTTTATCAAAACCATTTTCTATCTATGATGACATTATTTTATATGTTTTTGTTTCATGTATAATTTCTCTATGATTTACATGGTTTCAAATTTCTTATGATGAAATATCCATTTTTTTATATAGATTATGTGATGATGGAATGATGTTTATGAAACCAATTTTATTCATTGGGTTATGATGAATGTTTTATGTTTATTTTGAGGCACAAGTATGAATGATTTCATTATGAGATGGGTGGGACCAATATCTCCCTCCAATGCATTGGTTAAATATTTATATCTCATGAGATAGACATGGCTAGAACGGCAAGTTAAACCCGCTCAGTAATACAGGACTGGAACGAGGAGTGAACTCGATTCAGAATGGGAATTTGTCCACAAAGATGGTCTTGGTAGCAATTCCTTGGCTAATATGGAAATCATTACATGTGCTTAATGGAAGACACAATTACATGCTTTATTCCTATGATATTTTATCAGGATTGATGATCCATTGTGATCTATGCCTTACGTACTTCCATGTTTTATGTCATTGCTCAAGATTTTGATGTTTAAACATTATGTTCATGTTTTTAAGTTCAAATGTATATTCTATGTTTTATTTTATCCATGATTAACCTTACTGAGCATTTGAGCTCACCCTTTTTATGTTTTAATTTCCCCCAGGATTAAAAGAAAGGTTTTAGGTAAGGAAACAAAAAGTGGAAGATCTTTCACCATGATTAGAAGATTATGTTCCATGTTTCCAAGACACTAAACTATTATGGTCCTTGTGTGTCTGTTTTTTGTTATGTATTAAGTATTCTACAAAAGTAATGTAATGTCCATGTACGTCAAGCTTCAGGTCTCTATAGTTGGTATCAGAGGAAATTTTTAGTCATCCTTTGGAAACTAGGATGCAAAAACATTAGTGAGATCCCTAGAGATATTTCTAAGGTATGTCTAGGGATGTCCCTAAGGATAAGTATACTTATAGGATATAGTCATAGAACTAAGGTAACGATCTTAGAATTTAACCTAAGATGTTAGATATTGAGGGTACTCCTCCTTTACTATGTTGTTTTCCCTAGCATGATTTTTGTCTCTAATAGAATTATTTTTGTGTTTTAGTCAATGGAGGGAACCAGAAAGAATTCGGTTAACATTGAATCCAATGGAAAAATTTGTGACTATGAGAAACAAAATTGTGTAATGCCTAGAGATAAAGATATTATGATTATAAAGAATCAGTCATCACGTTACATGACTAACAAAGTGAAATTTAGTGGTATGCCTAATTCATCAAATAAGAGGAAGATAGACTTTTATGCAAGTTCACATGTTGAGGAGAATAAAGAAAGGAAGATTTATATTTCTAAATAAGGGAAGAAGAACCTTGAGGAATACCTCAAATGGAGGGACAGATGTTATCTGTGTGGAGAAAAGGGTCATAGAGTGACATACTATTATGGATTTCAATGTCTTATTTGTGGAGAACATGGGCATTACCCAACTCAATGACCTGACCTAGAAAGTTACTTCTAAATCAAAGAAGGACTTATTCCAGGACAATCATTGAAGAGGATGGATTGAAGTTTTTATGTATTGGTTATCAAGAATAATGTAGTTGAGGTACTTTTATGGTTTATTAGAATATTTTTGTATTAGTCTATTTTGTTTTTCGATAATTTTATGGTACCAGTAACCATGAAAAGTGATTCAAATATTTTGGAGAGTAGATGATATGCGCATAATGAAGGGATAAGAAGATAATGAGATGTTTGATCGTATTCATGAGCTCATGATTGATATAAAGACTATGTGATATCATGGTTTGAGTATATAGAATTATGAGGATTTTGGTATGTGGAAAGTGTTAACTTTTAACTGCATTCATGTTTTCACTAAGGTTCAATGGGTATTAATTATTCAAGAGAATACATGATTATGGTATTCACATGTTTGTAATTTGACGAACAAAATATATCTTATGATATATGGGGGATAAATTATGGAATCCATGTGATTGTTATGTGACATTTCAAGTAATCATTTTCTTTATACTATGTGCCTGGACCGATGTATTTTAGATAATCCTATAGATTGGAATGGATTATGTTGTACATAAGTTAGTATTGTTTAAGGATAGAACTTTTTTCAATATTATTGATAGGATGTTATAGTAATGTAGTTTTAGAAAAAGGACAACATGTAGGATGGGGGACAGCCCATCGTGTCGGACAAGGCTGTGGGAATCGAACCCACAACTAAAGTGTGACTGGCCTTTATCGCATACCAATGGCCTACAGGAAGTCCCTGATTAGTAGAAAATATTTTTATTTTATTAATAGGTATGATATATGAAGTATAAGTTCATTTTTTGAAATGTATATATGATTAACCTCACCATAGATGGACTTATGTATATTTAGTAACTTTTGCAATCCTTTTGTTTGAAACAGATGGAATGAACCATCATTCCATCACATGACCTATTAACACTTCATGAATAACAAATTTAACTTCATTTCATTGAGAGATGAAGTGGAAATTGTTCAAAGCACGAACAACAGTGAGATTGTACCAAAATCAAGAAAGTATTTCTTCTAATTCAAAATTTTCAACTTTATGGATATGATATTGAAGACCAAAAATGTCATCCAAGTTCTATTATATTCGATGAATCAGATGGTACCTTATATCATCACAACTTTATGGCTTTGTGATTGTTGGATTTTTCATAGCCATGTTCTCTACCTCTCTCCATCAGAACATGATGGCTAGATTTTTCTTCTATATCCATATTTTCACCTATGTTCTCCTACGTGAAAATCCAGTGATGAGTTAATTTGGGTAACTGTTACGTTTCATAATTTAGTTTTTAAAGAGAAGTTTTTGTATTCCTTTTTATGATGTGGGTTTCTATTAATGAAACTTTCGAGTAGTAACCAATTTATAAACCCAATGAATTTCGTGGGCGAAATTCATTTTAAGGGGGGTAGAATATAACACCCTGAGATTTTATGATAAGTATTCTTTTTAATTTATTTGATGTCATGTGTTTTATGCTACACCAATATTATCTTTTTCTATACGCAACACCATATTAGCTTGTAGTATACGCAACACACTTTATGGATCGTGTTACTCACAATTTCATGTTCATTTGATAGAAGTTATTCTACGCAAAATTGAGTGTATATATATATATATATATATTAAATGTATAAATTAAATATGGTTGGAATTTTTTATACACAACAACAAAGGAGTCTTGAACTACACGCAACCCTGACTTGGCTTTCATTACACGCAATCGCGACCTTCTTCGATAACGTGTATGTACGCAATACCGGGTTTCCCTAAACAATGATATATGGTTATAATATTATCACGAACTAGACATTATGAATTGAATTAACCACATTTTGAATTTTATAACATTATTAATCATCTTATAAATTTTCTAAAACATTTTATGTGAACAAAATAAATTTTTCGAGTAAAATAAGTATTTTTCAAAAAATACAGGTTTGCCGCCATTTGATGGCGCACCCACTTTAAATCTAGTTTTTGAAATGTTTATAAGTTCAATTTTACAAAATAAAATTATTCTATTAAATTAGGATATAAAATTTTAACTGGGATAAAATTTTCATATTATTCTGATAACTTTCATATTTTAATGAATAGTAAAAACACGCTATATTTTAATTAAAAAAACATTTTTCATCGTAATAATGTATGTGGTTAAATTATAATATTGAATGGTTTTAAAGTATAAATAGAATATATTTTTACCATTTATTATAATTTATGTCATTATCATTTATTTTACATTGAATTCGTTGGTTAAATCAATTCAATGTTTTGCAATGTTTTAATCAAAAACCGGTTTTCATTCGACAACAGGGTTAATTTTAATTTAATTTCTGAAACTTCTGTGTATTGAATTTGGAAAAATGGATTCTATATTTCGAATCAGTGGGTCCATATTATGTTAATAGGCTACTTTTTATATTTGGTAATTATGAATTGTATCTTTGGTAAATTTTATTTACCATAGTTAAAGGTAAATAGGGTAAGTAAGAGTAAATATAAGATTATAAAATTACACTAACACCTGCCAAAATTCTATTTGATGGCTAAAAGTATACCCATATCACCTAAGGGTCGGATTAGATTCATTTTATGGGCTTTTGACCATGAAAATAATTTATTATTATTAAAACCAAAGAATGTGACAACATGTCACTCTCTTAAATATTATAAGTATAAAAACTTTAATTTAGTGATAAACATCATAAAACATCAAAAATAAATAGTATCCAGAAATCTAATAAAATTATCTACATCATGATAATTGTTTTATAATTTTTAGGGATTAAATAATTGTCAATATTGGTGATTCATTAATGATACAGAAATTATTTATTAAGTGAAAAATTAGTAATATGGTTTTTATTGAAATAATAATAACCATTAAAAGGCTCAAAAACCTGACAAAAACTTATTTTTAGTGTATATCTACACCTTATCCATCCAATTAGCTAATATATAACCGTTTGGAGACTAATAAAAGTGATTATGACACTTATATTATTTTATTTTAAATGATGCCAAAGTTGTCATCTTAAAAATTTAATAAATATAACAATTTTAATATTGTGATTTTAAGATGATAAATTCGAGTAAAAGTACTATTCTTAAAGGTAATAGATATATCTTCATAATAATATTTTATTTTTAATTTTTATGAAAAAATAAGTATATTAAATAATTATACAAAAACGTTGTAGTAATTATTTTATTAAGAGATAAACCAAATAAATGGTTTTAAAAATAATAAAATAAATATTATATGAACTATTTAATGTTTTCCAATAATTTTATAGATACATATGACCTTTTATTAATCTATTAAAGCTTTTATTTCGAACATTTAATTTGTATATATTTTATTTAAATTCAAATAAATAAATAGTGTCAAAATTGACACTATTGTAATTTTATAAAAATAACATATTATAAAATTGTTTACAAATCACAAAAATATAAAAAAATTATAAAATTAAATTTATATGGTCTAAAATGTTATAATGTATCTAATTATAGAAAATTCACAATAAATAAGTAATTATTTGTTATAAATTAAAATTTATTATATTATTACCACAAATAAAATAAAATTGATTAAGTAAGGATAAATATAGTTGATCATGTTTACAATAATTTCTTAACATTTTATCCATAATGTTTATCTAATAATGGATTTTTTAGAAATGATGGGTAATCCAAATTTTGGGACAGTTATAGGGATTATATTAACATTTTTTTTGAAAAAGGATAATCTACATGATGGATGATAGCCGATTTCATATTATGAAGGTTGTGGGGAATGAACCAACAACTAACAGACGATAATGGTTTAGTTCCTACCACTAGAAAAAAATATGTTATAGTTAATATTTCATTAATTTTACGTAATCCATTTTATGAATAAATATAAATGAGGAACTAGTGGTGTTACTGTTGATCATTAATGATACATTACTTTTTTTCTTACCATATTGGTTTTGGAAAAAATTTGCAAGCAAACCAAATATCTTTTCACTATTTTGTAGATATTACAACCAATTAAAAGTTAATTTTAGTTCATTAGGAACACAAATTCATTTTGTAATCTTGGATTAAAGGATGATATAAAAATTTATTAAAGGAAAATGAAAGGATGAATTTGTTCTTCTTAAATAGAAATAAATCATGTATATTTATTTCCTATTATTCATATAAATTAAGAGGGTTCTAAATTTTTATGAAAATGGATATTGATATAAAACTTTTATCCTATTAATTTCAAATATGAATCATTAAAATTACTTTAAAATCAATTCATATTTATTATCTTTAGGTTTTTAACATTCCATTGAACATTCACATTCTTGTGATTAATAATCTCAATAATTCTATATACTTATTTACAATTGTATTCCATGTAAAAATATTCACATATATCTTATGTTATCCAACATGGAAATTCATTTTTGTTTTATTTTAGATGTTTTTTTATTTAAATGTCCTTATTATCATAATCAATTTTTATATACACATTTATGATGTATTGTTTCATAAATTTTATATCTATATGTAAAATTCCAGATTATCGAGACATTTATTAAATTATAATGTTGTAGTTTATTGAATTTGTGTATAATATAACAACTTGATGTTATAAAGAATTAATTTTTTGTTCAATAGAATACATGAAATGAAAAACCAATCATATAAAATAATGTATCACTATGAGACATTATGATGAATTTCTTGTAAAATAAATTTGATCTCATCAATACCTTTTTGAACATTTAACCCTAACTCTAAAAGAAACATATTTTTTAATAAATTTATAACTAATCATTGAAATTTTAGGGTATGAGTAGAAATAAAAAACTTATAAATAATATGTCTATCAAATTTTTTAAAAAAATAATAACAATCCTTTAATATAAAATGACATGTTTTCAGAAAAGCCTTATTTTTTTAAAAGATGGTATTGTCAGGACTTATGGTAATAATATTAAATTAATATGTTCCAATTTAGTAAATTTAATTATATAATATTAAAATCTTTATTTAAATAAAAATATAAATTTTACCTTATGGTGGATTTACATTATCTTTCATAAATGTTTCAATTTTTGATAAAAAGAAAGATATAAATTTTGAAACTATTTTTTAAATTAAATAATATTCAAGGAGAAATTATATTTAAAATTATATTTAAAATTATATAATTTATTTTACAATAATTATAATTTAGGTCATTGTAATAAATTTTATATTGACTTCATATTTAAAATCATGTAAATCTTTGGAAAACAAGTTTTTTAGACTCGTCTATGAGAATAATATTCTTATTGAATTATGAAAAAAAATCTATGAAAAAAATTTGAAAATTTAATTCCATATATGGTACAATCATAATTAATATTATCTAATAATTTAACTTAATTATTTACCATTATGAATTTTAAATGTAGAAAAATGTAATTGTTTCAGTTAAGGTAAAAACATGTTTTTGAGGGTCAATCTAAGAAGAAAAGTGATAAAAATAACATAAATATATCCAAAACAGATTTATTGATATATTATGCCCATACTAAATCTAAGGGTATATAATGATCCATTTTTGTAGATTTTTTAATTATAAAAATTTTGGATTAAGTGATTCAATTCGAAAGTTCTATGTGTGTTATATCCCAGACCAATAAAAGACCACCCACATTCCTCCATAATTCCCAATTACAAATCAATTTAGTTTGGAAAATACATGCATAAATAATAAGATTTCTCCACTTCAAAAATATTAGTTCAATTGGTGTGATCTAAGAACTATCCTAGGAAGTCATTTGGTGAAAACAAAAAGAGGTCATCCAAATTTGAGGTAACGTTCTTAAAAGGTTGTGTTTATTTTATTGCTTCATCCACCTTTATAAAATCTTTTTAAATCACTCTATAATAAAAATAAAATTCACACATATCTTCCAAAATGATATTTTTTAATGGATTATCTTATATCCATATCATTTTACATCAAATGGGAAATAGAATCGTCGATCATGTGTACGATGGACTACAGCGTCACTAACCAATGTAACTTGTTTTCCATAAAAAAATATAGATATTGTATATGATGATGTATTTAATATAAATATTTAATATTTAATAATTTATGATACTTTTGGAATTATATTACCCTTTATAAAATTTTATGTTTCATCCTGTTTGATATATGATAGTGTTTCTTGGGTATACCATGGACTACCACCGCACGAAGAAAAGTGATTAATTTTTCATGTACACATTCCAAGTATGGTAATAAGTATACATTTAATTAATATATTTTTTATATATTAAGTGATATAAATTATTTAATATTAATATATCATACACTTCTCTATCATTATAGTCATTATTTTAATGATATCATCACTCACGCATACATACGATATACAATCTCATGAATAGATGAAATTCATTTTTCGTGGAAAACCATCAATAACAATTCAAATAATATATATAATAATTAAATATAATATATTTATAATGAATAAAATTTTATATAATATTTTTTTATATGATACACATACAAATAATAGCATTCATGATAGAACATGCATGAGGCATAAAGGTAATTAATACCTAAAACAATGAAAATACTGAAATGTTATTTAATAAAAACAGTTAAAAAGTTATAAGATCACCAAATATGGTATTAAAAATATTAATATGGATCATCTATAAACTAATTACACTCTTCAACCCAATATACTTGAGGATAATGTATGTGAAACTAAAAGAAATCATGATGTCTGAGTCTTTATCTCAATTTCCCTTCAATGAGGAATATTTTACTATTTTCCACATAATTTTTTTTAAGTGGAGTACATAGTAAAACTTGTACTTGTAATATAATTAATCTTGAATAACTAATTTTATTTTATGTTTCAATTGGAATTATTTATTTCTTTGGTATTTAACATGAAATTAATTATTTGGTAAACAATTTCATAACTCAAATTCATTTCATTTGGCCACATTACTTCTCTATTATCATATATATAACAAAATTATGTGTATATTAAATTTTTATTTTATTATGTATTTTTTAAACATTATTTATGTGGATTTACATTTTAGTCACATATTCGACTTGATTATTAATTCTGGCTTCAATATTATCATCATTTTAATGGATTTCATCTCAATTTTTGTTTCATTGTAACATATTTGTTAAAATGAACCAATTCACATTTATTTTTTCTATATACTACAACGTTAATTTATTCCCATGAATAACTACTTATTCATGATTATTAAATATTTTTTCATGTTTATATTACAAGGGGATAAAAATTGAAAGTAACTAAAGAGTTTAAAATTATTGTACAATCTAACATTCTATTGCGATTGATAATATTCTCTTAACAAAATCACATTCCTATGATCATTATTCATTCAACATTAAATTTATCATTAATTTTAATATTCATTCATCATGGATATTCTTATTTCTGAAACCATATATCATTTCAACATATAGTATGTTACTCTAGAATGTTATATTATCAACTACTGAAATTATTATTAATTTAATTTCCTTACTCTATAAATAAATTTCATGGCATGGCATATTAGATATCAATTAAATTGATGATTCAATATATGAGTAATTCATTAGACCTGATGATACATGTGGTATCCTGTCATTGAATGATCATAAGTGAATCTATAATATCATTTTACGAATTAGTTCAAAAGACATAGTTAAATGAGTTTCTATTGTATAACTACACATAAGATGAAAAATATATTATGAAGGGTCTTGACTGTAGAGGTGTCATGATTCCAAAGATCATGAAATCCAAAAATGAAGAATTTCCTACATTAATTATTATTTTATTGTAACCAGTGATATTATTACAGTGATATTATATCAGTATTCATTTCATTTTTTGTCTATTGATCAAATTTATTGTTTTTCATTAACTAATATTTCAATATTAATTATACATTATTTAATCATGATTGTAAATTTATTGATTAAATAGGTTGTATGTTTAGATATTTTACATTTTATATTGATGATTAATTATATATAATTTTAATTTTGTCCTTATATATTCTGTTGTACATAACACTAATTGTTAATTATATATCACCCTTATTTTTTTCATTTCCCATGAATCATGGATGAGTAATATGACATATAAGAAGGGATATGGTAGACTGAATAATGTTTTTCTAAAATAAATGTGTTGTAATTCTGAGTATTATAGTAAAATATATAGATCACGTATATATAATTCTTATAAAGAACCATAAAATTTTCGATATATTGAGATATAATTTCTTATATCTACTACCATTATATTAATGTAGATATGAGAATTAAGATAATGGAATAGAGTTCTCTACACATGTAATTTTGTTTTTTCATGACACAGATTCTGTTAATAAGAATGATGAATGTTGGAAGGTGGACTATTTAGTTCTTTTCAAAAATCATATTCCTCATAACATTTTTGGGACTCCAAATCAAAAAAAAGTATAATTCAGGTAGAATTAGATGAGCCAAATCTTGATAACCACGAGACACTAGTAAATTTTAATGTAATGTTAGCAATATTTATGATGGAGTACCTCGAATGATTATGGCAGGATTTTTTTTCTTAAGCTAAACTTGAACATTCTAGGACAAGAGAGGATTTTAAAGATTTTTTTTATAATAAAATATATCCTCAATGCATTCAAATTTCTAGAACCAAAATTTTCATCATCCTAATGTATGATAATAAATTCATGCCATAGTATGAGGATAAATTTATGAATTTATTCCTATTTTACATGAATGTTATTGAATGTTCTTCCTTGAAGGAACAAATATTTTAGTTAGGTTTACAATAATATATTCTCAAAATGATTAACATTATGTGTTTCATTGATTGGAATGAACTGTTTAATAATTATACAGTTGAAGAAAGGGATACCCTTGTAAATATTTTTGGGTAATTCATGTGTATCCCTACTGAAATATGTGAGAACTTTGATTCTATGAATTTTCAAAGAGAAGGAAACATATTTCTAGAGTGGTGGGATAACTCATAATCTGATAATGGGATGATTAAACAAACCTTAATGAATAAAATAGAATCTGTGAAAGTTTCCAATATTTTTCATTCAATAATTTGAATCGATATTGTATAATACATCATAAATATTGTCATAATTGAAATAACATGTGACATATCTTGCATTATTGTCACTGTGATCCATATTCTGGGTCTATAAACACATCCATTGTTTCTCAAACATCATATACATACATGATATGAGTGTAACAGAATAAATCAAACAATCAGAATTAAGAAATTCAACTTATTTTTAGGAACACCAGCACTCCTTTAATCATACAATCTCAATATGGTACTAAAGATAAAATTGCATCATGTAATAAAATATTTTTATAAGGGAAAGTTGTTGGGGATGATCAATCATGTTCTTCAATGGTGAGAGGTATGATTCTTTTGAATTATACACATATGCAAGAATGGTTTGACACAATATTATCCTACTTAATTATTCCTTCCTATGGTGTTGATCAAATGGATTTACATGTTGAGATAATGGGTTTTGTTTGTAATAATCAAACTCCTCTTTGTCAAAGAGTTTTTCAATCTTTTTTTTGTAATGAATTCTTTATAACTGTTAATTTGATGATTTTTGTTGAAGTATCATAATTATTTAGATGAATTTCTATGAGTTTATTTTGTGTATTGATTAGTTTACATTGTTAAATAGCCACATCGAATGTTATTCTTGAGATGTTTGTTTCATATCTCTTTTTGTCATCAATCATCTATTTGGAGGATATTAGGATGTAATTTTACAGAGAGTATTAATTTTGAATCTCACGTTTGGAACTGTCTCATATCCGTTAAGATAAATGAATTTGGAATCATTGGAGGTTGTCATAATTATATATTTTACAAGCCTCATCGTCCAACTTACTGATGTTTTTCCTTACAATTTGTTTGGTTTCAACTCAAAATAGATGTAAAGATTATTATTAATGCACTACTAGGGACCATTCCTATTTCAATTTATTATTATAGGATGAAATCAGAAAAAACAAAGGATATGACGAGTCATTTAATTTTTTTTAATAAAAAGTGTTCATATGTCCAAGAACAAGTCCATGGCCATTATGAGTACCTTTTGTAAAGATGGAAAATAGAAATCATTGAATTTTATAGGAATATCCATATGTTATCAAAGCTATAAAAACAAATTGGTATCCTCTTCCATGAATAAATAGCATTTTTAATAAATTATGGGGATCTTAACAGCTCTCCAAAATTGACTTATCTTTAGGATATCACAAATATTGATTTTAAAATGACGATATTTAGAAGATGGATTTTATATGTAGATATTCCCATTATGAATGTTTTATTATTCCTTTTAGTTGTAAAAATGTAGAATCAATATTTAATGAATTAATAAATAATATATATATATATATGGTATCAAGAATCATTAATAGTGTTTTTTGAGATATCTCATGTATTGAAGGGGGAAATACACGGATGGAAAAAATCCTCTATAGATTTTGGTTTCATAGATGAGAGTCTCCATTATGTAAAGTTACAAATGTATGATTTCGGTTAATAGGAGGAAAATTTCCTTGTCCATGCAATTTTTGAAAAGAGATTCAATGTGTATCATAAAAATTTAGAAGCTATTATCTCTTTTTAACCACTATATAATGCTTTTTAGATATATAGTTTCCATGTCTTAGTGGGATATTACATACTTATTAGGATATTATTCTTGTTTGGACTCACTGATAATAGCTTTTATGTAAGATTGTGTTCCATTCCAATGAAATGATTAATGTTAGAAATCATATTAATAAAAAAATTCCACACATACATCACCACATATCTTTATGTTTCTACAATATTGAAGGAATATGTAGTCTCTCTTGATGAATCATGACTAGTATTGGGGTATGTTATCATGTATGGTAGTCATGTTGTAGATTATGGTTCAGAACAGTTATGGATACATGGTAATAACTTCATAATATTTGATCTAGTGTTGGATATGGTGGTCTATGTTTTTTATACATGGATTCAGTATATCATTACTAAAATAATTAGAATTATTATGGATCATATGAGATTGAAATTCATTTTATAATAAAGTTATTTGAACCTATTTAATGAATATTGATGGTATATCATTATATTTTTATCATAATCCATTATTATAAACCAAGGAATGGAAATTATATAGTATATTCATTATGTAGGATGATAATCATTTGGCTTCACCAGCTTCAGTTCAATGTTAGCTTATGTCTGTCGTTGTTGATATAAATCTATATTGTGCAGAGATAAGTACTGTTTATGTTTTCTTATTGGATTTTATTAATAATAATTTGGATGAGAATACTAGAAATTATCTAATGTATGACGTTAAATGTATAAAAAGGAGTTCAATACTCAATGGTGTGGAAGTAACTGAAGGAAGGATGTTGGATGAGATTTCAATTTAACTATTAAGAGATCAATTTTTTTAACTCTTTCTTGTTAAAAATGAATTTTTTTTGTGTCGAAAACCATTCATGATAGGATATATGTCCATGAAATCAGAAAATATATTATGTTATGAACGAATAGTTTTTGTGGGATGAAATGAAGAGATATGTTGCTTAATATGACATGAGATGCCTCACATGTAAACTGGTCAAGAAAGAGAATCAATGACAATATTTTGATTTTAATTATTTACTTATTATCATGTTTAAATTTGTGAAAATAGATATGAAATTGGTAATGGGTCTACCAATAATGTTTTGGAAAAAATATTCTATATTTTTTATTTTTTATGGGATCAAGGATTCATCTCACATCATCCCTATTAATAACACCAATATGGAGGAATAGTTTTGAAAAATCAACATTTGGAAAATGTAAAAGATAAAAGTCATTTAGTATCAGTTGTTTCTTTTTGATATCCAAGTTTAATGTATAATTTTTAAAATCTTTGATGAAAACTCTGAACTCAAATGACATTGAATACATATTATCATCCAAAAAAACATGAATATTCCAAATGGAATATCTAATCAATTAAATTCATGAAAAAATAATTTGTGTGGGATTTGTGTGGTTCGGGGGAGGAGAATATATATTTAGTGTAGGCCATATACAATAATAATAATCAGGACTCGATACATATGTATCATTTTGAATAATTATATGGAAGTCCTTATTCATCATTACTTTATTTTGTGAAAAATAGTGAGAAATAATTAATAAGATCCATCCTTGTAAAATAATGAGTAGAGAAAATTTAATTTACAAGAATGCAGATAAATATGGAACAAATTCCTAGAAATCCAATGAGGATAAACTTTTTTTACCAATGTCATTTTATGTGAGTGATAATATTTTTTTGATTCAATATATTGATTGGGAGTCATTATTTTTCAATTTAATAAATTGTTTCTACATATTGTGTAATCACTTTTGTGATACTTGAATGTGTTTGTGAGGTTCTATATCTGTTTTCTTGTCTGTTAAGGTTCAGTTTAATTCCCATGGTGTTTTATGTATCCCATTTAAAGATGTAACCTAATCCAGACAGTTTGGTTTTATGGGATCATATTAAACCCGGTCTAGATTCTACTTTTATTAATGCAATTTCTTAGCTAGGGATCCATATCCTAGTGCCCTATGAAAACCCACCACATGACCTCATGTGTGACTCCCCATTTACCAGAGACTAGAAAATAGTAGTTAGGGTCTTATATATTGATAATTGGGAGACTACACTCTCTTTTATCATTGTTATACAATAGTAGAAGTAAATCTGAAATAGAAGGAATAAATATAACCATAAAACTAACTGTACTAGTATCACTAGATGACCAATACTAGAATAACAATTTCAATACTGAATCTGTAAAGAATACATTTTAAAGTATGGTTCCACTATCAAATGAAAAATAAAAATAAATACAATGGATACTCTCACGCGAGGCCTGAACCACATTCAGTACCCTCATCCATGGTCTATTCCAAGTCACCCATCTAATGAAGGTTCATTTACCTTATCCAATATTGCTTCCATGAAATCTATTCGGGTACTAGTCAGGCAACCCGTGTAGGGTGTGAGTAAAAAATAGTTGGCCACCACCAACTATGTTTAAAAAAATATATAGTAATTAGATAGTGTATGAATTTGTATTATGAAATCATTATAATGAATATATAAACTGTCATCACATTCTCAATAAATCATTATCTAACCAGATAAACTGATGGATTTATATAGAAACTCGTACATCAATACCTACTCTGGATCATGTCAGATCCCAAAGTATTCCTAACTGATATCTTATCTCAATACCTGCAACGACACACACAAGGGTCTACTGTATTTATAGGTGATATCATATATCAAAATTCCATTTTAACAATTATATATTTGATAATTTAGTTCCCATGTAACCATTCAAATATTACATAATATAATGAACATGTTTCTATACATAAAACACAATAGAATTACCATATTACCATTATTAACCCACAATAGAATGACTATGTTACTATTTATAATAGACATATAAATGAACATGTTACCTTTCATTATTTCACTACTAAATGAAAATGTTACCATTCATTCTTCACAATAAAATGACTAATTTACTATTCATAAATACTTAATTAATTCTATAATTATTTATCCACATCAATTACATAACAAATTCAAAAATTAGTTAAACACAAAAATTACATGAGTTAATTCAATAATTAACTAATCAAATCAATAATATTAATTAATTATAAAATTAATTAATCACTTCAATTCGATTATTCAATTCAATAATTAATTAATCATACCAATTTCATTTCTAATCCAACATTTATTTTATCACATAAATATTTTTTATTAAATCCCTATTTAATTTAGTATGTCGACCTCGTCAAATAATTCATTAATCAATAAACTAATTATCCACAATTCAAAATCCTTTAATTAATTCCACAATTAATTATCTCAATCAAATTCTCAATACTTCATAAATAATTCAACAATTAATTACCCTAATCTATAATTCCATAAATCACATTTTTCACATCTCCCCAATTAATTAATTAACCAAATTAATTAATTCAATCAAAAACATGATTACTAAACATATAATAGGAATTATAACTTACGAAAATTTAATTTTAATAAATACTATGGAATTAGTATTATAGACCACCTACCTTGATTTTTTGACAAATGATCACCCATTGGAAATCCCAAAAAAATTCCACGAAGTAACGTCTTAGAATGAGATGTGGAACTAAAACATAATACAAGAACAAAGAAATAAAGATCCTTAAAATATATATCTAGGTATAAAATATGTCATCTTGATCCACATAAATATGAATAGATCTACAAAAAAACTGGAACAAAAAGCCATAATGAAAGAGGGATGGAAGGATGAGGAAAAAGAAAGAGACTAATATAGGATTCACTTACTAGGATGGGAAATGATATTAAATTCAGGATTTGAATCATGATAAACGGTAGTCAATATGGATTTTAACTTGTTTGGAGAGATATAAAATCAATAATTGTGGCCTATGGTTGAATAGGGGTCAATTTGGGATTAATTAGGGAGCTCAGGTAATTTAAAAACTAATTATTGGGAGAAATTAATTCCCACCCAAATTTCACCCAGTTTGGGGACACAATTTCTCTTATCTATGCACATAAACTGTGTGCCACTTCCATATAGGAGAATATTTAAACCTAACAGGGAAAATTATTATAATTATTTTTCACCAACCATGCAATTCCCCTCTATATAGGGTTGCATGATAAGCTAGTCTTGGGAGAACATTTTGGGGAAAAAATCACCAACCATGAAAAACCTTGTTTCTACCATTTGTTCTTATATATCATCCCAAGAAAACCACAAGGAAAAAACCAAACGAAATATATTCAATACTAAAAGAGAGTACGTATAAATGAGCCTAAGATAACACTAGAAAATTGATAGGTTCTTATTATCTCTCCACCTCATTACAGCTTATCCTTGAGATTCACTCTAATAAATCTATAAGGTTTAGTGTAAAAAAAATTGTCCTACTGAGCTCACATATCTACTATCGTTTCCCCAGATACATCCGGCACACTCCCATGTTTCCACAATATAAAAATTATCATTATGTTCATTCCCCAAACACTTTCTCTTACGATCAATCACACATATCAAATGCTCCTCATAAGAAAAATATGTCTCAAACTCAACCTCATCCACATAATTCACTTTAGATAGTTAGAGTTGATACCAGCATTGTTGTGAGACTTAGAAAACATCAAGAATAACACTGTATCTTTATGGAATATCGAATCAGTATTCCACCGTCCCGATTTTCTCCTCATCTTAAAAGGGTCCCACAAATCTGAGCACCAACATTCCATACCTATATATCCTATGGTGACCTAATATAGGTGTCACCCAAACGAATATGTGATAATCATCTGTAAAATCTAGGGGTCGTCAACGTCTACCAGCAAATGACTTTTATCTACTCTAAGTCGTAGCCATTTGATTCTAAATCAGTTGTACCATATTTGATGTCCCCAACATGTGACTCGGTCCCATCAAATCTGACTCATGTATGTCCATATTGTATATAGTTTATCTGAATGGATATTTATAGAAAGTGTCTTATGGTGCCATCAGAATATTTTTTTGATAACTATTATTATAAGTGAACTCCACTAAATATAGTTGTTTCTCTATTGACCAACCATAGTCCAGAACAAAAATCCCATAGAATATAAGCATGTGTATAGTACGTTCTAACTACCCATATATCTAAGGGTGAAAATCTAGACTCAATAAAACCTACATACCAAGAGACCATTGTAAGATATAACATAAGAAAAATGTAAAAAAGTAAATAATAGTTTTAAACTATATTTAATGTTACCCTATAGAAACATACTATCACCCAAACACATAACTCTCACAGGTTATCCACTTGTAATGTCTCTCTTATAGGTAATAAATTTGTTACATTATTCATTCTATCCAAAACAACCGAAAAAAGAATAATTCATCCATAGTGTCATTGGGAAAACCACCACAAAATACATAGCCACATCATCCTACATCCACATTGTAATAGGAAACAAATTTCGAAACTCTCTAGGTCGTTGATTCATTTAATTAACTGATATATAGGTGAATCATCATGTTAGAGACCCTACAATATAGTTTTTTCCATTCTCATCTACTAAAACTATTTTCATAGGTCATTGTACATTTTGGTCACACATGGATGTACTACCAACTTTGAGGAATGAAATTCCCACATCAACTCATCTCATAGGTTTATATGCAAAAAAAAAAGGATTCCTTAAACAAATGACATCATCCCCATATATGCTTCAATGTGAAGGTGACTCCCTACATTAAAGTATTTATCTTATGTAAAAGTACAATGGTCCTCATACCATCTCTCTATAATCAGGATCAAAAGTGTAGACTCCACTGAAACTGAGATAAGAGTTATCTGCTCTTGACTCCCATGAAACACTACATGCATCTCTGGTAGTGGATTTAATATTTTCCAATCATCGCCATACTTCTGAACTGCCTATGTTTGTGTCCTCCATCTTATAGTATTGGAAACACTTTTTCCATTTGCAGATGTATATGCAATTTTAAAATTAAATGATTTCATATAATCTACCCACATTCACTACTGGATATTCAAATAAATCATTGAAAATATATACATAAATAACTTTTTATCTTTACATATATTAACATTTTCCCCAAAAAATAATTCCTTTAACACTTAAAAGAAGAAAAAACAACTTCAAAATAGAGGTCATTCGAAGGGTAATTATGTTCATGAGGACTTATATTCCGAGACTTGTATGCCACAGCTGGATATACCTATATCATCACTGGCCAGAGTCCAATACTAGAAGCATCAAATTACACTGTATAATCCTCACCTAGCTTGGATAGGATCATGATTGAGGCTGATATTGATCAATTCATCAGTGTCGGTAAGGAATTCTCACATCTTTATGACTACTCAAACATTATCCCTTTATTTATTATAGATGTAAGTGGTGTTTCAAATATGGAAAATTACTTAATTAATTTATGATATTATCTATCCAACCCCACCAAACTGTGTATATCAATAAAATTCATGGGCTTCTATTAATATAAATCTTTTTGAACAGTATCTGGGTCCACTGAATAATCTTCCTTTGATATGATCTGACCAAAAGTGTGCATGATCAATCTAAAAATAACACTTTTATAGCTTGGTGTATATCTGATGCTCTATTAGTGTACAGATGATTGTGTCAATTTTTTGGTCATGATCAGCAATAGCCAAGGAGTACACCATGAAATCATACAAAAAAACTGCCACAAATTTATCTAAATAAAAGTGAAAAAATCAGTTCAACGGGGCCATAAAAATGGCTATAGTGTTCATCAATCCAAGCTCTATTAAGATGAACTCATATATTCCATAACTACATCTAAAATAATTCATCGGTGTATCTTATGTCTCCACTATGTGTTGATGATTTCCTAATTTCAAGTCAATTTTTGAAATGACAAAAGATCTCCTCAACTGGTCAAATCAGTTATAGATAAATGGAAGAGGATACTGGTTCATCATATCCATATTTTTCAACTTCTTGTAGTCAACACATAATCATGGATTCACATCATCATTCTCATAAAATATCACAAGTAACCCCAATGGTATGTACTATGTCAGATTAACCCCTTATCTTATAACTTATCTAGCTATGTCTTGTGCTCTTGAAGCTCTGCTGGTTCCATTCGGTTTTGGTGTAATTGAGAAAGGAACATCCCTCAACACGAGTTCAATAGAAAATTACACACCCCTCTTAGATTGAAAACATGGGAAGTCTTTAGGAAACATGGCCTTAAATATATCCACTACAAGTGGAATTACATCCCTCTTTACACAACCATCATCTTGTAATGAACTAGAAAACTAGGTTGTCATTCCACCCTATTGATGATTAATTGGTCTTGCTCAGCCATCCTAGGAACACCACTATCTATAGTGAATGTAATGGTCACTCTTAGGAGACGTAAATTTTATTATCCTCTAGTAAAAATCAATGTGGGCTTGGTATGGGGCTAACCTATTCGTAACTATTATTAGGATGAATCATGACATTTACAGAATCTATAAATCCCACAAAAATTTAATGACCCCCAACCATGATAGGATGTCATTTTCATAATAACATTTCTCCTAATAATACTCCCATGGGTGGACCCCACTAGTCAAATGTTCCATCAGGTTAAATCCATTCACATTTTTTTTATAAATAATGTAATGAGAGGAACCAATATCAAATAAGGGTCTAGGTAAAGTAGAACCTACAAGAATAGTTCTATTTCCTATTGATGTTGCAACCTCTCTCTCTCTCCATAAGTGTAGTATGTATATCATGTAGCTACCATGAAAATCCTCCCAATGAGGAATTCTATCTGCCTTGATATGCACCACTCTACTAATATAGTAACTCTTTACCAAAATCTCCTTGTCCACCACCACTACGTCCCTGTTCAATAGAACTCTAGAAGTTAGCCTCAAATGGTGTTATAGATCCCCCTCCCATAGTATAATTCTACCAATATTCACCCTCACTTCCCTTTTATAATGGGTTCTTGTTAAACCTTTATAGATGTCCCATATTTCAACAAGATTAGCACTAAAATAGTGGTTGGGGGAACTATCTTCGAATGTGTCTCTACCTACCAAACTAATGAATAATCACATGGGTAAGGTCTTGTGCAACTAGACCATCGCTCTGTGTAATTCATTACCAACATCCCTAGTAGATGTTGTCGTAGAGAAAATTTCTACTCATGGATGTCATACCTCATGATCTCCTAGATGTAACTATATGTCCTATAATGGAAGCATCCTCCCAGTTATCCTCATATTTGATAGCCTGATCCAACATCTCATCAAACATCAATTAAAAAAAAGTGAACCTGGGTCCTAAACTCACATTTAATCCCATCCTAAAAACACCTCTCTATAGCAATCTCATCCCCCATAAACACTAGATAAAGTAATTGAAACTAGTTAAACTATCCCATATAGTCTGTTATATACATACTCCCATGATTCAACCCCATGAACTTATCTTCTATTTCTTGCCTTGACATATTTGCATTGAAGTGCTCCATGAACTTCTTTAATAAGTCATTCTATAACAAACCATCCTCCTACCTATTCTTCACCTAAATGTACCACAAATGATATACTGATCCATGAATAATATATAAATAGACAACTTGACCCTCCTCTCAATAGAAGTCTCTAAATTCTCAAATATAATATCAATGGACTCAACCCGAAACTTATATTCTCAGGTCTAACATCTCAAGTAAAATGTGGGATGGTGTTACAATTGAAACTCCCTTGTGATATTAGACATACTATTAAAACCCGTCCTAGTTGTCTTCCCATGATTTTTATGATGTTATAAAAGATCTCTCAGAATATCTCCCAATCTTTTTCACCCAACATAATCTGTGCCTCAAGTCCCAATACCAGTGGTGAATCTCAAGCCATATACTTATATCATTGTACCAAAAAATGTCAACATATAGGTATATCTCTATAATTCCATGCCTTCACCTTAGGACACAATTCACAAAAATAACACATTTATGTGTGATGAAACATAATAATGAACAATAATAAATTTCCCCAAACATCAAAACACGGTCAAAACTACGGCACTATCACTGTACATAACCATCCTACACATAGGTCTTGATTAACAAGGGATAATACATTTTCTTTTTCCATATTCCACTAGGCATCCATTCATTCAAATCATACATCATTTTACAAAAAAATCAAATTTCAAGTTATGAACCATTTTTTGTTCGATTTTCAATGAAAGGAAGAATTATTGATGCTTAAAAACACACCCATAACCCATTTTCCCATGTGTGACTAAAAAAATACTTATCATAAAGTAATCCCATGTGCCTAGAATGATTATTGATGACACAAATAATGTTCCCTACTAAGAAAAATTTCAATCCTTAAAAAATATCTGAATGAATAATCACATCACAACAAAACTACATCACCAATGGTCAAATAATATATAACTGTATCTAAAAAAAGCAATAACAAAATCCCACCTTCAGTTGCTTTTGTTTTATCCATTTCATGGGTTCTCAACTCCCCAACATGAGCTCATAACCAGGCCCGACTCTTTTGAGACTCATATCTTCCTTTTCTGAATATTAAGAAAAAAGAAAAATAAATGAAAACTGAGCTCCGATAACACTTTTTAATGTCCTGTCCTAGGAGCCCTACGCTACTGCCCTGAGCTGGACCACCACATGACCTCATGCATGCCTCCTAGTATTTTAGAGGATGAAAACTAGTAGTGAGGGGATGATAAATCGATCATGGGGAGACTATAACTTCTTTTTTCAGAGTAATAAACCTCTAGATAAGAATAAACAACAGTAGATAAGAAATATATCCATAAAAAGAATATTACGGGTATCACAAGATGGAAAAAACAAGAAATACAATATCAAAACTACAGCAGTAATCATGATAGGATAATGTAAGTGTCTGGTGAGAAATGAAAACTAGAAAATAAATACATTTAGTACTACAATACAGGTCCAAAACCATATTTTGTTCCCTCATCCATGCTTCATACTTACTCAGCAATCCAACATATGGACTTTTCCCTTATCCTGTCATACATTCATGAAATCTATTCATGTTCCAATCAGGTATCCCAAGTAGGGTGTGAGTACTACTCAGTTGGCTACCACCAACACATTATAAAATAGTTTCCTATTAATACCAAGTGTATGAAGTTATATAAATATATCATTATAATTCGTAAGTAAATAGTTATCACATTTTCAATAAATCTTTATTTAACCAAATTAACCCCTTGGTTCCCATATACACTCATACCAAAATACCTGCTTCAACTCATGCCAGAGCCCAAATTATTGCCTTGTGATATCTTATCTTAATACTTACTTTAGATCATGAAAGATCCCATTTTATTCCCATGTGATATCATATCTCAAAATTCCATTGTTACTACTGTTTAATTCATAATTGAATTCCAATGGTACTATTTAATCATTACACAATATAAGGAAAATGTTTCCATTCTATCACAAAATAGAATTACCATATTACCATTCATACCCCATAATATAATGACAATGGATCAATTCATTTTTCACAAATAAATGACCTGTTTAACATTCATTATACAATATCTAATGACCATTTTACCATTAATAAATATGTAATTAATTCAAATATTAATTATCCACTTCAATTCCATAACTACATCAAAAACAATTTTAACACAGAAATTCAATGAGTTTTGTCAACAATTAATTGATCCCATAAATAATATTAATTAATTCTAAAATTAATTAGTCACTTCAATTTAATTATTCAATTCAACAATTATCAAATAACAACAATTTCGTTACTAATCCAACAAATTTTTTATTAAAAAATCATCTTAATTAATTCCCTAGTTAATTAAGTACACTTATCCCACTTTTCTTTAATAATAAAATGAGGCTTCGGCACCAAACTTTTTAAAAAAAGGACACCAATCCCACAAAATAATTAATAATTTGATTACAAAATGATCCACAACTCAAAATACAATAAATAATTCCATAATTAGTTATCTCATTCAAAATATCAATACATCATAATTAATTACACAATTAATTAACAGAATTTGTAATTCCCCAAATCCCCTTTTTAAGACATCCTCAATTAATTAATTCACTAAATAATTTAATTTAATCAATAAAATGATCACTAAAACTCTATTATCAATTATTCAATTATATACATTTAATTAAAATATCAGCTATGATATTTGAATTATAGACCATCTACCTTAATTCATTTATGATTGATCACCCAATGGAAATTCCCAAAAAAATCTCTATAGTAATTGTGTAGAATGAGATTCAAATTTAAAGAATAATTCAAGATCAAATAAATAAAGATCCTTAGAATCAAGATATTGATCTATAATCATAGATCTACATCCAAAATGAATAATTATAAATATTTCCAAAATATTAAAAACATCCCATAAATAATGGGAGAAGGATGGAGGATGAACGAGAAAGACAACGAGATATTATCCACTTAATGAGGGTGATGTTCTTTGATCTGTGATTCAAATCATGAATGAAAAATGTTAGGAAGGTGTGTAATCTATCCAAAGAGCTCAAAAATCATTAAAGAGGTCATATGGTATAACATGTATTTATTTGTGATTAATTAGGGGGTTTAGAAAATTAAAAATTTAATTTTTTGGAGACATTCATTCACAAGCATTGTATTCTGTGAAAGGGCACATAGTTTACCCTAGGCATTCACCTAAAAAGTGCACATCATTTATAGGGGTGAACTAACACTACTAAGAGTGCACAAATTTTGAAAAACTTTGTCCCAACCATGAAATTCCCATTATTCTAGTGATGCACTGTGAGATGGGATGGGGGCCCGATTAGTGAAAATTGTGTGTTAACCATGAATAGCCCTATTTCTCCCATTTTTACTCAAATTCAAACCCCAAAACCTTGAGGGAAAAAAGAAAAATGAATATTAAACAACACTAAATAAAAGAGTTTCTATAAAATATCTTGAGAAAAATCTCCCTATGGTCAAGATCATACGACTCATGTGCATGTACAATTAATGGATATCCATTAGAAGTACATTAATGGGAAAAAATCAGTTTGTTATTGTTTTAATAGAGATTTCATAAGGTTCAAGAAGGAACATGGGATCTAGAAAGTTAAAACTTACAGTAGTGTCCTATAATCTTCCTGAATAGCTCCATTTTTATACTTTCATTTGATGAGTATATCAATGGTGGGGAGATTATGGAACCCTCGATTCAAGTAACATTATCATTTATTCATTTATTTTCACTTTATCTATATCTATGGATATGATTTATAATTATCTGTTGGGATTTTATTTTATTAGAGATATATTTAGAGGTTCAATTGTTATTAAACACTAGTAGAAACCGGACACCTCCACCAGAAAACCATGACTGGGTGGAAAAAAATCAGAGAGAAGGTTCACGAGTGGAGGAAGATTTAGACAAACTATATGAATATTGAAGGAAAAACATGCATGTATGGATAGAAAGGAAAAGAAAGGTTGGTTCATGTTTTTTTATCCACGTAATCCAACCATGAATGGGGTTTCTTTATGATAGTAAAACCACATTTTTTCACATTTTTTTGAAATCCATGTATCCTAAATGTCTGACCACTATTATTTAATCTAAAAATTTGTTTTTTAATTTGGATTAATGAATCAAACCTACATTCATCCACTAATCTATTATTTTCTCAAAATTATATCCCTATAAAGGCATATTGGGACATTTATTTCAGTCTAGAGTGATATTTCGTAGAATCAATGTGTATTGGATATCTGAATTATCAGGTAATTCAAGGTTTCTCTCAATCATTCCATAGATCTTATCATTTCATTCTACTATATTTTGAGATATATTACTCCATGGATATGTATATATTTATGGTTTATGATATTGATGATTTTTTGGATCTTTTGAATAAATAGTGATCAAAGGTCATATATAGAAAACCTTCATGCATTCATTTTTTTCACCAACTGTTGAGAGGTATGTGGATTCTCTCTTATCTACGCATGAAATTGAACATGATGGATTTGTTATAAATAATATTTTGAAATTTTTGTGAAATATATTTTTGATTATTTTTAGAGATATTTATTACGATACCAGTTTAAAATCCGATTATTTCCTAATAAATACCTTTTGATAAAATTTTTAAAATTATGATAATAAAAATAGGGGTTTTCCAGACGTGTAAAATGTTTTTTGATTTTTCTAAAAAAATAATGTATTAATGTGAAGTGGTTTGACATGTAATTATGAACACATTTTTAGTGTGCATTCATTCTAAGATGTTACCTTGTTGAAGGGTTTTTTTCCTTGGTGGAACCCCATATTTTACACCCTATGGAGACATTGTGAATTAAAGGCAAGACAATCATGAGAATGGAACTATCATGTGGGAATACATGGGTGTGTGTGTGTGGATATATGGTAATGTGTATACCATATAGCTAATGAAGATTATAATCATTATAAAATGGTATTCATGTAACATTTTTTTATTTTGATATAATATATGTGATTTAATTTATAACATATTTTAATAAATCTTTTCTAACAAATGTTTTCTTACTGACATGAGGTTGGATGCCCAATGGGATATACTATTTAGTCAAGAATCAACTCATACATGGGACCAAAATTTTGATTTGAGTATTTCAACTATTGAGAAATAATTAAAGGAAATATATTTTAGTAATTTAGTGATTATTTATTATACCATGGGAATAACATGTGGAGTTGGATCTTGGTGTTGGATGGTTGTTTCCTGTATTTGTAAAAATTAAATTTCTTCGTGTTTTTTGGTATTTTTTATTTAATAATATATATTTCATTTTATAATTATAAACTAATAATTTTTAATTTTTTTTATTATTTATATCTTTATATATTGATTAATATAGAGGATTTTATTTTTATTGATTATAATATTATAGCGACTTACTATTAAACTTGGAAAACCATCCCCCAAATGTTCATGATGATGATGGAATTTATTACCATCTTTTAGAATATTGTGGATATAACAATTTTGCAGTAGAACTCAACACCTTTCTAAAAAATGTGAAGGGTTATGATGTTACAAAATCATTTTAAAATATGTGAGAAAAAATAATGAAAAACATTTTTGGAAAAAAAAATCACTGAACTCGATATTTATTATATATAATGACTATAAATAATATTAAATGAACATTAAAACATTTGATTTATTATATTTTATGAAAATTTCATTATAAAATTTCAATAATTTGGATGAAAATTAAATACTATAAAAAAACTCATTTCATCCATAAAAACCCCATTTTAGAAAAACAATATTTGGAATTCAAATTATATGTATTTTATTTTTTTATTAATTGAAACCCAATTAATTTATTTTACCAATATTTAAAGAATACATTTTCATAATTTAAATAGTATTTTTCATACCCTCTACTCCAAAAACAACAATATTAATATACACTTCATTATATGGTTTTTATAGTTTTGGTTTCATTTACCATAAACTATCGATGAAATTCATTTTATTTAAAGAGAAAAATATATAAAAATCAAGGGGAGTTACATTATACACCCCATTAAATGAAATTATAAAAAAATTACATCACTTTGATACTTAAAATTTTGGAAATATCTGTTTAATACCATCCTCTGGATATTACATAGCTTACACTAATTTATTATTTCACAGAAAAATCTTAACTAGTTTAGTAGTATTGTTTTAAAACACATTATCTCTATGATCGAAAATATAAATAAATTGATCTGGATAATATAGATCATACTCTATTCCCAAACCTTTTAGTTTAGTACATGTGAAGGATCAGGTATTTACTACCTCACGATAGATACATGGAACGCACTGTGAACTTGGTAGTGAATCATTGGAAGTTCAAGAAATAATGTACAATACCAATATATATGATAATATAAATGGGAAAAACATAACTATAGATAAAAATATACATGTTTCCATGTATCATAAAATTCATATATAGAAAATTCCATCAGAATACCTTATAAGCACAATTGAACTGAAGATCACACCAATTATTAAAAATATAATTTTTCTTTCAACATTGAGATATCTTTATGTAATGATAAACTGTCCTAGTGTTCTCCTCCATTTAATCATCTAGATCACATCAAAATATTATTATTTCTCCAACATCATCCAAACATGCCAGTTTTCTACTCATTCGACCATAGAGGGATTCATAATCATCCATTTCAATACCTGAGTGAATGCTATTATTGTATAAAACCCAATTCATAGTAAATTGTTTACCTTAAAAACCATTGAGTTGTCTATTAGAAATTATATACATATAGTACAAGGATTTAATGTTTTTCTCATAATTTTTATATATTTGATAATGATAGGTATGTGTTAATCATATCTCTCTATCAAGATCCTACAGAAGAATTTTATATAACTTTTAGGAAAACCTCAAATCATGAACTGATACAATTAAATGAGGTACTTTGTGCAATCTCAACACAAACATAATGAAAAAATTAGTAATCTGATTAAGATTGAAATATTGATTGATGTTGATGAGTTTTTTCAACATTATATGGTTATTGACTGAACCCAGATAACATTACACCGATTTTATAATTAAGGAAGTCTAATAATAAAATCCGTTTTATTGTTTACCCATTTTAATTCAAGTAAGTATAATTTCTGTTATATCCCATTAAAATTATATATTATATCCTAATACTACTAACATACCAAGAATCATGGTACATACTCTGAAATAGATCATTTCATGTTGTCCAGACAGAAATATATTTTTAAGATCTCCATACATCGTTGTACAAATAGGATGAAAATATAATGATGAACTATAAGCTTTATCCTACATCAAATCATAAAAATCATGTATGGATGCAACACATACATGGTTCATAAAACATATCATTACATCATAATCATGGTTGATCTTAGAAAAACATCTCAATTTCTTCTTCAATTATGTATCTTCCTTTTTCTATATTTAATCATCACATTGATATATTTGTGAAAATTTATTTCAAATCGATGTTATTTTTTCCCTTTCTATATGATTTTATGTTATTAAATATTCATATACTAATGTATTGTATCTGTACGAACCCTATTTTTCTATAAAAGACTTTGGAATATTCTTGATGTTATTCCGGAGTAGCACCATCAGACGGCGTGCGATTCTGAGCCCCGGTGTGGCCAGAATTAAATTTTTAGTGCGTTCACACTAGGAACGCAAAATAAATAGGGTAACTCCTAAACAGTGTTTCAGATCAGAAATCTGAGTATATGAATGGTTCCAAAATGGGGTGTTTACCCTATGAATGACATATAACATGTTGGTGTGTGGCACCTGGACCCCGCGCTCACTATTAGAATGTGAAATGGATAAATAACATAATTAATTTATTTGTTTAATAGTTAAATTGATGTATCTCTTAAACAGTTGCTCATATGGGAAATCTGAGGGCACCGTTGAGTCCGGAGCATTCTTTTTATCCTTGGCGACATGTAAAAGTTGTGGGCGCGGGCCTTCTGTGAGACACGTCACCCATGGGAAAAGTGGTCATTTTGAAATGTCGACTTATTGATTTTTTTATCACTGGCATTCATTTCGAATAACTTTCGAACGAAGTCTTGGAATTGAAATCCAAGACATCTGTTGAGTTCGAAATGTGGAATTTTTCCTAGGCATGGAGGTTTCACAATCCACATCCGTTGGGAGAGTTTTAGTGAATTTTTATAAATTCACTAAGAGTTGAGGGAAGACCCATTTTCCTTCTCTCTCTCTCTCACTCTTCCCCCATATCCCTCTCTCTCTAACCGTTATTCGCCGTTCTTCGCCGGGTTGAGGAGCGATCTTCGCCGAAACCATGATAGTTCGAAGGTGGAGACTCACGAACGCATCGCCGACCACAAACATCGAAATCGATGTAGGTTTCTTGTGAATTTTTGCACCATCATCAATTTATTGAATTTTCATCAATTATCATCATTTTAAATTTGATAATTCTGGAATTTGGGGTGATGGTTGAATGAACACGACCATAAACCGAGCCCCGTCCCATCTTCAGTTCATGGGCATTCATTGTCCACATTTCAGATGTGTCAATTCTCAATGGATCGATGAGTAAGGGGTGGCGCTGTGAAAGCCTCATCCCGAGGGCCTGAATTCTAGCCTTAGAATCAAAATCGGACCTCTGAGGTCCTGGTAGTCTGGGGAAGAGACCACTGGAGTGGACCGGCAAGAGCAGCCAACGGCTACGCATGACGACTGTGGTGACTCGAGCAAGACCAGTGGTGCGTGCCCGTGCGGAGGAGGCCAGAGCGGGTGTTTCCGGTTCGGGGGGCTGGTGCAGCCGGTCATCACGGCAAAGCGTAGTGAGGCTGTGCTGGAGGCGGCGGAGCATGGCGAGGTTCGGCGGCGGCGCAGGTGGGGGCTTCAGCGGAGCGAGCAGGGGACCGTGGCGGTGTCCCTTGTAGGATGGAGGAGCTGGCGGTAAGCAAGGGATGTCGCGGCATAGGCGGCTATCGTGCTCGGTTGGAGGAACCCGAAGAAGTTAGCGCCTCGGGTGTGCAGCAGCAACAAGGAACCGCATACAGCGGGTCCTGCTCGCGCAACACAAGGAGACTGGCCTTTGGCTAGTATGTTTGAAGAACCATACCCTATGGTCTGGTGGTTTGAGGTCGGCTGCGGCCAGTGGGTCGTGGCATGATGGGACGGACCCGCAGCTGGTCTGCGTGCTGGCGGTTCGGACCGGGCCAGCCAGGGTGAATCGGGCTGGTTAGTCCCCCTTGCGTTCGGGGGGATGTAACTTCTAAATGGCACGTCCGTTTGATATGTCGTCGGTTGTTGCGGGATTGTGTCGGAAAGGAGGAATTTTTAATGTGGTTTTCAGTTTTTTTAGGGTCCGTTTCTTAAGACTGGTGACCCAAAGAGCTTCAATTTAATAATAATAAATTATTTAATGAATCCTGCGATGGACGCACATCGTGATCCGGACGTCCGTTTGATGTGATGGCAGAGGCACTGCGGCCCTGGAGTTAAGACGGACCTTCCAATGTTGGTTCGGAACCTTTGTGGTTTGGTTTCATTGCTCGGAGGAACGAAACGCTTAATGTGATTAATTAATTAATTAATTATTCTTGCGTTGTACATAACTCTTGTTTGGGATATTCGATTGATGGGCCGTCAGTGGTAGTGTGATCCTAGTCCTGGTGCGGATTTTTTGGGATTCTCATTTGTGTATCCAGGATAGAGTCAGAGAGCAGGCCCCATAGTGCTCGTTTTGAACGATTTGCGATGAAATATCGTTTTTTCAACCCGACATTCGTTTGGGGTGTGTGAACACCGCATTCGGTGTGTTTTTCTGAGGGGATTGAAATAGTGCATTTTTCCCTCCCAAATGTGAGTTGAGGTGTGGGCCCTATGAGCCGTCTTTTAGACGGTGTGAAGCGTACTGCAACTTTTTCATCAGACGTCAGTTTGGGAGAATGAATACTCATTTTTGAGTGTTTTTATGAGAGCATCATGATGGCACATTTTGCCTGGCCTCTTTAGGGACTGTGGTGTGGGCCCCACGAGACGTTGTATGAGAATAATGCGGTGTTGAATAACATTTCCACCATGAGCCCTTTTCCACTGAGTAAGTTTTCTACTTCACGTGTTTTTTCATGAGGATTGCAACAGTGTGATCGGTTTGGGAATGTGGATCCCTGTTTGAGAACTTAATAAATGTGGAAATTTGAAAGGGTGTTGGATGGATGACCCTTTGATGTGCTCTGAACCAACGCATGGTAGCGATGTTGGTAACGCCCAGTGATGTCAGATGTAGTGCTGAGTTGTCAGACCAATTCTGGGTCTACACACTAGTAGGGCTGGGCAGTGGGTGGCATGTCGACTTCTTAGGGTCTACCCTCCAGGAGGGCTGGGCAATGGGTCGCCTGATGACTTGTTAGGGTCTACCATCTAGTAGGGCCGGGCAGTGGGTCGCATGTCGACTTGTTAGGGTCTACCCTCCAGCAAGGTTGGGCAGTGGGCCGCATGTGGACTTCTTAGGGTCTACCCACCAGCAGGGCTCGGTAGTGGTTTGTTTGTCGACTTCTTAGGGTCTACCCTCTAGCAGGGTTGGGCAGTGGATTGCCTTTCAACTTCTTAGGGTCTTTCCTCTAGAATGGCTGGGTAGTGGGTCGTCTGTCGACTTCTTAGGGTCGACCCTCTAGCAGGGCTAGGCAGTGGGTCTCTTGTCGACTTCTTAGGGTCTACCCTCTTGCATGGCCATGCAGTGGGTCGCCTGTCGACTTATTCTAGGTCTACCCTCCAGTTGGTTGGGCAGTGGGTAACCTGTTGACTTATTAGGTTCTACCCTCCAGCGGGGCTGGGATGTGGGTCACCCGATGTGTTATAAAGATTTACCCTCTATCAGAGACTAGGCAGTGGGTTACCCGACGACCTCTTAGGGTTTACCCTCTAGTAGAGAATGAGCAATAGGTTACCCGACGACTTATTTCAGACTCAGTCCATTCTACTAGGCTAGTCTGTGGATTTTCTCCGTGATTACCGGAGTGGGACCCTTGGTTGTACTGGTCAGTGATGTGACAACTTTGACTTTTAGAAGACCTCTCGACTACGAGGAAGTAATGTGGTGTGGATTGACATTACCTAGAACTTTCAAGTACGAGGGGTGCATTCCCCACTGAGACGCGTCCTTGTGACACGAAAAAAAACCATGTGGGTGAGTCAGTGCTGTCCAAAGCGGATAGTGTCAAGGTGCGGTGATTTGGGCCCCTTGAGTTGCAGTTCGGGGCAGACGTGAGGGATTCTGGGCACCGATGGTTTTTTCTTCTGAGACTGTTAGCTACTCACTTTCTTAGGCTAAGCTGTGGGATGGATATCCCCTTATGATCCTGTTCGAGCTTCTTGATTGGGCATATGGATATGTATATACCTGGATCCAGTACCAACTTATTGGGTTTTGGTTACTCTCCTTCTAGAAGAGGCGAAGACGCGTGGGGTATGCCACATGCTTTCCGTGTCTAGCTTCTTGTGGATGGAAAAGTATACTCTCCTACTATAGGTAGCAAAGACTCGATGAGAAGTTCATCTTCTCACCATTTCTAGCTCCTTGAGTTTGGATGAGTCTACTTCCTTCCTATTGTTGGGTTGAGCTGTACTCTTTACTACACTCTCAGTTGTACTTTGATTTTCCCTGTTCGATATAATACTCACCTCTTCAATACCTCCTTTGTTTCTCCCTTGATCCTTTGGTGAATTAATGCATTCCTGTCATGGGGCATGGACAAAAACGATTATATTTTTCCTAGTGTAGCACAGTGGCTCACCAGGGCCGTCTCTCTTGATGAGCCTTTTAGTTTGGTTCACTTACATTATTCTAATTCACCTATACTATCCTTTTTTGTGCTTTTGTTTATTAAATGAAAGTTATGAATATATTTTTGGGTTTTTGATTATTACAAACTTGTAAAATTATAAATTAAACTATCATGAAAATCTAAACAGAATGAGTTAATAAGAAAGAACTAGGTTTTGGGGGTTGGTTTAATGTTCAATATTTTTTCTCCTTCATATGTTTTATTTAAATTTGAAAATACAAAAATAAAATCTCATGTTTGAAATACTATTATTTATTTATATATTTTGGAATATCATTGAATGTTTGGGCACTCTCAATTCCACCTCCCCCTTTAATCCAAGTTTATGACACACATTTTTCTAGGATGTGTCATCATCCAGGACCTGGTTCAATCGAAGCCATTTCAACCATTTATTAGCTCAACTCCAATGTGTGAAGAACTAACCAATGGGGAGAGGGAGAAATTATTAAATAAAATAATAGAGATAGGTTGAGTTTCATGACGTCAGAGGCAGTCACAACATCGGGGACATTCGCCTTACCCATGCATGCTACTCAATTCTATCTACAAACATAAAATTAAACATTAACGAAAATTCATGACCAATTTCACCTCCCCCCAGGCCAAGTCTTGTGATTATTATCTCATTTAGGATATTATGAGATTACATGGTGGAGTGGGTGGAAGAATATATAGATAGTGAGAGAGAGAGAGAAATGAATAAAAAATGGTTGGAGAAACCCAAATGCATGGATTAATAAAACTAGAATTTTCATTATAATTGAAAATAAAACTAAACTAAAACTAAAGATAATATGAAATAAAAAGAAGAAATGAGGGGGGAAATAAAAGAGCAGTAGCTGCCCATGCCCTGGTGGGATCCCTCCTTGGTATTGGGTGTCGAGCTCATGGTTTTGGAAGGAGGAGAAGGCCTCCTTTTATAGGGAGATTTCCATCCACCTAAAGATTGCGCATTTCGGAACCATTAAATATCTTATTCACACATGTACTCCTTCTTCAATTATGTTTCTAAATGTTTTATCCGTTCACCCTCGAAATTTCTGAGAATTAGGACACCGGATGAAAGTGTTATGAATTTTTCATTTAAGGATTCTGTTTCTGGATGAAGCTTCCAGGAAGGTTCCTCTAAACGTATGTCATTCACTGGTTGCCTTAATGACTTTAAAACTCCTCAAAATTTGTTGTATCGCCATCCATATCTATACTCGTGCTACAACAGGTGGAATCCCCTCAATTATATTTGTCAATTCCGAGTTTTGGTTCCTTTACGGTGGTGGGGTCCACGCTGTTCGCCTGAAAAACTTTCCAACTTCATTGAATTTTTAGTTCCATTATATTGGTGACTCAGCCCCTAGTCTGGTAGAAAAAATTGGAGGAAATAAAATCATGATTCTAAAAAATTTTGATTCACATAATTTGGAATTATATTTTTTAAGAAATGATAATAATACCCTTGTGGTAAAAATCTGTCCAAAAATCCAGAATTGTGCACTTTTAACAATTTTTCACATTTTCATTCTAAAATTATAATTACCCATTATTATTATAAAACAATGAAATACATGGGTTTTATCATTGAAAACAAATAAAAAATACTCATTATTTGATCAAAATTATGCACGTAAATTTTCTCTTTCAAATACCCCCACACATAAACCATGCTTGTCCTTAAGCATAAAATCTAAACATACAAATAAGAGGACACCAATGTTATCAATATTCAAATACGAATGTAATAAAATAAAAAACAATTCAATGTAAAATCAAAATTTGAAAAATCTACAAAAAATATCAATTTAATATCCCATTTTTCAAAGACGAAAATAATTCACATATTTTACTTTTCCCCTTTAAAAATAGATGGAACTTATCCTTTCATTCATTCAAGCTCCTTGATTCATTATTATTAAACATGTCATGTCATGATTTACCTCACTTTTGATTTCTTTATCATTACTCTGGATACAATTCAAGTAGAGTTATGCTCATATCATTAAAACATGATTCTTATCCATAGGATTGTAAATGAGCTACTTTCTCTACTCTGTAAAGATAAAAGACACAAAAAATCACGAGGACTTACAATAAAAGTTCAAATGAATCTGAGGCATAAGGTTGGTAGGATTTGATGCTTTAAAAATTAAGGCTCGAGGAGGAGGCTAATCTTTGAAGTAAAATTCATTATATTAAAATTAAAAGTGTAATGAAATTCTTCCCTTCAAAAATAGAAACACCCACTTCCAAAAACTCAAAGAAAATATTATGATAATGTAAGCATAATGGATGAATTGTGCACCCTCTTGATTTTTTTATTTTGTACTTTTTTTTATTTTTTGAAAGTTATTATTAGATCAAACCTCACATCCATCACCTAACCACATACAATAATAAGATTGTCGGTCTGGAAAATGGTGATTTTTGGTTCTCCAAAATCAAACCCCATTTTTCTATTTTTTTTGTATAATTTTTTTCATTTTTTTTAATTCAAGATGGTCAAACAATAGAGTATAATGAATGATTTCACAACATTTCAAAATTCCCACAATAACACCCCCACACTTCTTCCTTACAATGTGTACCATCCCATTCACCATGATTCCCTTTACCCCCACACATCAACTTTAAAATATCATGCAAATAACAAGATTTGGGTAGGAATAGATAAAAATGGCTTGAAACATGGCTCATCGCTATAAAGGTCATTCATGGTCACTATGGGATAAACGAATGATTGATGTAAAGGTGTCCTTCTAAAGAAATGTATCTTTTCAAAGGATTCCTCAATCATTTTAAATGTTTTTCTGTGCAGTCATAGCTTTGAAAAGGTTTAATACATGTTCTGGTCGGTTACATGTCCCAAGATCACTCATGAAATATGCTTAAGAATAAATAGGAAGTACATGGTCTAGAAATCCTCTCGAGAATGAGAAATATAACATTGGACAGTCACTAATGGAATGAATAATAATAATAAATCAATTCACATAAATTTCAGAAATTAGAATCATGAAAGATGGTAGGTAAATTTCATTTACATGAATTAATTAATTCCTTCAAATCACGAGTCATTATTTCAATATCCATACTTAATTTTAAAAAATCAATTATTCATTTCAATCATTTAATCATATCAACATTGAAATATAAATCATGTCATCATTGGATTCCTATGAAACTCATGTCTCCTAGATAAGTTGTGTAACCATGATTTCAAGTGTGGGCATGAAATTTTATCATTAATGTTCCAAACATGTTGTGGACTAAAATGTGGAGAGTTGAAAAGATAAAAAACTAAAATTGAACTCCCTTTTTTCATGAAAATTTTTCATGTTCTTCCCCTTCACTTTATATGGCTTCTTTCTTCTATCATGATCCTATAAAATAAAATAACACAATAAGCATAAGGATCATGTCTTTTAAGCTCAATAATATAGGAGGGAGGGGGCTGCATGTTGCACTACATCTAAGAAAAGAAAATAAATTGAAATATAAATTCCTTGAAATAATTTAATGAAAAATCTTGCTATGATCCCCCAAGTGGGACCTGGCTTCTTTTACTGCCTCCAGAGAGCAGTACCAGCTGTTATCCAAAGTCTGATGGTGGTTGGGTCTTCTTTGACATGAACCACCACATGTGATTTTTCCCAGATAGTGCTTCATCATTCTGGGTGAGTAAAGATCCATGTATAGAGTACATAATATCCCCCCCTTCACAAAGAGGTACAGTTTGGAAGCTGGGGGTCAGATGAAGTATGTAACATCCTCTTTTTTGGTTGCTACTTGTGAAACATTTTTATATTATAGTGTTGGCTTCATGGGGGCTGCATGAAGAGAAGCCTCTTGTCTGATTTTCTTAGGTTCAGCTACCTGGATCTCTTGACAGGGCTCCTCCAATGTGTGTTCATTGAAATCAGGGAGCTCCATGTATTCCTCAAGAGGTGCATTTCCAATGTATTCTACAACTTGGTCCATGGAATTGAAAAGAATGTCTCATTCAGTATAATCAAAACAAGACGTAGTTATATACAAATTTGTTTCCTTAAAATCATAAGAGATGTGGTTAAATAAAGGTTCCACTCCCTGAGTTGGTTTAGCTTCAATCTCTGCCTCAGTGGTAAGTTCCTCTTTGAGTATGATGGTAGATGGTGAAGGTAGGTAGGCGAGCTCCTCCACCTCGAGTTTGGCCTCAGGTTCATGGATGTCTTCTATGAAATCCGAGAATACAAGTTGAACTTCCTTCTTGGCCTCAAATCATTTTAAGTCATCATAGAGTTCATCGACCATAGCCATAAAATATTCTGGTGAGATCCATGTTTCTATGCCTCTTTCTTTCTACTTGAACATTATCATCAGTTCATTATCTCTTCATTGGAGGGCATCCTCGATGTAGTCTTGTTTTTTCACCAGTGAGTAATTTTTAATCCATGTGGAATAATAATAATTTCAATTCATCATGGAAGGATTTTTTATGTTTTTTTTATTTTTAAAAAAAATGAAATCTAACTATTATGTGAAAATAAAAAATTAAATTAACAATTTATTGGTTCCCTGGCAACGATGCTAGTTTTGACGCACGCCTGTCATGGGGCATGGACAAAATCAATTATATTTTTTCTAGAGCAACATAGTGGCTGACCAGGTTCATCTCTCTTGAGGATCTTTTTAGTTTGGTTCACTTAAATTTTTCTAATTCACCTAAACTATCTCTTTTTGTGGTTTTGTTTATTAAATGAAAGTGGTGAAAATATTTTTGGGTTTTTGATTATTTGAAACATGTATAATGATAATTTAAACTATCATACAAATCTAAACAGATTGAGTTGATTAGAAAGAACATGGTTTTGGGGGTTGGTTTAATGTTCAATAACTATTCTCCTTTATATGTTTTATTTAAATTTGATAATACCAAAATGAAATATCTTATTTGAACCACTATTCTTTATTTATAAATTGTGGAATATCATGGAATTTTTGAGCACTCTCAATTCCACCTACTCCTTTAGTCCAAGTTTATGACACACCTTTGTGTAGGATGTGTCATCTTCCAGGACCTAGTTCAATCAAAGCCATTTCAACCTATGATTAGCTCAACTCCAATTTGTGATGAAATAACCAATGGAGAGAGGGAAAATTTATTAAACAAAATAATGGAGATAGGTTGATTTTCATGACATCAGAGGCAGTCACAACATTAGGGACATTCACCTTACCCGTGCATGCTACTCAATTCTATTTACAAACATAAAATTAAACATTAATGAAAATTCATGACCACTTTACCCTCCCCCCAGACCAAGTCTTTTGATTAGTATCTCATTTCAGTGAGTATTAAATTACTTGGTGTAGTGGGTGGAAGAATAGAGAGATAGAGAGAGGGAGGTAGAGGGAGAAATGAAGAAAAATGGATGGAGAAACACAAATGCATGGATTAATAAAACTTGAATTTGAATTTTATTTGAAAATAAAACTAAAATAAAACTATAATTAAGATGAAATAAAAAGAATAAATTAGGGGCTAAATAGAAGAGCAGTAGTGGCTTCTGCCCTAGTGGGATCCCTCCTTGGCTTTGGGTGTCGAGCCCATGGTTTTGGAAGGAGGAGAAGGCCTCCTTTTATAGGAAGATTTCCATCCACCTAAATTTTGCGTGTTTCTGAACCATTAAATATCCGATTCACAGATGTAATCCTTCTTAAATGTTGTTCCTAAATTTGTTTTCCATTCACCATAAACTTTTCAGTGCATTTGGACACAAGATGAAGGAGTTATGAATTTTTCATTGAAGGCTTCTATTTCTGGACGAAGCTTCCAGGAAGGTTCCTCCAAAAGAATGTCATTCACTGGCCGCCTTAATGACTTTAAAATTCTTCCTAATTTCTTTTATATCCGCCCCTATCTACCCTAGTTCTATAATAGGTGGAATAACTTCAATTAGAAGTGTGAATTCCAAGTTTTGGTTCCATTACGGTGGTGGGGTCCACGGTGTTCGCCTGAAAAACTCTCCAACTTCATTGATTTTTAGGCCCTTTATATGGCCGAATAAGCTCCTTGTCTAGAAGAAAAAATTGGAGGAAATAAAAACGGGATTCTAACAAAATTATATTCATAGAATTTGGAATTATATTTTTTACGAAATGATAATAATACCCTTGTGGTAAAAATCCGTCCAAAAATCCAGAATTGTGTATTTTTCACAATTTCGCACGTTTTCATTCTAAAATCAAATTACCCATTATTTTAATAAATCAATGAAATATATTGGTTTTATCATTGAACAACATTAAAAAAATACTCATTATTTGATAAAAAATATGCACAAAAATTTGCTCTGTCAGGTATCCTACTGAGTATTTTTATACTCACCTCTGCTTGGGATTTTCCCGCACTTGGTGTGCCCTTGCAGACGACGGACAGGTCGATCGTGACGTTAGTGGAGCTTAAGAGTTCAGGTTCTTGGACTACGTACGGTGGTCTTAGTCGGGTTCCAGGTGTGAGACTCTCCCATCTATTTATTGTCGTTTACCTATTGTTAGGTTGAGGCACTTTTCTGGTTAGGTGTGTGTTTTCCCCCTATTCTTCAGTTTACCTTCATCTCTTACTTTGTACAATTTAGATGTCGATGCACATATGTGGTTTATTTATAGCAGTTGGTACATTGCATTCTATTTTACTCTGCACTATTGCATTGAGTGGGCTGCTTGTGTGTTTACAGGTACGTAGGCAATAGCCTCCCCAAGTTGTTTAGGCTTCGGCGCTTGTCACTAGCCCCTGACCTATGGAGGTGGGCTTGGGGTAGTTGTGGCTTGAGAAGGGGTAGTGTGGGGTCATGAAAAAGTGGTATCAGAGGTGGTTCATTCCTTGGGATGTTGTTCGGATATCCCTAAAAATGAATTAGTTGGGATTTAGGGAAATAGTGTCGACGTGTCTTGAGAGCGGCTCTCAGGCCTGGGAGTCCAGTGATGGTGCGGCGACCGACGTATCCATTCACCAGGACCCTGATAACCCGCTTGTCGACTCGGAATGTAGAGACACTTGTTGCAGGGAAAATTGGTCACACATCACATGGTATTGAGTCATTGACTGTCCTTCTTGAGTAACCTCCCCATTATTGATATTGGTATATACATATATGCTAATCTTATCGCGGCACTCATTGAAACATTCAAGATGTCGCTGCAAAAATAGCCAGCCAGGATACCATCTTTGGTTCATGAAGATGACCCTGTGAGCAACGAGGCCTCAGTAGAGGACCGATCATGTGAGTCCCTTTCTCTGGGTGGGCCGGTAGTAGCACCCTAGCCTGGTGATTAGCTTATAGCTCCAATAGAGAAGACCGAGCTTGAGCATAGGTTGTGTGTGCTTCGTGAGTTCCAGCAATAGAGACCGCTGAGATTCAGTGGTGATCCAGACCCTCAGAAAGCAGATTTTTGGATTGGGACAGTGATTCACCTATTCAGGCATGTACAGACACCGCGAGAGCTTATGGTGGCATTGGTCGCCTGCATTTTCCACGGAGCAGCAGGGTGTTGGTGGAGTCTGGTGACTCAGTTACGTGATGAGTCATCACTTTCGTGGGGCGACGTTCAGCTGCTGTTTCATAAGGATTTTTACCCCTCCTGCTTACACTCTTCTCGGATCCAGGATCTAATGTAGTTTCAGTAGGGAGGGATGACGGTGACTGAGTATGGGACAAGATTCACAGACCATGCACATCTTTACCTGGACTTAGTCCACGACAGAAACATCCAAGCATGGAAGTTCATGCAGGGTCCCCATAGAGATATTCATGATATCATAGTACCCTTGGGAATTCTCACTCATGTCGGGGTTCTAGGGCATACGATGGTGATAGAGAGCTTCCTGTCATGTTCTACAGTAGGTGGTGGCAGCTGGCTCGACAGAGCCGAGACTTCTGCCAAAGTTAGCGGGCGTCGGCTGAAAAACCATTGACATAGGTGGCTTTCCGATAATTGGACTCATGGGCATTGTTGTACACCACAGTGGTGCCAGAGGTAACCATTGGATCCTAGAGAGAGTTAGTGTTATGCTTTCGATGAGTGTGGATACTTGGCACAAGACTACCCGACCAGGCATGCTGAGAATATCGGGCGGGTAGCAGGTGCACCACCGCGGCAGAGGCAAGGCTGTGATCTGAGTAGCACCTAGAGAGGTGGTGATAGCAGAGGAGCGGGGGGAGATGGTATTGTGGGATGACTTTACGAGGTCTTCCCATCACCACCAGGCAGTCCACATCAGGCCCCGGGAGCTGACAGTCAGACCGGGGACAACCGTGAGCTTGGATGTCTACGATCTTGCATAGCATGAGGTGATAATAGTTACGTTAAAAAGCTCTTCTACTTTTTGTAGAAGAATTGATAGACTCTGAATGTGAAATTATTTTCTCTCTTCTCCTTGTTTGAGGTGTTACCAGGGTGATGCTGGGCATCGGTGTAATGCTGTGTCAGTAGAGTAGAAGATGTGGAACCTTTTCTTTAGTCGATGGTATCAAATCCTTCACTTTCTGAGCGTGTAAGAGGGTATTGGTCATGGGACATCGACTGTGAAATCTTGCATGATCAGATATACTTGGTTGTTTCACCATATGGATATTCTGAAGGAGGGAATCATTGGGATTTTGTCCCAAGTCCAAACAGTGATTCCAGTCACAGCGTGTGACGTAGATGTGCGACCGGGTAGGTGAGCTACCCCCGAGGTCCTTCGGGCCGTTTGAGACCGTGTGAAGGGATGAGGAGGTACCCACCACCTTGCCCTAAACCCAAAGGCTGGTTTGGGTGCATAATAACTCCCACGTGATTCACCTGAGAAGAAGTGTGCATGCACCTATTCACATCATTGGCGAGGGAAGATCTCACGCAAACGAACCAAATTCTTTTGTCCATGGCGGTAACGCAGAACTGTGCAAGAGTTCTTTGGGGTACGAGAGATCCAGGTGCGGGCTTAGTACCCTGATTCGTTCCCTGGTTTTTCTTTTTGGGGATGAAAAGATTGAATTAGGTAATGATTTAAGAACCTGGTTTTATCTATAAAAGACTTTGGAATATTCTTGATGTTATTTCAGAGCACCGCCTTAAGACGGTGTGCGATTCTGGGCCCCGGTGTGGCCGGAATTATATTTTTAGTGTGTTCACACTTGGAACGCCAAATAAATTGGATAAATCCTCAACGGTGTTTTACATCTGAAATATGAGTATACGAGTGGGTCTGAAATGGGGTTTTTACCCTATGAATGACATAAAACATGTCGGCGTGGGGCGTTTGGACCCCTCGCTCGCAATCGGAACATGAAATGGATAAATTAAATAATTAATTTATTCATTTAATGGTTAAACTCAAGTATCTCATAAATGGTTGCTCGGATGGGAAAATCATGGGCACTGTTGAGTCTAGAGCGTGTCGTTTACCCTAGGAGGGGTGTAAAAGTTGCGTCTGAGGGCATTCTGTGAGAGATGTCACCCAGGGGAAATGTGGTCATTTCCAAATGGCAACTTAGTGATTTTTTATCTCTGGAATTCTTTCTGAGTAACTTTTGAATGAGGATCCATTTTCCAAGACTTCTATTGAGTTCCAAATGGGGCGTTTTTCCTAGGCGTGAGATAAAATAGGTGGGCACAGAGGTTTCGGAATCTGTGCATGTTGGGAGAGTTTTGTGAATTTTTTAAAATTCAATAAGTGTTGAGGGAAGACTCGTTTTCCTTATCTCTCTCTCTCTCTCTCTCTCTCTCTCTCTCTCTCCCACCTCTCCCTTTCTCTCTAGCCATTCTTCTCTGGATCGAGGAGCGATCTTCGCCAAAACCTCGACGGTTCGAAGGTGGAGCCTCACGGATGCATCGCCTACGACGCGCATCGAAATCGAGGTAGGGTTCTTGTTAATATTTGCACCATCATAAATTTTTGGAATTTTCATCAATTTGCATCATTTTAATTTCTATAATTCTGGAATTTATGGTGATGGCCGAACGAACACGATCATTTCCCGAGCCCCATCCCATCTTCTGTTCTTGGGAGTTCTTATTCCACATTTCAGACGTATCAATTCTCAACGAATCGATGAGTAAGGGGCGGCACTGTGAAAACCTCATCCCAAGGGCCTGAATTCTTGCCTCAGAATCGAAATCGGACCTCTAAGGTCCCGATAGTCTATGGAAGAGACCAACGGAGTGGGCCGGCAGGAGCGGCCGGCGTCTACACGCGGCAGCAGCGGTGAGTCGAGCGGGACAGGGGGAGCGAGCTAGTGTGGAGGAGGCCAGAATGGTCATGGCCAGTTTGTGTGGCTGGGGCAGCCGGTCGTCAAGGCAGAGCGTGGTGGGGCTGAGCCGGAGGCGGCGGAGCATGGTGAGGTCTCAGTGGCGGCGCAGGCGGCGGCTTCAGCGGAGCTCGGTGGCGCGAGCAGGGGACCACAGTGGTGTGCCTTGCAGCATGGCGAAGCCAGCTGTGAGCAGTGGAAGCCATAGCACGGGCGGCTGTCACGCTGGGCAGGAGGAACCCAAGGCGGTCAGCACCTCAGGTGTACAGCAGCAACAAGGACACGCATACTGCGCGTCCTGCTAGCGCGACGCGAGAAGACCGGCCTTCGGCCTATCTATTTGAAGAACCGGACACTATGTTTTGGTGGTTTGAGGTAGGTCGTGGACAGTGGGCTGCGACATGATGGTCTGGACCCCTGGCTAGGCCGCGGTCTGGTGGTTCGGACCGGGCCGGCTGGGGTGAACCGGCCCGGTTAGGGCCCATTGCCTTCAGGGGCTGCAACTTCTAAACGACACGTCAGATTGACACGAAATCTATGGCTATGGGATCGTGTAGGCAAGGAGGTATTTTTAAAGTTGGATTTGGGGCTTTAGGAGTCTGTGTCCAAAGACTGGTGACCCAAAGATCATTAATTTAAAAATAATAAATTATTAAATAAAGCCCGTGATGGACGAACTTCGTGAACCGGACATCCGTTTGACGTTCTGACAAGGGTACGGTGGCCCTAGGGTTGAGACGGACCATCTGATGTTCATTCAGATCCTTTGTCGTTAGTTTTCATTGCTCGGAGGCATGAAACACTTAATACGATTAATTAATTAATTATTTAATTAATTAATTATTCTGGTGTTGGACCTAACCCCTGTTTGGGATGCCTGATTGATGGGCCGTCAGTGGCAGCATGATCCTAGTCCTCGTACGGATTTTATGAGATTCTTCTTTGTGTATTCGGGCCAGAGTCAGGGAGCGGGACCCATAGGGACCGGTTTGCACGATTTGCGATGAAATGTCGTTTATCCACCAGAAATCTGTTTGGAGAGTTTGAGCACTGCATTCTGTCTATTTTTTAGGGTATTTCAACAGTGCATTCTACATGCCCAAATTGGAGTTGAGGTGTGGGCCCCACGATCCTTCTTTTAAATGGTGTGAAGCGTACTGAAACGTTTTCATCAGACGTCTGTTCGGGATGAATGAATACTCATTTCCATCTTTTTCCGAGAGCATCGTGATGTCGCAGTTCACCCGACCACTTTCAGGATCGTGTTACGGGTCCCACGAGACGTCGTATAGTCCTAAAGAGGTGTTGAATAAATTTTCCACCGAGAGCCCGTTTCCAGCGAGTATGTTGTCTACTTTGTGTGTTTTCCCGCGAGGATTGCAACGGTGTGATCCGTTTGGGCATGTGAATCCACGTTTGAGATCTTATTAGAAGTGGAATCATGAAATGGTGTTGGATGAAGGTCCCTTTGATGCACTTCGAAACAACACACGGTAGCGATGTTGGTAACACTTGGTGATATCAGTGGCAGTGCTGAGTTATCGGACAAATTCCAGGTCTATCCTTAAGCAGGGCTGGGAAGTGGGTCACCTGTTGACTTCTTAGGGTCTACCCTCAAAGAGGGATGGGTAGTAGGTTGCATGTGGACTTGTTAGGGTCTACCCTCCAGCAGGGCTGGGCAGTGGGTTGCCTATAGACCTGTTAGGGTCTACCCTCCAGCAAGGCTGTGCAGTGGGTCTCCTGTCGACTTCATAGGGTCTACCCTTCAGTAGGCCTAGGCAGTGGGTCGCATGTCCACTTCTTAAGGTCTACCCTCTAGCAGGACAGGGAAGTGGGTCGCCTGTCGACTTCATAGGGTCTACCCTCCATCCGGGCTGGGTAGTGGGTCGCCTGTCTACTTCTTAGGGTCTAACCTCTAGCACGACTGGGCAGTGGGTCGCCTGTCGACTTCTTATGGTCTACCCTCCAGCAAGTACAAGCAGTGGGTCTCGTGTCGACTTATTCCAGGTCTACCCTCTAGTAGGGATGTGCAGTTGGTCTCATGTCGACTTGTTAGGGTCTACCTTACAGCGGGGCTAGGAAGTGGGTCACCTGATGTGTTATCAAGGTTTACCTTGCAGCAGAGACTGGGTAGTGGGTTACCCGGTGACCTCTTAGGGTTTACCTTCCAATAGAGACTGAGCAGTGGGTTACCCGATGACTTCTTTCAGACTTAGTCCTTGCTAGTAGGCTAGTCTGTGCCTTTTCTCCATGATTACTGGAGAGGGACCCTTGGTTGTACGGGTCAGTGATGTGATGACTTTGACTTTGAGAAGACCTCTCAACTGTGGGGCAGTGACGAGGTGTGGAATGACTTTCCCCATAACTCTCAAGCACAAGTGGCACTTTCCCCACTGAGACACATCCTTGCGACGCATCCTAAAACCGTGCGGGTGAGTCAGTGCCGCCCAAAGAGGATAGTGTCAAGGTGTGGTGATTTGGGCCCCTGATCTAGTAGTTCGGGGCAGATGTGTGGGATGTTGGGCTTCGATGGTGTTTACTTCTGAGACTGTTGGATAGTCACATTCTTGGGCTGAGCTACGGGATGGAGATCCCCTTATGATCTTTTTCGAGCTTCTTAATTGAGCATATGGTTATGTATATACCTTGTTCCAGTTCCCACTTCTTTATTTTTGGGTACTCTCCTTCCAGGGGAGGCGAAGATGCGCGGGATATGCCATGTGATTTCTATGTCCAGCTTCTCATTGTTGGATGAGCCTACTCTCCTGTTATAGGTAGCAAAGACTCGACAAGAAGTTCTTCTTCTCACCATTTCTAGCTCCATGTGTTTGGATGAGTCTACTTCCTTCCTCTTGTTGGGTTGAGCTGTACTCTTTACTACACTCTTAGTTGTACTTTACATTTCCCTGTTTGATATACTACTCACCCCTTCAGTACCTCCTTTTTTTCTCCCTCGAGCCTTCGGGGAATCCTTCTGAGTATTTTATACTCACCACTACTTGGGCTTTGCTCGTACTTGGTGTGCCCTTACAGACGACGGACGGGTCAATCATGAAGTCAGAGGAGCTTAGGGTTTCGAGAGCTTGGACCGCGTACTGTGGTCATAGTCAGGTACATGGTGTGGGACTCTCCCAGCTGTTTACTTTTGTTTACCTGTTGCTAGGTTGTGGCACTTTTCTGGTTGGGCATGTGTTTTTTCCCTTTTATTCGGGTTTCCTTCGGCTCTTACTTTGTACTGTTTAGAGGTTGATGCACATCAGTAGTTTATTTAGAGGAGTTGGTACTTTACTTTCACTTTTACTCCGCAATATTTCATAGAGTGGGTTGCGTGTGTGTGTACAAGTACTTAAGAAATGTCCTCCCTGAGTTTTTTATCCTTCGGCGTTTGTCTCCATCCCCTGGCCTATAGAGGTGGGCTTCGGGTAGTTGCGGCTCGAGCCCATGTACAGTCGTGTCGTGACAGTATCTCATTGAATTTTTATCAAAGACTGACTTGCATAATATTTTTCACTATGCGATTAATCTAACATGTTCAAATTCCCATGGTAGTAATGTATTAAGAGTTCATAATATTAAATTGAGTTCACCAATATTCATATGTTCATATTAAAATCATTCTTTTTGAGGATATAGATAAAACAATTATGATTGGAATATATTTCAAATGATTTACCATAAAAACAATTCCTCTATATATTCAATTAAAAGACTAACACTATACCCTCCACATATATATTTCGATAATTTTCATCACATATATTTTTACATTTCAGGACATATATGCTATCACCTTATCACTAATCTTAGAGAATAATCTCATTACCATAGTAGATGTATCACAATATATCACAAGAATATATCCACAGTAGAGTTGTGTATGAATTGATTCACTCACCAAACATATCATAAACTCCATGATATTATATTAAACTTCAAGTAACCAATAAAACATGGACCCCTTAGAAGATAACCTAGTGAGTGGATAAAAAAGTCCTTAGAAATATTCCCAAAATAATCATTATTATCTATAATACTCAAGAAAATATCAAATTTTTGTTTTCATGGTTACTCTAGGCCATTACTATATCAAATAATGATACCTTTTGAAGAAGAAATTCACCATTGGTTAATTTTTCATAAAACATCCACATCCACATGGTATATAAATAGTTTTTAATGATATTAATGTTCATACATACACATATAATATATATATATATATACATATATGTGAATATCATCTACATAGACTGTAAAAAATAGATCATAAAAATATTTAAAGACTATATTCATCAAATATGTTAACATAAAAAGGGAATTAGTTATTTCAAAAAGTATCACAAAAAATTCATAAATCCCATAACATTTTTATAAGGATTTAATAGGATTATCATCCTTCTTAACCCTCATTTAATGATATCTAGAGTGAAGAATGTAATAAAAATTATTTAACTCTTTACAGCTGATGAAACAAATAATTGATATAGGGTACATCATATATATTCATGATAGATACTTTATCATGTTTCTAATAATCACCAAAAAACATTAATCAAATATTCTTCATGAAAAATGAATAGGTGACCCCTGTGGTGATGCCCCAGAGTGTATAAATCCCCAATAATTATTTTTTATTGAATTTATTCTTAACTTCTAGTAACTCAATTTGGGTCATTATATATATAGTATCTAAAATTGGTGTAGAACCATGAATACGTTCTATTGAAAACTCAACAACATAATTTAGAGGAATACTGGTCAAAAATTATGCAAATAAATAATGTAATTCACATACAATAGGTGTTTGTATTCACCCACACCTTCATAAAATAACATTGAATATTTTTTAATGAAAATGTAACTCCCTTAATCCAATAATTAATATGGGATCAATATATAAAAATATGTTCAATGTCAGGGTCATATATGAATACACTAAATGGAATTTAAAAATATTTAATGTATGAAATTCCCTACAATAATCATTCAGAGAGGAACTATAGAATTAAGTGGTTTCCACCATTCCCATATGTTTTTTCATAACTAAAAAATAATATAATCGTTTTTTTAGTAATTAAATACCCATTTAAAACCTCATATATATTAAATAGCTGGTAGATTAAGAATCAATTATGACAGTACCTATTCTATAGTGGATGATATGTGTACCTTTGACCTTGTCATTCATGTAATCTAATTTGGAACTCCTCATTACATGGGAATTCCATTTTTAATTGATCTTAATTGATTTTCAATGAAAATTATCATCATTAACCATTGTATTCAATAAATGGTTGGAATAATGTACATACATTTTTCTATTTAAGAATGTGAGAATGGGTGGTGCTTTAGTTGGAGATGTCATTTCCTCCACTATATTTACCTCTATATTTTTCACTATTTTAAATTCCTGGGATTTATGACCCACCTTTCCACATTTAAATCACCTCATAGTTATTTTAAATAAATTAAAATGATTTTTATTTCCATATTTCTTGCATGTATGATTCTATAATGTCATTCACCATGCGATTTATTCATGTTCTCATGATCCTCATTCTATTGTTTCTTATCAATACTCAAGGAATGGTGGGAATCCATAATTTCCAAATATACTTTAAGTAATCATAGAAATATTTCTTCCAATCTACAATTGTCACATATAGATAATCATATTCTATAAATAGTTTTAATTCACTAAATAATTTACTGTTTAATATTATGGTAAATGATTAAACAAGATAAATACATTTGATGTTTTGTAAAAAATGTTCCTCTAATATACTAATGGATTCGTCATCTTTTTTATTATAATCAAGTAATTGGTTCAGTATTATTATTAATTTAATATAAGTGATTAAATTGCTATAAAATAACATTATAAACTAATATCATTCATAGAGTCAACATCACCCTCTTGCACATCATTGTTAAAAATACTCCAAAAATGATATGAATTATCTTCCAAATTATATGTAGACATGATAAATATATAATACTCTTAGAACTAAAGAGTATAAAATATTTCCCCAAAGGTGTTAATCCATTTCTCGTCAACTAAAAGATTAGAATACCAACTAACATCATGTGGATGTTATGTATTATAAGACTCAGTTGTATGGTGTTACCTCCTTTGTTAATTTCGGAACACAAAATGAATCTCATCGTAAGAATGAAATGTTACCAAAGAAACATGATTCTAAATTTAGGCTCCTATATAATTTGATTTCAGAGGTTGAAAAATTGTTTCACATTCAATAACATTAATGGTTATCATAGTGTCTTATCATTCCAACCATTGATGAAAATAAAAATAATAGAGTAAGAATAAATAATAATAATCATACTGACCTACCAAATAACCATGAAATTTCATTAATAGGATTTATAAATCAGGACCCCTAATTCCCATTTTATTTATTCTATGGTATATCCATGGTTATCCATTATTATTTCCAAAACATTAGTATGTTATCCTATATATTGACATATCTTTGTGATTATCACTGAATTATTATAATCCTAGACTCCAAATATTAACTAAACATTCCTTTTTAAACAAATATAACAAAATATATTTCCTTAACATATATATTAAAACTTTTTTATAAAAAAAATCAATAAATTACATAATTAAAACCCCAATTATCGGAATTATTTATTTTCTATAGATACTGGAAACACTATCTTCTTATTTCATGAATGATTTTCAAAATCTCCAAAAATGATCTTCCACATTTTACTCTTCATAGATATATCATTCCAAAATATTTCTTCATAAACATAATAATGGAATCATATGAAAGGGTGAGATAATACAATCAGTATTGGTAAATATGGGAGATATTAATCAATGATCACGTGAGAGCATAAGATTAGCATAAGGATACATGATCATGAAAATAATATTGAATGTTAAAACCCAATCCCTGATGGATCTTAATCATGAGTCATGGAATAAAAATTATCATTTAAAAATATAATATTTATATTGGTGATAAATCAACATATATTATTCATGAATAATTAGTTCAAGTATTAAATGTGTGGCACCATCATAGATATGAAAAGCAGTTCATATGATTAGGAAAAATAAAAATAATGTCAAATCATCGGGGATAAGGAATCATAACTAGTTTCTCAAATTTTGAGATTCATTCCATACTATTTCCCAAGGTGTATAAATACTATCAACCTGATCCTTATCATAGGTCAAGCACATTTACTTGCTTATCTTTATGCATTAAGAACATAAAAATGGTTTTCATAATTAAATCATGAGATACACATCAACATGAAAATTCATCAAGATGAAATATAATTATATGTCCACATCTAACATATTGAAATCCATAAATATGTGTGGCATGGGATCATAAAATTTTCAACAAATCATCACTTCATAAAATGTGAAATGAAACATGTATTGTTAAACATTTTATAATTTCATGAGAGAATAAACCATAGAGAGTATGTGAGTTCCCAAAACATATCACCATAATAATCATAAAAAATATAGTTAATGAATAGGTATATTGTTAATTGGATCATATTCAAGTTAAAGAGAATTCTCAAAAAAGGTTTTTGTAATGAAATATTTTTTTGTTAAATGTATTAGTAGAATATTATTCCCGGAAAATAAAATTTTCATTTTGAAATTAAAATTAAAAAAAATTATTGAAGAGTTTTTAATAGAATATTTAAATGAATAATTTTAATTTTAGATTCTAAACATTTATAGTCTGTAACAATAGTAAATTTATTTCATTCAAAATAATTTATAATAAATGCTCATTTTATACTTTTTTTAAAAAGTAAATCATTCACAAAAAAAATTACATTCCATTATTTTTTTAATAAAAAATAAAAGTTAAGGAATATATTTTTAAATAATAATATTATATTAGGATAAAAATCTGAATTCTTTTATGAGAGAACATGGGAATGAAAGAAGAATCATCTTTTCTTAAATAGTAAAACATAGTCGGTTTTACACAAAAATATTCATTCAATATATTGTGTAAATAAATAATACAAAATGAAAGGAAAAACATTATTTTTAAAAAATAAAAATAGAATAAAAAAATAATTGGATTTTCCACATAAGGATCATATAATTTCCTCAATGGAAATTTAAGCCTAAGAAATCCAAATAATAAACTGATTAAAACAAAAATATAATACCTCATATCTAATAATTCTTAGTACATATTCTGACCTCTAGTATAATAGATATATATTTATTATACATGTATTATGGGACCAAAAACATATATATAATCCTATTTATGATTTATTTGTGACATCTTATGACTTCATTGTTAATTTATTTTATTAAAATCACTATTCTATGAGATAAATACATTATTTTTCATGAATATTTCTATTTGGATGTACTGATCGTTGTATAATGATCACCCTAAATTAATATAAAAAATCTTATTCATGATATTAATATAATATATACACAACATATATATATATATTCTTCAATAGTAGATATATATTGGAAAAATAATTACACCATTCTTGGAGATGGTAGGCTATATGTACGCCTAAACATTGTTTCTATTTTTCAATAGATAGAAAAAAATAAAGTTAGATAATAGTTAAAAATTACATAATAATTATTATATTATATACACCATACATATTTATTAAATATATCCTTATTACTAACCACTTAAATATAAAATAAAATAAAAATCACCCCGCCTCGTCAAAGTGGTAGTCCACACATACACATGAGTGATGTTATCATTTTCCAACTGATGGAAATATAAGAAAGAAGATAAAATTATATACATATTATATCATAATTATTTCAATGATATCATATATAAATATTATACTCATCATTATAATGATTCACGAATCATTGATATGGAAAATGAATTATATCTCTACGTGGAATGGTAAGTCATGCGTACACACGAGAAATAATTTTATTTATCATTTACCGAAAAGGGGTTTAATAATTGTAGTTTCATAATATTATAGAAAAATTTTAATATTAAAAAAATTTATTTTAATAATAATATAAATTATTTAGGAGAGGTGGAACTTGAAAAAAGATTAATGAGTTCGGGTAAGCCGATTACCTCTTCTATTATTGGACAATGGTTTATCTCTTCTTAAAGACCCTTGGAATGAAATTTATTTATTAAATACACATATTATTTGTATTAATTGAATTTTATAAGAGTTTTGGTCATGATCTAGTTGATATATATAGCTGAAAATGTACTAACAAGTGAATGAAGTGGTTCCTAATTATAATTTTGTAGATGGGCACTTTTTGAATGCCAAATATGATTAATGTATAACAATGTCATCCAATTGAAAAAATATCTAAATTTCTAGATATTACCTGTTTTGATTTGGTGTGTTTTAAATACCATCAATTTTTTTTACAATTTTAATTGGTTTTTAAACCATACCTTTTCATTTAATCCCATAGTGAACCTAATTTTACCTTAACCGTGGTAACAAATTGTTCAATCAAAAAGGGTTATAAGTTTACATATAATTTAATAATTATAACATAAATCATAATTTGATTTAATTTTATATCAATTTTTATCATAATTGTCCTTATATAATATTTTTATGATTTTTATGTAAATATATATTATATTATATTTTACTAAATATCCTTATTGTCATGTTGACAGTATTAATTTAATTTGAAAATAAGGAAACAATGAAATAGATCGAAATATAATATAATCCATTCATTCATACATGCTATTGAATATTTTTATAAATTGTTCTTGGAATAAAATATTATTAAACTAGTATTACTTTTAATATATTCATAATTTTTATCTTATTTTTCTTTCAGTTGAATAAATAAATTATCAGCGTTGAGATAGAATTTAGGGATATTATTAAATATGTAAAAATTAAAAATAAATTACTAATATAAAAATTTTAATTTACATTTAAAAAAGCCTTTTTACCAAATAAACTCTTTTAACCCTTTTGATAATATAACGGTGACATTAAGGCCAAGAGGGTGACATTATTTATTTATTTTATTAATATAATGGTCCAAATTAATGAAATATGGAACCAATTGGCCATTTAATCATGTAATGAATTGATATTTGTGAACAAAACACATCCATAAGGATAATAAGAAGTGTTTTAAAAAAATTTAAGCTCTATCAAAATTTTCCTACACTATTTTACAGGTTTTACCCAAGTCGAGGGGGAAAATACACTACTATTACTATTTATAAAACCCAAAATAGAAGGGACCTATTTACAAAATTTGATCATCAAAATTCAAAATCTTGATTCAATTAAAAATAATATAATTCTTATAAGGGTAATTTTTTCAATAAGTGTTCCAAACATTATGGAAATAAATTAAAAAAATACATTATCTGCATAAAACATGATATATAATCAAATCTATTACCTATAAAAATATAAAATTAATGATAAAATATTTTATTTAATATCAATTATATAAATTTAATTAATAGATTCAAAAAATATTGGAATTTTAAATTTATTATAATAAAAACACAATGCATGTATAAAATATTTATTGGCAAATATCCTGTTATATTTCAAAGGATTTTAATTTTAATTTGAAATCAATTGATATCCGATTAATTAATTCTATACATGTGTAAACCATAATTTTTTTAATTTAGATAGTCCTATCCATTCCCAATAATAAAATGGATAGGAAATAACTATAGACTCTGGATTTTATGTATCAAAATATATCAATGAAATTAAATTAATATAATTAGATATTTTTTTAAATATTGATTTATTATAATAAGTCTTTATACCCCCAAAATAATACCATCCAAATGAAGAAAAATATATTTATAAAAGAAATCCTTTTCAAAAAACCTTCTCATGATTGATAGAACAATGATGTGAGAGAGACAATAACCCTGATTCCCTCCACCAGTAGGCCCCAAGATGTCCTCACACATCAACAATATAGTAATCTCATAAATGGGAGGCATTTTCCTATGTATAGAAATAATATCAGGATATATGATGAATTCACTATAGGAAACTCGATGAGATGGTATAAAATGGAATCAAAATTATCACAAAATTCACATATAAGGAAAAAATGGTACAGATGAGTGTCATCAAAAGAATCTAACCAAAAGTAATGCTAATGCAGCAATGTAACAATTATCCAATGGTTTGAGCCATTAATGTCCTGCATGGTGGATATATTTCTACCAGAAACCAACAAATATGTTAATATATGTATGATGATCATTTAATTATACTCATTAGGAGATGAAATGTATCATGTTAACATATGAAAGAAGCATACTCTTTCACTCGAGAGAAAACATCAAAACCAGCAGCAATTAAATAGGTAAAAAATCCAAAAACATCCTCACCATGAAACACTAAAAAATTAATAGAAGAAATTTATAATAAAATATTAATAAGTATATCAATGAGGTTACCTCACACTACTTTCCAAGTAATTTTCTATTATCACCCCCAATTTCACATCTCTGGGATCACTCATCTCTTCTAAATAACTTTTTCCACCACCCCCAAAACATGTTCATATCACATCTGTCTCACAGAAACCTAAACCACCACCACACTACACTATCATATAAAATATCACCCAAAGATACCTGGTCCATCAAATCACAACCTTATCCAGAGTACGTGGGAATCGTGTACATGGACACTGACCTAATTCCATCCTCTGACCATGAATAAACCAAACCATAAGACACCCCACAACATGGTCATATCACATATCAGCAGTAGACACCTGGGCCACCACCCCAAAACATAGTCACGTCACATCATGCAAGTAGAAACTTTTTCAATCCATTAGTACAATAATATACCTCATTCCGTCATATCCTATGCATGTCTACTCACATGGGATAGATAATGTGAAATAGTAGGTAACCAATCCATTCATTCTCTACATTGTGATATTGTAAAAAAGACCACTGTGTTAATATATGGTTTTCAACACATAAGACTAAATGTTGTTTTGTTTTTATATATATCATAAGGAATACACGATATATATATATATATATATATATATATATATATATATATATATATAACACGGAATCCCAAACTATGGGTTCAAAACAATGAACTAACTTGTTCAACATACTCCCACATATGTTTCCGCCTCAAAATATAAAAAAACATATAAAAGGCACAAAACACAGTTCTCTTACCACATTTCACTACATTTGAGACCAATTTCATTGAAAATCCCATTTATTTCATTATTTATCTACTAACAAATTTAACAACACTTCCTATTATCAAATAATTCATCATCCACTTCCAACCAATAAATTAAAAAATCCAAAAAAATTTATAACATTACACACATGTTCATCCATTATTACCCAGGAATATATCATAATACTACCATAAATTAAGAGCATATCATCATCCTAGTCAAATAAACACTTGATAACAACACAACTACGACCATAAATCTATCACATGGTCTCATTTAAAGCATGTCTGGAAAAACCATGAACTCACCAACTAGAAATCATGAGAACCTCTCACCTATCATCTCCATATTACCCAACCACAAATCACAAATTCAAATCACCTCCTCAAATCATATACCAACAATACATAATGTTATATAACATTTTATATATTTAGAATGTAATTTTTATTCATACTTTTATTTATTTATTCGGAATTTTCATAGAAGCTATAATATTTGGGAAACTATTTCATTTTCAAAATATAATTGTTTATCTTATTCATCATTTAGGGTAATATCACATAAACCTAAGTAGGTTTTCCATATCATTTCATATACAACTCAAATAATCCACCAACGACCATAATTATAAGTGGGTAAATTATCGAATACAATCAAAACATAACAATAATATCCAAGCTAAAATAACATGTGGTTCATACCTCATTTCCCATTAATTAAGTTAAATGAAATATTTATATTTATTAATTCGGTGTATACCACCGTCCCATATAATAAAAAATCATGATTTCTCTAAGAATATTAGATTGGTGAGAAATGAGGGATCCCCTTCTTATAAGAAAGTGGCTTCATACGATTCGATGTACCAAAAAATGGAATGCATACAAAATACTATCATTTCTAGAAGAAAGTCAAATCAATAGATTTAGGGTTCCCTGAATCCATAAGAAGCTCTATATGAACTCTAATATTGACTGAAAACAACGAATTTAGGAATAAAGAGTTTTTTCTTATTTTTCAGATTTAAGAGATATAGAAGTATCAGAATTTCAAAATGAAATTGATTTAACAAAATAATTATCAAGGGTCTAATTAAAATATATGATGAAGAAATAATTTATACCCTCTATCATGGGAATTATTTTAGGATATACTTATCCATGGGTAAATATTATTTGAATGTCCTTGATTCAATATACTGATATAACATCATGACATTTTTTTTACATAACTCATTAGAAAACAAATTTTTTTCATTCCACATACCCACAATACCCATATTGAAAAAATATCCATGAAATGATTTTTGTAAAGCAGGCTCTACCTCGTTACCTATTTTTTTAAGTAGCTGATCACATTACCATTCCCTCATGTGAAAATTTTCTATATAAAATATATCAATAATGCCAATTCACATAGTCCATCAATCAAGTTCCCAATTTACATAATCTATCCATCCGTGTAGGTGATTCACTTAGCTTATTCATCTACACAAACTATTCACATAGTTTAACCAACAACATAGCCGACCCATAGCCTGTAGATCCCTATAATGGATTCGCAATGATAATTCTACTTCATATATGATTCAACTAGAGGTGAGAACCAACAGGTTACTATTATGAATGATCGCAATACTAACCAACATATGACATGAACAAATAGTTTATCATTCCAAATGTCCACAAAACTAAACAAACTAACACACGAAAAATCACAAGACATTTCCAACAACCATCACAACCAAACATCCATTTTCATGATCATATAATTGACCATGACATTTGACTTCTTTAATGGAACTCCAAATATAAACATAAAAAGACTACTATCACCCTGTTGAATACAAAAATCCTAAAAAAACAAATTATTATTGATATCTATGACCATACATCTTATACCACAAAAATTATTCTCAATATTAATAAGTAATACTGAATATGAAGTAAACCTAGGGTTTTGAACAACAAGCCAACAAGATACCTCTCAATGATCATGTCATATAAAAAAACTACACCATCCAAACATGCCACACTAAAATTCTACAAAACATCATTCATAACCTCATAACCACATAGACACATCACCACAACACTTGATACCATCCAATACTACATGATTTCACATATCCACCCTACCATGAAACTACTACAGAACCATATCGACCTCTATACAGGTTAATTCATAATCTCTATAACCAGCAATCTACACCATGTGGAACATACTAATTGGTAAATTTCATCATCCATGTCATGATATTATTCTATATTAGTGGAAATTAATATTCAACATGGGATTAATTTCATCATATTATAATGTATCTCATTAAGTATTTGGGTCTTCTTCATTTCAAATATTGAAACATTATCACACCATACATCAAAAAAATAGAAAAACAAATAAGGCTACATGATCCTAAAATTCCATCTTAAAAAACATAGAGAAGAATGAGAACCTCAAAAAAAATTTACTTGACACACAACATTGTATTACATGCCCAATTACTCTCCCCAAGTCCACTATGCATCCAAAACACATTATCCAAATGGATTCACTATCCTCATTGTACCTTCTCATGATGATCATGGACCTTTAGTATCCACTACACAAATGATGTGTCATATTAGATATCCATATATCCCCTAAAAATACTATTGGATTCATTGTGAAGATATCAATGGAGTTGAGAGATGAAGATGATTTCATGAATCCCATCTAATAATGATGGAATTTAAAATAGATACACCACATCACCAACTCTATCTAACACTTCAAATGCAATAATAACCATGGAAAAATCATGCCCCCATTAAAAACTCGACATATCACTTCTATGGGAAACCATTAAGAACATGTGGTCTCTAACATCAAAATACAATGGAATTATTCACTAATTAGGAATAGAATTTTTTCGATCTTAACCATCCTTAATCGTTAGAAAAATAAGAAGAATATTTCTTATCATGCCCTACACCATATCCTGGCTAGGAATTGATACCTCTTCAACCTCCATCAAAGAGAATAGAGAAAAAAATTTCTTCTCATACAATTATAAAATGGATCCATTCTACTGGAAGAGTTGTATCTATCATTATAAGGAAACCTATCCAAAGAAAATATGTGTTTCCATGATCCACTAATGTATAACATTCGTTCTTATAAGTTATCCTATTATATATTGGCAATTTTCTCCATCATCCAATCCGTCTAATGGTCTAAATTAGTGATGAGGTGAAACTAGGTTCCAAAAGCTTAGTATAATCCATGCTTGAATCATGAGGAAAACATGTATCATTTTATTAGAAAAATGACCATATAACTCCCTAAAACCACACCGCCTCTTCCACATAACTCCATGGAAAAACATCCATAGTTACCCACTCCTTCAATGCAATAAAGTGCATATATTTTTTTAAAATTGATAAAAAAATATTTAGATATCATCATAAGCATCATGAGTTTGAGGTGACCTAGTTAATAAAACAATTAGTATGTCATTCCATTTTTAATTAGAAATATCAAATGATTTCGAAAACCCACCAAGAATGTGATTTTTATCCTTTAGTAACTATAAAACCAAACACCTTTTAAAAACCTCTTCCCTTGCACATTTCATCTTTGGTCACCAAAAAATAGCTTCATGATATGATACAACTTATATAATCTCAATTATACCACCAAAGGTGAGATATGAAACTCATAACGACTTCTTCATTCATATCTACTAGAGAAATAATCATCACATGATTGACCATCTTGTTCAGACTACCCTCATAAAATTACTCCATATCATCACTGTCGCCAACACAATCACACATCACCTTCTCCTTTGAGACTCTAAATTGAGATTAGACCATATTCTACCTCATAGATGACTATATCATCGTCTACAACAACCATCATCCACCACCATCCTACCTACCATCCTTGTTATAGGCTTTGAATTATTCCATTACTCTCTATGCATCTTGAGATTATTGAACAACATCCTTCTATGAGTTCATACTAAAATAAATTGAATAATAATTTTTTTCATTGATATATAAGATCTAAATAACATAATTTTTAAGAATCCATATCCACCACTATTATCATAAATTAAAGTCACACTATTAATGTAAATACATCAAGATGTTATGTTCTATGAAGACCAAAATGTGTTACCTAATGATGTAATGATGTCAAAAATTTAGTGGAAACCCAAAAACTTCTATTGACTAATCATGGGTGGAATTGTTATAGTAATGGTTAAAAAACAACATAGACCAATAACACAAAACCATAATCTTTTTTATCAACACTCATCAAAATACTAGATGGGATGTATCGTAATACACTTCAAACAACTCACCCTCTCCATGAAATTGAACCTCTGACTAAATTATATTTTGGAAGCTAAATGTAGCTTGAAATTGGATTTTCATTATATTCATGAACCGTTCATTTTCAATGGTCAAATGAGGATTCATCCCAAGAGAAATAAGGAAAAATATCCATTCATATACCTTAAAAATGGATATTATTAAACCTCTAAAAATATCATTGGGTTTTCCAATTAATCAACATCCTCAACCATCGATGGGTGTACTACGAAACCTTGTTCAAACACAACATGATCGAAGAAATTTACCTTTCGTGTTCAAAATATAAAAAAGGATAAACCTACATAGGGATGACTCTATTGAAGAACATATATAACATCTATAATTGGATTGTCATGCTCCTCATATAATTTATATTATATGAATATGATTTCAATAAAAATAAATATGAACTAGTCTAGAAATTCAAGGAACATGGTATTCAAGAGTCCGATGAACACATCTAGTGGATTCGTGAAATTGAATAGAATGACTATGAACTCAAATTTACAATTATTTCTTATGAAAGAAATATTTCCGACATATACCTCCTTCCGCCTCAAATGATGATACTGATACCACAAATCAACAATTTAAATCATACTCCGCAATATCATCTAGTTAAAGAGACCATCCATCCTAAAATGAGTGCAAGGAGTTTTAATTACTACCTAATTAATTTACCGATAATCTATGCATATTCTCATTATACCAACTTCTTTTTTGTAAAAAAACATTAGAGATCCCGACATTAAAAGATTGGTCTTGTTGAACCACTTATGCATCAGATCATCTATCTAAATCATCCCCTCCCATAATACGTTGTGTCTCATCTAATAATAATTCTTCAAAATTAGAGAACTATCGAGATCCAAGTTTATCCTGAACATTACACCACATCGAGGGGTAGAATAATGAAATCACAGGAAAAACATATAAAACCACAATAATGAACCAGGGAAGCTCCACATTTCATAATTCAATTATTCCATGGAAAACACAATGGTCAAGTAAAGAAGGTTATACACACATATACTACCCCCTGACAACTTTTCCCGCCAAAAAAACCACACACTGGTTTTTGACATTGAAGAACATAACCCTCCCCAATAAGTAGTCAATAAGATCATGAAATAAATAAAACTAAACTATACATAGGATGTCATATTACTAAATTATATGACGTATAAAATAGGTCCCCATGGAACTAAATTATTCTCATTATCAATCTAAAACCTCAAACCACGTCGAAAAAGATTTTTTGGCCTTCAACTATTGTAGTCATTACCATGGGAAATAAACCTATCTATATTTAATTTTATAGAAAATCTATAGTTGGTTAAAGTATATAGTTAATATTTCCTCAATAAAGAAGTCACAATTTATATTTCATGAAAAATTGAGCATACCATGAATGATCTTGGGCCCCTCTTTCACTACATCAACCACTGCATGTAACTCACCATTCCCACCTCCTATACCTTTCATCTAATGAAACCTCCATGACCAGGAATGTAATTTCCCACCCCATTCCATTGTATATATAGGTTAGAGGAATTATACATGGCCTTAAACAATATTCCCAAGTCACCAAAGGATGGAAATTAATTCTTAGGTCATCGAGAATAAAATGGGGAACGATTTTCACTAGAGTTAAAATCAACAGACCAAACAATCCATTAACAACAAACTACAGGATGCATGTTAGCCAAATAACCCAAGACATATATTTCCAAATACCAATACAACCAAACCACGACAATACCACTATATGAGTACGAAGTGGGAGAATAAACAATAAAACTCCAAAATAACTATGATACCATCCATTGTTCCACAACAAGCCCCACGCTCCAAGAACAACCACACCGCCAAAGCATCATGATGAACCACTAGAAAAATTGGATGCTTTTCTCCTACCTATGTCCTGGAATACAACATCTACAAAATCACCCATCTTCCAATGTAGGGGTGAGTAATAATAATTAGTACATTTTTTCCAAATGACATTGATACACACGCCACTAGGATAAAACCATTAGCGCATTTATATAAAATACTTTATATAAAACATTATATAGTGAAACCATTACCACAATACAAACAAACCCTTACCAAGACTTGTAAAACAAGGTATATCCATGAAACCATGCCATAATACACATCACCATTTCACATTATCACAACAAGTTACACCTTTAAAAGATACTCACAACACGGAAACCAAGACGGCAGAGCTTCCGTCCAACCAATTCACTACATTTCAAAATAGTGGTGCTTCTAAGACACTATCATAAAGGTGGTTCTTCCATACACTATACATCAAATTTTATAGTGAGACATCCTTCCAAATTTTACACAATCAACACAAGCCATAATAATTAATCATGGAACCATCACAAAGCACCAAGGCCTCACAATAAGCACACTGTCATTTCCATCATAGACCAATTCACTTCAATAAATCACTCATTTATTGAAAACGCCCTTTAACAAACTATGCATGACCAAACATATTTCAATACAAAACATCTTTATTGAAAACCATGTTTCAGAAAACATTTTTCATAATCAACCACTAATGATTATAAAATCATCATTTTAAAATAACACAACAAATTCCCTTTTTGCAATAATAACTCGTTTTCCCCAAAATCACCAAAATAATCATGAAATGGGTTTCTAAAAATATGTACACATCATTATAACAATTAATTTGAAATAAAAAAATTTTTTTTCAACAAATTTTATTTTATAATTAAGCCACCTACCTTTAGGGTTCGAGTGAAATCAACCCACTAATAACTGCCCCACAAATCCAGAAAACACTCCGACAAACCAACTATAGATTCTTTTATGTAACAGAAAAAATTGATAATATCATAATTTATGTAAAAAACAACCCTTTATCTGCACACAAAAGTTGTAGATATTGAAAACTAAGACTGTGAGGGAAGAGTATATATAGGGAAAACCAAAGAGAAACCACGAGAGAAGACTTAACCAAGACGAACTACCTTCAAAACACCTTAAAACCACTACAAATACCATAAAATATGTAGGGGAGACTATAAAACCCATTAATAGTAGAAATTCCCCATAGGGTTCCAGTGGGAGATGATTTTGGTGAGTTAGGGTAAATCCTGACTAACGCTGTTTAAAAATCCCTTTTTAAAGGCCCGCACAGTTAGCTCACACTATTAGAAAAATTTTGTGCTGACCATGTTCCTGATTTTGTCTAAAAGGTTAATCTTGCATGTCCTCCTCACACAGTTTGACAAATATTGTGCAAACTATGCAAAACCCCACTACCTGAATGGTTATCTTGCACGGTTTCCCCATAATCGTGCTCAATTGTGCAGCTTTAAAAGGCCTCCAAATTTTTCCAAACTATCCCAAACACCACCCAAACAACTTATATCCATAAATAGACATTAATAAGGGTTACATATCTCATGAAGGGGGTGATAATTTCCCAAACAATTGTACATTCTATCCTAAGATAGTAGAGATCCATCTCTTTCGTGAATGAACTCGGGACACTGCTCGACCGCCTCTTTCTGCCACTCCCAAGTCTCCTCTAGAATCAATCCACATTTCCAGAAAACTGAAAATAATCCAATGATTTTACAATGATATTATTTATCCTATCTATCCTCAATCAAAACTATCAATATCACCAAATAAATCATCTGGTTCTACCTCAACAGGATCCCAAAAAATCACATGGTCACAGTCTTGCACAAAATTCTTCTACTGTGACACATGAAACACATTGGGCACCACACTAAACCATGGTGGAAATGAAAAAAGATAAGAAACCTCTATAATATACTCATGTATTTCAAAAGGACCAACACTACTCAAAGATAACATAACATGCTTCTTAAACTGATAATTTCCCAACCTAAGATAGATTCTAAAAAACAAATGATCACCCACCTCAAACGAAATTGGTCATCAACAATGGTCTGCATATTATTTTTGAAGACTTTGAGCCATCTCTATCCTATATCTAATCAACATTATTTTCTCTATAGTCTCTTGGACAAGGATCACTCTAATCATCGAAGTGTTACCCATTTTCACACAACATAGTAGAGAAAAATCCCATAAAAATATTCAAACAAAGCTATACGTATTGATTCCTGATAACTGTTATTATATCATCCTATTGGATTGGCCATCCATCTAAGGATGATACATTGTTCCCATAATCAATTGTGTCCCATGGGTCTGATACAAGGATCTCCAAAAATGACATGTGATCCCCTGATCTCAATTTGATAAAATTGATACTGGAAGGCCATGAATCTTTTCCACCTCTCAGATATAGATTTTGGACTGATCATCCACCATATGAGATTCAGGAATCAGGATAAAATGGCTCGACATTATGGGTCGATCCAAAATCACCCATATGGAACCGTGCTTCTTTATTGTTCTCGCGATATCTATAAAAAAATCCATTGTTATTTGGTCCCATTTCTACATTGGGATAGGTAAAGACTGCATCATGCCTACTGGCCACTAATGCTCTACCTTGACTTGCTGACAAGTCAAAAATATCGAAAAAACACATGGCCAAATATTTTTCATACCAGACCAGTAGAACTGTTCTTTCAATGTATTATACATCTTCTAAATTCTAGGATGGACAGCCCACCTAGAATAATGATAATCCCAAAGTTGTTACTCATGGTAAGCCACTGGTTCCACCATCCATTTCGGAAAAAACAAGACAAAATTCTCATTCAGTTCCCAACTTTTAAAGATCTCCCTATTATTGACTTTTGACCTCATCTCCATTCATTTAGAATCAGATAAATGTGCCTATTTAACCAAACTAGCCAAGTCATGAACCGAAAAAACTGAAATGAAGACCGCTCTGGAACCCTGGTCTACACATTCCAACCACATGTCTGATATGACTGACAACAACTGCCACTAATCCAATGCATGTTTGGTTAATTTATCACAATATTTTCTACTTAATGGATCTTCTACCTAATTTCCCTTAACTGATGTGTAGAATAAGTCAATATCAACCATATGGAGGTATTCAATCCCTATCATTTTCCACAGTTTCAAATATCCCAATGAGAAAATATTCTTTTTCTCTTGTGATCAGTAAACACTGTAAATTTCTCACCAGATAGATAATGACGTCACATTTTTAAAGCATGAACCACTTCCATCAACTCAAAATCATATGTTCGGTAGTTTATCTCATGAAACCTCAACTGTCATGAGCCATATGCAACCGCATGATCCCCATTCATGATAACACACCCCAACCCTTGTCCTATTGCATCACAATAGACAATGTACCATTTCCCTAGTTCAGAAAAAACAAAGATTGTTATTGATATATAGAGACCATTTAGCTCTTAAAAGAATTTCTTACACTACTAATCCCAAGGAAATGGGATATTCTTTCTTGTCAAAGCCATTATTGGTGAAGAAAATCGTGAGAAATCATGAACAAATCATCAATAATAGCCATTTAGACCAAGGAATCTATGTATCTAGAAATTTTTTTTTGAGGTTTTCGAGAGATAATAACCTCTATCTTTTTCAGATCAACTGAAATACATTTCACAAAAAAATGTCCACGTAAATGAACCGAATGTATCCAAAATAGAAAATTTGAAAATATGGAATAAAACTGATGATCACTCAAGATCCCCAACACGATCGAATTGTGATGCTCATGCTCTACCATTGTCCTCAAATACACCAGTATATCATCAAAAAATACCACCATAATAGAATTCAGATATATCTGAAATAACTTATACATCAATTTCATGAACATCGTTGGTTCATTCTTTAGACCAAAGGGCATAACCACCTAATCGTAATGGCCATATATACTTATGAAAGTTGTTTTCAGAATATCCTCCTTCCTCACCTATAATTGATGATATCCTGACCTCATGTCAATCTTGTAGAGTGACAAAAATCCCCTCATCTGGGAAAAAAACTTCAATGTGTTGAATTGGATATCGGTTCTTATTCCAAACATGATTAAGTATCCAATAATCAACACAGATAAGTATTGTTCAATCTTACATTTTAGTAAACAAAACTAGAACTGCCAAAAGTGACGTGGTAGGCCAGATTAACCCTTTGTTATCTAACTATTACAACTAAAAATTTAATTATTTCAATTCTACTGGTGGCATATGGTATGACAGGAGTGAGATAGGACTGGTCCCTTGAAGTAGAACAACTGTAATCAATACTTCTCTCATATGTGAAAACCCTGAGAAATTATTAGTAAATGCATACATGAACTAATCCAAAAATTCTAGATGAACAATCCACTCAATACCTTCCAATTATTCCAATGAAAAATCCACAAACCGAAATGAGATCATGCCAATAGTTAGTGCCAACATATTAGTTTCACCCAGTTTTTCATTCTTCTTCACTCTATAAGGGATTTCAATGTCATCCCCCATCATAAAACTGACCGTTCACACATAGAAATCATTGTGGTACTTAAACATCTCCAACCAATTCTTTCCTATGATTATATCATATGAATCAATCTCAAGCACTGATAAATCCCACCTCAAATCAATGTCGCCTAAAACTATGGAACATGCTCTACATAGGAAGTCTTGACACTCTCTTTGACCAAGAGGAGTTTGTTGTATCAAAATAGAAGGCATAATTTCTATAATGTAACCCAAAAAATTAAATGATTTCAAAAGAAATAATAGAATTTGAAGCACCCCATTAAAATAAACCTTGCATCATGTGGAATTTAAATAAATTGTACCTCACACCATCAACGGTCCCAACTGATCCTTCATTATAAACTACTCACCTCCAAACAACTGCTTACATGACGCACTTTTCTCTTTGTTTCATTGTTGAGGATTAATGGTGTTCCTCGAATCACCATGAAAAACATTACTCAGCTGCTGAAGGGTATGCTACTTCCCCCATCTGATCGAGGCATAAGACCCCTCTGACCATTAAGGAGTGTCACAAATACCCGACTACAATGCATTCCAAAAATATTGATAAATATTCCCAATCTACATCTAGTTATGACATGCTTGAGGTTGTGTCATACAATCCCACATGATGTGTCCTCTATAGACACACTAAAAACATACCATCTTACACTAAGTATTCTGAGGAAGATTCACTGATCCTGCCATCCAATTCTGAGTTTTACTCCCACCGTATAAATAAGTGTTTTTCTTCCGCTTGAACCCAGCATTTGGGTTCCTACTATTCCCCATGGGTACTAACATACTTCCCCCCACCTATATCCCCTAAATTACCTCACTCAGCCACGATATCTCTATTCAAAATTCCAGTGTAATCATTTATACACAGCACCACTATCTTTGAATGAATTTCCTCATTCACCCCAGTATCAAAAATTTGTTCCTTCAATGATTTACAACCCAACACCTTTGGTGAAAACCTCACCAGGTTAACAATCATAGCAGTATATTCCATTTCCACCATGTTACCTTTCTTAAAACTTATGAAATACATTGTGTGATGAATTTTTAATGTGTGAGGGTAGAATTGTTTATTAAACAATTCCTCAAATACCCTCCCATGACAAACCTTGGTGCTTGACATCTTAGAGAACCAGTTCCCACCACTGAAGGGAATGATATTCCAAAAATTATGTGTCAAAATTCACGTTCATCTATACCATTGTCCCCATGAAGTCAAATATCTTATTCATTCTGTTTATCCACCATTCATCCCTTTATAGCACTGAATCACCCCTAAACATATTTGGATTGATCTTTTGAAACTGAACTGCATAATCCACATGCTTTGGTTCATCAACTTTATTTTGAATTTTCATAGCTTGGAATTCTTCCAATATAAACTGCACTAGTTGCTGGTTCACTTGAGTCTCAAGTGCAAACACATTTTCACCAGCTCTCTCTGGTTGGTCTCTACGATGGCTACCCTGTGCCATTTTGATCAACAAAAAACCATAAATCCCACTCCCTTAATGAGGAATGGCATAAGATTTAAAATTAAATTACATAATAATTATCACCACCAAGAATTATACGTGTCCATATTTCCCATATAGCTCTATTCTGAAAATTCCACCATGTTTTGAAAATCAATCCATTTTTAAAATACCTCTAATTTCTAGTTTCAAATCCTTGCATTTTGAAGCCCATTTCAGAATATTTATAATACACTAATTCATATAACCCCATAAAACATTATACCCAAATGTTATATTCGTCCTAGTTGGAAGTCATTTCTACCATACATACCATAATCATATCGTTGGCTACACCCATGACAATGAGTTATCCAATGCATATAAGTGTCTCTAAACACATATGTACCCAACTCCCTGGAAACATGATTTTCAACCTAAAAGGGTTAGCTATGTTATTTTATGCTATAAATTCCATGTTCCAACAATCCTACACCATGCAACCATCCCGACTTAATGAATGGACCATGAACAAGTTTCTACACCATGACCCACAGTTAATGCCAAAGGACTGAACATCTGATTTCACTTAAAAGCCAAAGACTGAAAAAACTTATACCTCTTGTAACACCCTTCCCCATCCCATTGGATTGAGTAGGAGGGGGAATGCTACTTGGACTTAAGCGATGTTCCCAAGGCAATAAAGGCTGACAATAAATGCTGATGGCTTTGAGAAGAAATTGAGGAATTATTTTCCATTGATGTAAAATCATCTAACCAAACAATCCATTATCCACAAACTGCACAATGCATGTCAACCAAACAACCCAACCCATACATTACCAAAGCACAATACAAAAAACCAAAATAATAGAACTATCAGAGTACCAAGATAAATACTAAACATGAAAACTCCAAATGAACTACGATACCATCCATAGTTCCACACCATGAACCACTCTACAATCTCCACCACACCGCCAATGCATCATGATGAACTGCTGGATAAATGTGATTCTTTTCTTTGACCAGTGTCCTAGAATAAAACATATGCAAAAGCACCCAAGTTCCTTAGTAGGGGATGAGAAAAATACTTAGTTCTTTTTCGCCAAATGGATGCCTTATACAGACCAATAGAATAAAACTCATAGAACATTTATATAAACCAGTTTATATAGAACATTAAATAGGGAATCCATTACCACAATACAAACATACCATTACCAAGCCATGTTAAACAAGGGAAATTCAAACAACCATTCTATAATAAAATTCATCATTAAAAATTAGCACAAAAAATTCCATCTTTCAAAGAAACACGCAACAAGGCTTCTATGAAGTTAGATCTTCTATCAAACCGATTAACTACATTTCCAACTAATGGTTCTTCCTGACCACTATCCATAATGGTTCCCCTTATGTCCACTATCCATCACCATTTATATTGAGACATACCACCAGCTTCCACATAATAATCACAATCAATAAAACATAATCATCCAACAATCACAAAGCACCAAGGCCATACAATATGCACACCATCATTTCTATCCAATTATAATTCAATTCAATAAATCACCCATTTATTGAAAACACCTTGTAACCATCGTTCCATTCCAAATGAAATTTCAATAAACAGAATATTTTTTGAAAACCATATTTCATAAAACATTTTTCATAACCAACCATTAGAGATTTTATAATCAACATTTTAAAATCACATACCAAAGCCCCTTTTTTGGAATAAAACCCAATTCTCCCTGAAATACCACAAATCATCACAAAATGGGTTTCCGAAAATATTCTCCCATCCTTATCATAATTAATTTCAATGAAAACAAATTAATTTTTACTAAGGTAACTAATTAAATCCTTGTGGAGTCGAGAAATAATCCCCCAACCTTTTGGGTTCGGATGAAATCGAACCAAGAACAACCCTACCTCAAATCCATGAAACACTCAACTAAAATGAATATAGATTTTATTCCCTAACATAAAAAGGCCATAATATCATCCTTTAAGGAAAAAAACCATTGATCTGCAAAAAATGGAAGTTGATATAGAAAAATGAGAGAGAGGGAAGAGTAGAACTAGAGAAAACCAAAGAGAACCCATGAGAGAAGACTAACCTGAGAGGAACCGCCTTCAAACCACCATGAATAACCTTAAAAACCCTTAAAATATATGGGAGATACTCTAAAACCCTTAATATGGAAAAATAATATGTAGGGTGTTTATGGGATATGATTTGGGTTAGTTAGGGAAAATCCCGAGTAACCCCAGTTTTAAAAAAAACCATTTTTAAAGGGCCACATAGTAAACTAGCATGGCTAGAAAAACCGTAAACTTTACATGCACCTGCTACTTCAACAAAGGGGCGTCTTGAGAAACCCCCTCACATGTTTATTCATGACATGCACAAACTGTGCATAACCCCACCTTCTGTACGGTTATCTCGGATGGTTTCCCCTTAACATTGTAAATAATTGTATTCAGTTTTCTATCACAACCATTCATAGATTTATATAATGAGAGAAAAAACACATATTTATTTAAATAATCCTATTATTATTATTATTTAATTTTAATATCAAAAAAGAGATTTTTATGTTCCATTCCATTTCATATATGATAACGTCTCTAATGTGTACTGCAAACTACCACCTTGGGAATCAATATGATATTTTTTTCACTTACTATTTAAATGGAATGTAATAATTATTAAAGTACTAAATATACATGATATATATGATATGATATTAAATTTAGGTGATTAATATAATTATAAATTCTTTATAAATTCTACTGTTAAAGGAAGGATACACCCACTCATGTGTAAGTACAACCAACCCTCTCAATGAAGTGATGAGATTCGATTCACTTAACAAAATTTATGTTTTATTATAGTTATGAATATTCTAATTAAATATGGAATGTATACCATTATTATAATTCTATAAATGAATTATATATATCTTATATAAAATAATAAGAACATTCCTTTCAAAACATGCATGAGGAAAACAAGGAAATTAACGTGGAAAACAATGAAAATAATGGAATGTTATTAAAAACGAGTGGTAAAATGTTATAGGGGGTCATATATGATATTCTAAATGTGATTATTATTATATTATAAGTTAATAACATTATTAAATAGTTATATTTATATTTTTTATTATATTTAAGTAATGTAAAATATAGGGAATGGTGATTCTTCTTGATTTAAATTCATTCACTTGTATTTTAATGATATCAACAAAATGATGAATATATGGTATATACCATCCATTTAAACATTATATCTTGAATCATTACAAATTCATGGTATTATGAGTTTCATATTGACTTGTTTTATACATGTAATTTTATCATGGAAATTTACTATAGGTAAAAGTTATTATACAATATCGCTTTATTTTTTGATAGTAATGTTACTTTTGATGAAATCATTTTTTGTTGATTTAATTTCATTAGAAATTAAATTTCAATTAAATTACTATATTATTTAATGGTGGATATTATTATTTCATAAACATAACATAATTTTTAGATATTTTTTTTACTTAGACTGTTATATGATTAACTGGGTTAATTTTTTTAAACATGTATTCATTACTCTATACAAATATTGGATGATAATTCACATTGATTATTAAGAAAATATATTATTCCGTATATGGTGAATACTATAGATATATAGAAAATAGTGGGTCCTAGTTTTATATATCCCCTTTTTTCATCAATAATCCTATTGAAAAAAAATATTTTTCCAAATTAAAAAGTGTTCTATGTATAGTTTTTCTCTCTCTAGGGGTTAATTTTTTATTGTATGGGTATCATGAAACCTGAAATCACAACTTCAAATAATTATGAAATTAATTAAATTAGAATATTTTTATTATTATATTACAAGATATTTTCCATGATATTATCTCATGATGTAATTCATTCTCTGTAATATATTAATTTCAATGTTTTTTCTTTTATTTACCTATACATATTGTTTATGATATATGTTGTAATGAATTTGATGTTAATTAAATGGAATATGTGCACTGTTGTATAAAATTTCATGTTAATTACTCATATAGTTTCTTGATATACGTCGATGTCCTTAAACCATACTTAGAATATTATAATAGCATTATTTGTTTTCCTTCACCAAGTATACGAATAAGATTACTTCGAACGAGTTTCCAAGGATTCATTTAATATTATTTTTTCATTTTTTATGTTTCATTTTTTATTATCATTGTAATTTAAGTATCATGTATTGGTTGATTCCTCCAATAAATGGTAAATAGGTTGGTAATTTAGGAATAAACGATTTATATTTATGTTAATGTAATAAAAAGACACTAATTATGGGCTACTGGGTTCGGGGTCATTAAAGAAACTAACCCATCCATATAAATCTTCCAAAATTAAATGATATAGATAATGAACCGTATATCCCACCTACAATAGAGTCAAGGGGAATAGCACCAAGGGTATTAAAAACTCATAAATGGGAGGAATTTTTCACTGTATGAAAACAAGATTTGGATATAGAATGAATCAACCACAAGAAAGTCCATGAAATAATATAAAATGAAACCAAAACCATCCCATAATGTATGAATAAACATAACCAATAAAAATAAATATATACAAAAATATATAACAAAATTCAAATAGAATATATCTATTTAAAAACTTTTAAATGGTTTTACCTTATAGTCTCTAATAAATTCCATGTTGTCCTCTTTGAAACCTAAAAAATTGTTTATAAACTTAGAGTGATCATAGATTTATACTATGTAGAAAATAATTCACTCATGCACATGTGAAATAAGAATAGTACGGAAATCATGATAAAATATCATAACCAACATATCCTAAATAGTTAATCCTTCCAACCCTATCCTCCCAAAAGAATTATTCAAAAATACATCAAGAAATTTATAACAACAAAGTAAAAATAAAATTAATGTATGGTACCCCTTACCTATTTACAAATGATTTTCGAACCTCACACCCCAAGGAAAAATGTCATGGTTCTCACATATCATCCAAAAATACAATCCACCAACCCATAGCACATTGAAATCACAACAAACTCCCATTCACCTAGGCTACAAACCCTTTGCATGGCCATATCAGATATCACTAGAAGACGTGTGGGTTATCACTGCACATCCTTAACAAGTGAGTAGGGTATCATAAACATTAAATAAATCATCCACATTCATTCCCCCTATAATGCATGAACCCCACCATAAGCCACTCCAAGGCATAGTCATATAAACTCATTACCAGATACTCTTGGTCCACCACCCCACATCATGGTTATATAAAATGATGTATAAAGGTACCTGGCCCTTCACGGAGTTCTCTCAAAGACTACTAAATTGGTTTTAAGGTATTTATTTTGATAACCAAGAATACTAAATATTCATACATCATGATTGGACCCTACTATATTATTTAATATAATAAAATATCGTCCAACATTGGGTTACACAAATAAGGGTAGATACAGTTTAAATCAACGAAAGGTTTTAGATAAATTGGGAACTGGATTTTGGGAGAAATATTATAGGGAACATAATCCTATGATGGTATTTTAAGATACCTAAAATTACTAAATAATAATATTATTTTTTGTTATGTTTTATAAAATTTTATTTTTACTATAAATCTATATGTGTTTTGATAATACAAGACTATGTTCATTTGGATGAGATTCATACAGAAGTAGTAACATGAAAAGCATTAGTTAGTGTATATCTCACCTATGATCCTATTAAACTTTGAGTTTTTCTATACCACACACCTAGATTGAATCTTTAGGGGTTGTGATTTTAATAATTAAAATTTTATTTATAAACCATTATGAGGGATTTGTCATTTTTATATTATGTAAAGATATTCCCCATGAAACAAGTTTATAATTAAAAAATTAACTACAAATAGATATTCAATTTTTGTTATGTATTAAAACACATTCTGAATTATAAATTTTGACATAGAAACATGAAATTTTATGAAAAAATTAAGTATATTACAAATTTCAAAAATGTCTTATAGAATAATTACTTGTATCAAAACACATTGTCAATGTTGAAATTTCTATACTAAAAAACACAATAAAACATGTCTTGTAATGAAGTGGGTCATATAAATTTTGGAGGATCTATCCCATGTTATTACTAGGAACATTGAACAATTATGGAATCATGATTTTCAATGTCATGAAACACCTATATTAGATTCTTTCATGAAACAGAATACCCACTATTTATTTGATCATCTAATCCTTTGGTTGATGAGAAATGGTTTAAGCACCATGGAATCCAATTTATTGTCTTCAAAAGTGATAAATTGGAAAATGTTAGACTATATGTTTATATTTTCAAGGGAGATTCTAATCAATGGTGGATATTGATCTAGAATATGAGGTAGTATTTCAAAATAAAACACATGGGATTGATTATAATTAATGTATCATTCTTGAAAAAATATTTTAATCATGAGAAAAATATTAAAATGATGATAAATTTCCCCGACATAATGATAATGCTTGAAATTATTATTGTGGAGTATGAGTCTATCATTTAAATATAACCTATTATACTATGGATTACATACATAATATGTAATATAAAAATGGATAATTCATGGAATATATTAGGCCATGTCCTTGAATAGAAACCTTTTTCTCAATCATTTGCATCATATGATGAAATAGTTTTATGAACTATAAAAAATTGAGAAGTAAATTTTTAGATACAATATATTTAAGGGGAACCATGTGAGAAATAGTTATTCAGAACACCAAGAGAAATGGAATTCAGTGATGAAGAAGAAGAAAATGAAAATTTTATTTCATGAGACAATTTTGTAATGTAAAATCATAGAAAATTGCTTAATGTAATATGAGTTATTTACAAGTGTTGTGATAAGGGTCAAATGTATCATTAATATAAGGAAAAAATTAATAAGTATTTTATATTATGATAAAAAATTATAGAAATTGGTTATTATTTAAACCAATATCCTATGAATCAATTGAATCTACCATTTAAGAGGAAATGGTGAGAAGGATATGATTATGTTATCACTATATATGTGGTTAATGACATTAAATTTGTTGTGGTATGTACTGTAATCAAAATATAAAATTAACTTAAGAGACATCCCCTAGATTCAAACGGCTAGAAATAAAATGAGTCATTACTAGGCCTTAAGAGACATCCCCTAGATTCCAACGGCTAGAAATAAATGCCTATGGATTTCAAATACAAGTGGAAGTCGATTTACTCATTAGGAAAGAATCTAATAATCCAACCATCCAACATTCACTATATGATGCATGAACAAAAGAAAGACAGCTAAAAAACTTCATTTATGTCAAACCACATCAAAGTGCACAACAACGGAAGAAAAAACCAAATATCAAAGTACACAGATGATTAAAAACTCAAGACTCTAAAAATACACCAAGACTCCATGCCCCACAATGACTTCCCTACTCACACCACTTGGAAATAAAAGTTATCCATAATTATATAAAACAATTTATATAAAACAATTTCTCAAAAATAGTTTTAAAATAAATATAAACAAGTTTCCAAACCATTTATACCAAAAGATTACAAGTGAAATTGAAACCAATTTTTACAACAAGTTATCTTTCTAGAAAAATACTAAAAATCACTAGAACCATTTCACAATATCCCCCTTTTGGCATACCCAACCATTTCAAAAATCCATCAAACCAACCATGCAGGCTACATTATGGCAGTTCCATACTCATGAGCTGTTTCTCGTTGATCTACCAAGTCATCACAAGGTAATTGTTTCGCGTGTTCCATTACTCCATCAGCACCAAGCAGAAGGTCATATTTCAACCAAGCCTCGTACATATAGTGACCATGTGTCATTAAATGTTTGGCATCGATCACAAGGTCATATTCCACCAAGCATCACACATGAAACATGAAAACACATCACATATTCCCAAAACTCATGCCAATTCAACCCTTTGAATAAAACACCTTTTTATTGAAAACCATTTCTGTAAAAACCATTTAAATTCTAACCAATTTTCATTCCAAACCACTTCAATAAAAATCCATTTTTATTGAAAAAAATTCAATCATATTTATTTCAATACAATTTCATTTAAATACAACACTCATTTTATTGAAAACATATTTTTCTTCAAACCATTAACAATTTCAGAAAATCATAAATTTAAAACCATCATTTGAAATTCAATAAGTCAAATCACGTTTTCACAAAAAATCACCAAGATTTCACAATTTCATTAACTCCATAAATAATCACTAATGAAGATTTATTCCATGTTTTTCACAATCAATTCTATTCAAATAATCCAATTTGAATATAATACAATCAATCCTAACAAGAGTAGTCGAGAGTGAAGCCTCTTACTTCAAAGGTTTTGATGCAAACCACAACGACCGAAGAACGTTCATGAAAACCGAGATGATTATCCAAAAGCCCGCATTAGATATCTTCTCCTAGAAAGTCCATAACCAAATCTCATCATATTTGGGATCCATACACCTTGATCTATTGATAACGGGAATAGATATAAGAAACAGATGGATGTGGAGAATTAAATCTAAGTAGATCTATGAGACCAAAAAAGAACAATGAAGAACGTCTACATACCTCAAGAATCCGACTTCGATTCGCCAAGAGAAGCCCTCAGATCATCTTCGGAATGATGGGAGAACCTTCTCTGACCTTAGGATAAGAAAAATCCCATGTTAGGTCCGCATAGAAGAAAAAAGAGCCACTTAGAGGAAAAAACACATGAGATCCATGTTTATAGGATCTCATTTAAGTGGGCACACAGTTTTCCCACACGGTTATACAAACTATGCACTAACTGTGCATTAGAAACAACCTCCAAAGACCATACTTGAATGGCTTGGACAAACAGTTAGACAAACTATGCACTGCACATGCCGAAGCTACTTCCTCCAAGACCAACTATGAACGGTTTTTCCACACGGTTTAAACAAACTGTGTGATGTCTGTGTGACTTCACCTTTTCCTCAAAACATCATTCAATGTTCTCCCGACTCTCCCATTCACCACCTTTATCCTTTATAACCACTAAATCATTAATTAAGTGTTAAATACCTGAAACTAGGGGTACTACATTCTCCCCACCATTGGTCTTTCCGTCCTCAGCAATTACAAAACCTTCACCCAATTGAAAGAGTTCTGGACACTGCTCTTTCATTTCCTTTTCACATTCCCAAGTCTCTTCCTGAATCTGACCATGATGCCATAAAACCCACAATAGACCGATGCTTTTTCCACGAAAGACTTTATCTTGCCTATCTAGAATCCATACTTGGATACGTATCAACAAAGCATCTGTCTCTAGGTCAACGTCATCCCATCTTATCACATGGCCAGGATAAGTCTGATACCTTTTTAACTGAGATACATGGAACACATTATGAACTAAACTGAATCGTGGTGGTAATTCCAACCGATATGCCACCTCTCCAACCCGCTCTAGTATCTCAAAAGGGACAATGTATCTAGGAGATAAATTTCCCTGCTTCTCGAAACGATGATGTCAAAGCCTTGGGGAGATACTCAAGAAGACATAATCACTCACAATGAACGACAACGGTCTTCGATGGTGATCTGGATAAGATTTCTGACAACTCTGATCTATCTCCATCCTCTTTCTAATCAACTAGATCTTCTCTGTTGTTTCGTTAATGATTATTTTCCTGACTAGTGATGTTTCACCCATTTCCACCAAATATAGTGAAGAACGACACGGACACACATACAATGCTTCAAACGGAGCCATGCATATCAAGGCTTGATAGATTTTATTGTATGAGAACTACACTAAGGGTGTATGATAATCCCATGAGCCACAAAAATCCATTACACAATCCTGAAACATGTCATCTAATGTTTTTATCTTCCACTCAGATTGGCCATCCGTTTGAGGACGATACGTCGGGCTCATAGTCAACTGAATTCCAAGGGATTTTTGTAATGATTTCTAGAAACCAGATTTGAACCTCAAATCTCTATATGAGACTATAGAAACTAGTACACCTTGACTCTTTACCTCCACTTGGATATATATTTTTGAATGATCCTCTACCGTATGTGTTTCACAAATAAGGATGAAATACGCCGACTTGGTTAGTCGATCCACTATCACCCAAATGGAATCATGTTTCTGAACCATTCTTGGAAGGCTTGAAACAATATCCATTGATATATGATCCCATTTCGACACTGGGATGGACAAATATTGTTACATACCAGCTGGCATTGGATGCTCTGATTTAACCTGCTAACAATTTATGCACCGTGAGACAAACTCGGCCACCTTCCTTTTCATGCTGCTCCACCAAAACAGTGCCTTCAATTCCATATACATCTTCTATATACCTGGATGTACAACCCATCTTGAATTGTGGTAAGTATGAAGGAGTGTTTCCCGACATACAATATGTACAACCATCTGATCTCTGAAACACAAAACTGAACCCCCATCAAGTTTTGAGCCCTCAATGGTCTCCCCACCATTGAGTTTTGAACATACAACTAGACATTCTACATCATATGTTTGTGATTATTTGATCATTTTTAATAAATCAGGAACTATCATAGCTGAAAAGAAAACAACAACATTACATCAATCTTAACTTTTCAAGTGCATGTTGGCTAAGACAGACATCAACTGCAATTCATCTGAAACGTATCTCTCCAACTAGGCATATGAATTTTTACATAATGTATCTTCCACCGAATTTCCTTTCCCAGATTTTTATATCAAGTCAAAGTAAAACATTTGGAGATACTCCATCCATCTCCCATGCCTCAGATTTAAATATCGTTGTGAGAAAATTTGTTTCCTGATTTTGTGATCCATAAACATAGTAAATTTCTCACCAAAGACAAAATGACTCCATGTTTTGAAAGCATGGATGACTGTAGATAATTACAAATCCTGAGTTGGGTAATTATTCTCATGCACCCTCAACTTCGTTGAACCATAAGCAACCACATTGTCCCCATGCATGAGAACACATCCCAACCCTAATCTCGAAGAATCAAAATACACCACATACCCTAGTCCTAATTATGGTAAAATCAAGATAGGTGCTAATGTAATCTGAACTTTCAGTTCCTGGAAAGGCTTCGAAAAATCATTTTTCCTTTGGAATGGAGCATTTTTCTTTGTCAGGTCTGTCATTGGTGAAGCTAGTCATGAGAAATCACTCCCAAAGTGTCGGTAATAAGCAGCTAGACCATGAAAACATCGTATATCGAACACATTCTTCAGTGTTTAGCAAGAGATAATGATTTCTAACTTTTCAGGATCAACACAAACACCTTTCTCAGAAATGACATTGCTAAGGATACATACTTCCTATATCCAAAAATCAAACTTTGATAATTTGGTATTCAAGCAATGATCTCTGAAGATTCGTAACACTATTTTAAGGTTCACCTCATGATCATCCCTTGGCATTGAATAGACCCAAATTTCATCCACAAACACCACAAAAAAATAATACAGATATTATTGATATATTCTATTCATCAAGGCCATGAGGACTGATGGTGAATTTGTTAGACCGAGAGGCATGGCTACATATTTGCAATGGCCATATCTACTTCTAAAAGTTGTGTTTGAAATATCCTCATTCTAAAATCACAATTGCTAATAACATGATCGCAATTCAATCTTGGAGAACCACTGAGCTCCCCTTAATTGATCGAACATAACATCAATGCATGGAGTTGGATATCTATTCATTATCATAACTTGGTTAAGTTTACGATAGTCAACACACAGCCGAAGAGTTACATCTGCCTTCTATACGAACAAAACCGGTGCTAACCATGGAGATGTACTTGGAAAAATGAACCCTCTTTTTTCTAGCTCCTCTAACTGCACATTTAATACCCAAAACTCTGTTGGTTCCATCCTACAAAATGGAAGGGAAATAGGACTGGTACCTGGAAGGAGATAAATTGTAAAATCCACTTCCCTTAGAGGTGGTAACCCTGAGAAATTCTTGGGAAAGACATCAAGAAATTGATCCAAAATAGCTAGAAAAATATGTTCCTAGATATCTTCCATTGATTCCAAAGTCAATGTTTCCACTTGGTAAGAGATTGTTCTGACCATTAGTGCCAAAAATCCCTTTGCATCATTCTTCACAATCCTTTCTCTTCTAAGGAGATGCTTGATGCCATCCTCCATCATGAAACTCACTATTCTCCTATAACAGTCTATTTGATCCTTGAACATTGTCATCAAATGTATACCTAGGATTACATCATTTCCATCCATATACAACATCAAAAAGTCCCATTTTAACTCAGCTCTGTCAAAAGGTATAGCACATGGTCTACACACAAACACTTGACATTCTCTTTCACCAAGATGAGTTTTCAGTTTCATGACAGAAGACACAACTTATAGTTTTAAACATATAAAATCAATAGCATAAGAAGAAATGAAAGAATGTGATCCACCAATATCGGAGAGAACATGCACAAGGGTATAATTCAAAAGAATCATACCTTTCACTGTAGATAGTCTAGCTTGATCATTGAACCTCATATTCTCATCTCTATACAATTGCTTCGTCGATGCACTATTCTCCTTGTTTCCTTGCTGAGATTTCCCTGGTTGATGAGTCATGGTATTTCAAGAATCACCATGGCTATCTCTGTTATGCTGACAAGATTGACTATGTTGTCCTCGTCCTGTCAAATAATACGATGCTTGCGACGCCTGGGAAGTGTCACGTGCACCCGACCTGATAGCATTCCTACAATAGCGCGGTGTATGACCCATTTTTTTGCAATTGTGACATGCTCAATGTTGTGTCGGACAGTCCCGCTTTATGCGGTATTGCAAACCACATTGAAAACAACTTACATTTCTCTGGGGTCACGGAGAAAGGTTCACTAATCCTTCTGTCGGGTTCTGATTTCCACTTGCACTGTGGAAATAGGTGTCACTTCTCCTCTTGTTCCCAAAGGTTGAGTTTCCACCATTTCCTGTAGGTATCATCAATCCTCCACCTATTGATCCCGAGATATCATGTTCAGCCACATTTACACTGTTCATCATATCCATATAGTCTGTAATACATAGCACCACAATCATTGATCGAATCTCCTGCCTTAGCCGGGATTTGAAGATGCGTGCCTTCAATGACGCACTTCCCGCAACCTATGGTGAAAAATGGACTAAATTCATGAACCTAGAATCATAATCTTTGACAGAGAGGCTCTCCTGTTTCAAGCTGAAGAAGTCCATCATTTTCTGTATTTTGAACGTGTGGGTATAGAATTGTTTGTTGAACAATTCTTCAAAATATTCCCATGTAAGGCCTTCATCCAATTAAGCATGCACCACTAAATCCCACCACTGACGTGAAATATCATCGAGAATATACATCGCCAGCTTGACCTTGACCTATAAAGGTGTGCCGATGAAATCAATGATACAATTCATCTTACTTAGCCACACCTATACCTTCTCGGGTTCAGCATCACCCAGAAGGTTTGGTGGATTCTACTTCATGAACTGGATGGTATGATCCACATGCCTTGGTTCATTCCTCCAGTTCCCCGTATCCACAACATGAAAATCCTGGACCATACTCTCAACCAGCTCTTGTTTCCCCCACGGTTCAGGTGCAACCACATTCTCTGCAGCTTCTTCGGGTTGGTTTTGACGATGCCTACAGGTTTCCATTTTCTAAACCAACAACAAACACTGTCAATCTCACTCTCTAGCACTGATGGCTTAGAATATCATATTACATTACATAAACTATCACAATATTGTTTTTCAAAACATCATTTTTCCATATTGAACCATTTCTGAAAACATTCAACATGATTTTTGAAAATCAACCCATTTTCAAAATACACCAAATATCCTGTTTTCAAAATCTTCCACTTAAAAACAATTTCTGTATATTTTATTCGAAAATTTTCACCTTGAAGAAAATCTTAAGTCATTCGTCACAATGAGATATGCAGTCCTAGTTTTAATTAATTCCTCTACAATGCATGTCATTCTTGTCTCATTGTCTAATCCCATGATAATGAGATTTACAACATTCTAGAATTTTATCCAAATCACTTATGTACCCAACACCCTGGTAACATGAAGTTCAGCATAAACAAGTTAGATACGTCCTTTTATGCTATACATTTCAAGTTCTGACAATCCTACACCTGTCCAAGATTTTGACCCAAGGATAGACAAGAAGGAATATCAACTCTAATACTAGGAACATTGATGACCACTTGTTAGGCAGGGATAGAACAAGATAATACAATTTGTAATGACCTGCTAATTCTCATTGGCTTGAGAGTACAACGAGTCATTACTAGGCCTTAAGAGACATCCCTAAGATGACAAGGGCCATAAATAAATGTTGAAGGGTTTCAAATACACTTGGGTGACAATTTACCAATTATGAAATAAACCAACAAACCAACCAACCAATATTCACTATATGATGCGTGATCAAAATAAAGACAGCTAAACAACATCATTTATGTCAAACCGAATCAAAGTGCACTACAGTAGAAGACCAAACCAAATATCAAAGTACACAATAGATAAAGAACTCAAGACTCTCAAAAGACACCAAGACTTGATGCTCCACAAGCTCTAAGCTCCACAATCACCAAACATCCCCAATCATCACGAGGTAGTACTAAAAACATAGGAAACATTAACTTTTCCCCTGTCCGGGAAAATAGCATCTACAAAATCACCAAAGTTCCAAAGAAGGGGTGAGTATAAAAATCAGTATGTTTTTCCCAATTACTTTCCTAGTCACGCCATGAGGATTGAAAAGTTTGCAATAATTATATAAAGAAGATTATATAAAACAAATTCTCAAAAACAATTTATAAATAAATAAAAACAAGTTTCCAAACCATTTATACCAAAAACATACAATTGAAATTGAAACCAAATATCCCAACAAGTTATATTTCCATAAAAATACTAAACAAGCTTTAGAATCATTTCATAATATCCCCTTTTTGGCTTACCCAACCATTTCACAAACCCATGCATCAAACCATGCATGCTACATTATGAGAGTTCCATACTCATGAACCGTTTCTCATCGATCTACCAAGACATCACAAGGTAATTGTTTCCCATTTTCCATTACTCCTTTGGAACCGAGCACATGGTTACATTTCAACCAAGCCTCGTACATATAGTTACCATGTGTCATTAAACGTTTGGCACTAAGCACAAAGTCATATTTTAACCAAGCCTCGTACATGCATCATGAACACACACCACATATTCCCAAAAACTCATGCCAATACAAACCTTTCAATAAAATTCCTTTTAATTAAAAACTATTTCCATAAAAACCATTTAAATTCCAAACCATTTTCATTCCAAACAACTTTAATAAAACTCTATTTTTATTGAAATCCAATTCCATCATAGTCATTTCAATTCAAAATTGTTTCAATAAAAAACCCATTTTATTAAGAACATATTTTTCATCAAACCATTAATTATTCTAGGAAATAAGAAATTAAAAATCATCATTATAAATTCAGGAAGCCAAATCACTTTGCACAACAAATCACCGAGATTTCATAATATCATTAAAACTATAAATCATCACTAAAAAGATTTATTCAATGATTATAAAAATCAATTACATTAAAATAATCCAATTTGAATCTAAAAAAGTAATTTCTAGTATGATTTGTCGATAGTGAAGCCTCCTACCTCAAATGTTTTGATGATAACCACAACAAGTGAAGAACGTTCAAGAAAACCGGGTCGATTCTCCAAAAACCCGGCTTAAATATCTTCTCCTAGAAAGAACAAGACCAAATATCATCATATTTGGGATCCAAACACCTATATATACCCATAAAGGGCGTAGATCTAGGAAACCGAGGGAAGAGGAGAGGTAGATCTAAGTAGATATAAGAAACCAAACAAGAACAATGAAGAACGTCTACATACATAAAGAATCTGTCTTTGATTCACCAAGAGAAGCCTTCAGATAGTCTCCAGAATAATGGGAGAACCTTATGTGACCTAAGGGGAATAAAAGTATTGATTTAAAGCCACATAAGAGAAAAAAAGAGCCACTTAGATACAAAAACATGTGAGATCCACCTTTATAAGATCTCATTTAAGTGGTCGAATGGTTTTTTCCACACAGTCAGACAAACTGTGCGCTAACCATGTGTTGGCCACTGGCTCTGCAGACCATCCACCCACAACATGGATGCATGGTTAGACAAACCATGTGCCGCCCATGAAGAAGCTACTTCCTCCAAGAGCAACTACACATGGTTTTCCATACAGTTTAGACAAACCGTGCATCGTCCGTGCGACTTCCCCTTTGCCTTAAAACATCATTCAACATTCTCCCGAATCTCCCATTCATCACCATTGAAATTTATAACCATTAAAACAATTATGTATGGGTTACATACCAGAAACCATGGGTACTACAACAAAAACCATTACACCTCATAAAAATAGATGTTATAGAATTGTGGTTATAGTATATGGTAATCATTGGAAATAATATAACATCAATATCATTGTCATTAAATAACAATAATTCAAATTCATTATAACATAATTAAATTAATATACATAAATTTATGTTGATGTATCACTATAAAAAATGTATATATCATTTTATATCAACATGAGGACTATGTTATGTAATACCCCAATATTTTAAATGAAAACAATTTTTTATGGGGTACAAAACATGTAACATAGAGCTTTAATGGCAGTGAATTATTTTCATTTAAAGAATAAATAAATAATATAGTACTACAATTTTTTTAAGTATATGATTTAATGAATTATGAATTATAAATATATAGTTTTCATACTCAATAAGAACTTATTCATAATTTATTTGGAAATAAGGACTAAATATTTAGAAAATTTAATTTATTAATAAAAACAATTCTTCAAAATATATTTTTATAGTTTCTTGAGAAAATATTATATTTATTTTCTCTACTATTGAAAATTTTATTTGTTAAAAATGATATTTTTCTTAAAAAATCAAATTTATCAAAATATTATATATCGATATTTTCCAGAAAAATTTATTTTTTCATTGCATTGTAGAAAAATCGTAATTTTATATAATAGTGTTATTTAAAATGATGTATTTGGAATTTCCTATTTTTTTATTTGATTTTTTAATTACATTACATCCATTTTATTAAACACTATAAATTTAGTTTCATTGTAATTGAAATTATCAAATTTTTATATATAATACTTTAATACATAAAAATGTAATTTTTTGACAGTGTATTTCGAGTAATGTTTCATGGTATTCTATTAAAATAAGTTAATTCTATTTATAGTTATTGAATTTGATAAAATTGATTAAATATTTGTAAAAATGGGTTATAATATTTATGAATAGAAATTGTGGTAAATGTTTATGAAATCGGTAATGGAAAATCAAATGTTATAGGTTACAAAATATTATGATCAGACATCAGAAATCAATACAACAATATATATTTTTCTCTTTTACCTTTTCAAATAGAAAATAATCATACAATATTTAATGATATGGATAATTGGTTCCATTTTTCATTGACGATGACTATAAATTCTTTTTTAAGTATATAATAAATACAAAATATCACCCTTCTTGTTTAATTTACCATAATATTTTTATTCGAGATAAAAAGTGTGTTTTTATGTTATATATTGTATTTTTATAGATGAATTAATTTATTATCGTGTTAAATTAGTTTTTATTTTTATTGACATTGAATTATGGTAAACTATTAAGAAATTCTTACATAGTGATTTATAATAAGAATAAAAATATGGTAAATGATTTTAAAAATACAAAATTAAAAAATTGGGTGAATTGTGGTGTTACAGAAATTTTATATGTATATATGACATATTAGTGATATTTAGTTTTTTTATTCAAAATATATTATTATATTTAATTTTTTAAATTGAAACATTGTGAATATTTCAGAAAATAACATTATTTGTATTTTATAATTAATAATATTTTACTAATTAATATAAAAAATCATTACACTGTAATTTTCAATTTTTCATGTTATATTATATTTGAAATTATTATCTTATGGGTATATTTTCAACTTATATAAATGTTATTGATGCTAAAGTGGTAGAAATTTTTTTAACTTGGTACTCATTAAAATAGTTAACATGGGGTTTAAACTTATTGATAATGGTAAACACAATAACTAAAACTAAAAAACATTATTGCATGGGATGATTTATACTTTTTAATATCCTATATTATATTTATATCAATTGGGTTCCAATAAATCAAATAAAATGTTATAATTATTTCATACATAATGGAATTCTTATGGTTCCCCACTCTTATCATATACATGAACATTACATCTACTCTTATCCTCACAGTTTTGGGGCAACATATGATGAAAAAACCTAGAAAAAAATTACATGTAACATACTTATTTATTTTTTAGAGGTCCGGGTCACATTAAAAGACCACCCCTATGGTCCTTAAAGTCATATACAAAGGATGTTCTTCAAGAAGGATTTAGTCATATTATCCAAGAATTCTAATTTTAAATCATCTTCTACAACCATCCATTATGTCCAAACCCTTACAAAATAATAAAAAAACAAATTTACCATAAAAAAATTTATTATGTTAATCTATATCCTTATTTATCTAGTTTTCAATGTTATGGGGAATAAAAACAACATACATACGTATGTGTGGGCTACCACATCCAGAAAAAATATGTTTTGTTTTTCATCAAAATCAGAGAAGGATGTATTTCAAGATGGATTTAATAATTATATATTTTATTCATGACATAATTATTTTTCTGTATGTTAAATATGTTACATACCATCTTACCCTTCAACCAATTATAAAATTATAAACTCTCATATGAATATGTATGGAATTCCTATTGAGAAAAGTATTGTTTTCAACAATACATAATAATGTTATTTAAATGGGGAGATTATCGAAAATAATACTCTCTCTATTTATGATAATTTTGAAGCTCACAAATACGCTTATTTATTTTCTAATGATTTTATTTAGTATTTTGTAGGAATTTAATAATTTATTTTACTCTTGAAATAACGAGAATTTATTACTTATTTAGGAAATTTTTTAGCACGTTCTCGAAACACTGTTCATACCTTACTTATTCCGGATCTGCTTTTAGCATGTTTTGGAATCACTGTTCATACCTTAATTATTTGGGATCTGCATTAGCATGTCCTGGAATCACTGTTCAGACCCTACGTGGATAAATATAGCGTAAGGATGAAAAGCGTGTATAATTTTTGAGATAAGAGAAAAGTATGGTTAATCAACCATATGTTATCAATAAAGTATGGAAGAAGAACCTTACGTTAGGAAGGACCCTTGCGTTTGGGTTATCAATAATGTATGGAAGTAGAACCGTATGTAAGTACTAAACATTACGTTTGTTTCTCAAAAGTATGGTTCATAAACCTTACATTTGTAAACAACCATACGTTCTTTGAATGGATCTTTTATGTTTCGTCTGAGAGTTGAAGAAAAAGTATGGATGATCAACCCTATGTTTATGTTCAACCTTACATTGTCAACCCTACGTTTGGAGGCTACATAATCAACCTTACATTTGGCATCAAAAAGTTTGAAAGATGATATTTTTATGCAACGGTCAGCAAGATGATTGTTAGGTGGATTTCAAGCCTGATTTAAAGTCAATTTTAAAATATGACTTTGACCGATTCAAAGTCATTTTATCAATGGATTAAAGATCGAATTAAAATGTTATTTTTATGTCGTGTCTTCAAGGAAGTTACGACTACTCTGTAAATTCAAATGTTTTAATATCGCAAATCAAAAGGTGAATTTTATCGATCTAAATGTGCAGGGGATATACTCGGCTTTATTATATATGTTTTCTCTGAAACACCAAGAATATGACTGTGGTTATCAATCAATTATTCAAAAAGGTGGAAAGTAGAGACTTCTTAAAGTACTCAGTTCTGCTGATTCAAAAGGAGCGTCAAAGTTTTGTTTATTTAATAAGAAGGAACTCGATAGAAGATTCACTTATTCTAAATTAAATATCTACCATGGATCAACTACATCTGAAGTTGTGAATTAAATCTCTTTATCTACTGCAACCGGATCGACTCAGAACATCTTCGACTTGAAAATCAATATTTATAGAGAAAACGATCGATCTGTTGTCAATTTCATTCTGTTGCAATTTTGAAGATCAACTAGAAAAGTTCTTTCTAAATTTTTTTTGACTTGAGTAACCAGCTTCTCGTAATAAGTTGAGTAGGTTCATGTTTGAACCAGGAGGCTTTGTTAGCCTGAAAATTGTAAAGGTGTCAACTACCTGTTTTTCAGTTGTTGGAAGGTTTGTAGAAAAGAGGAACAGATAGTGAAAATCACTATGATCATGGAGATGAGAGTTGGTGGAGTGGACTAGGGGTATTCTATTCCCCGAACCACTATACATCTATGTGTACCTGCTTTTATTTTTTCTGTTGCATGATCAAATCTGATAAATGATAGAGGACAGAACTCGTTCAATCGAAGAGTTAACGAGAAATATGAAAGACACAATTAACCCCCCTCTTGTGTATAATTTTTATATTCATGATCCAACAATTGGTATCATAGGTTGAGATTTTGATAGATCCTTAGCAGGCTAAGAGCATTTAATGATTATACAACAGAGCATCATGACTGATACAAGAGAAGGAATGCCAATGGTCAGAGAAAAATATTTTAATGGAGACAACTATGGCTGCTAGAAATCACGCATGATAATATATCTGAAAAACCTCAGATATAAAATCTATTCAATGATTCTGACTTCTTATGAAATTTCTGAAAATCCCGAGACCTTGAGTGCTGCTACAGAGGCAAAGTATGATATGAATTCTAAGGCTATGAATGCAATCATCTGCGGTCTAGGACTAGATGAATTTAATAATGTATCTCAGTGTCTGACAAATATGAGATGTGGAAAACAATAGCTGTGGTGTATGGAGGAACAGACAATGTGAGACAAATGAGATATGCAACTGCCAAATTGAAATTTGATACATTCAGAATGTTTGAAGGTGAAAGTATTACCCAAATTAATGGGAGATTGATATAATTTTCAATTAAATAACATCTCTAGGAGAACCTATCAAGAAGGCTTATCAAGCATTAAAAAATATGACTGTACATCCTACTAGATGGAATGGTATCTCTACTGTAATCACACAGTCAACACCTGTCAAAAATCTAACCATGAGAGAGTTGATTGGTACACTGATGATGTACGAAGCTGAAATGCAAGATGAGGCAAATGAACATAAATTCTACATCAAAAAGGATGATACTACATTGATGGTAATTTCAAAAAAAAATGAATAGAAAGATGAAGAACAGAGAAGTCAAAGCTAAATCAGAGAGCTCTGACTCATCAAACTCAGATTAAGAATTGGCTCACCTAGCCATAAAATTTAGAAAATTCTACAACAAGAAAAGTGACTTCCAAAAATCCTTTATGAGATATGATAAGGAAGTAAGACTCTATGAATACAAGATGATGGGGAATATCAATCCAGATTTCCCACAATTGAAAGATGAAAAGAAGAAGAAATTCTTCAAAATAAATGACTATGAGTAGAAAGACAAGAATGCTATGAAAGACACATGGAGTGTATCTGAAGACTCTAGTAGCTCTCATGATTCAAGCTCAGAGAATGAAGAAGTCAATCTAAAAGAAAACATGTGTTTCATGGAAGAAACCGATGAGGCACACTCATATTAATCCTATGACTCTAATAATGAATGAAATTATGAATCAAACTATGCAAATGAAAAACATGCAGCCTACTAAAATACGCTTGAAGAATGATATGAATCACTATTTAAGAAACATAAGTCACTGAAGAACATACATAAAGATGATTCAGATAAAAGAGATACAATGCTGAAACAACATAAGGAATTAACTGATAAATACAATTCTATTAATGATAACTATATTAATTTTTAATCAAGAATAAAAACACTGTAGGATGAAGTATAATATTAAAAATAGGCTGCATTGGTTTTTACAAAAGGTGAGAATTCATTAAATGAGATTCTTGGAAAAAATGTCATTAAAAAGGAGATATTTGGAATTGGCAGTAAAAGAGAAAAACCTAAGCTATATACAAATTATTTTGATCCTAGCTCTAAAAGGGTTAATTGTATCTTTTGTGGGACAAAGGGACATAAAGCTAAAAATGGTTTCATAAGACAACCTAAAATTTGTGGTATTAATAAAGCCTATATTTCAAAAGACATATATGATTCAGCTGATTTTAATGGAACAAAGAAAATCTGGATACCCAGATCACTGCTAGATAATACCCCTGGAACCAACAGAATATGGGTACCAAAGCAATTTGCTTGAATGCCTTTGCAGGTAGTAGGCTACCAGAGTAGAAAAGATATTTGGTAAATAGACAGTAGCTGGTCAATACATATGAGTGGAAACTAATTGATTTTTTTTTCACTCACTCAAAAAACATGAGGACATGTCATATTTAGTGAAAATGCCAAATTCAAAATCATTGGCATTGGAACTATTGGAGATCCAAAAACAGTCTCAATCAACTAAGTACTCTATATACAGGGATTAAAACACAACCTGATAAGTATATCTAAACTTTGTGATGATGGATATATTGTTGATTTTACTAATAATTGTTGTACTATTTCTAAAGATAAACTGTTTATATTTAAGGCACCATGAATTGATAATGTCTATAATTTGGATTTAAATTCCTTGTGTAAACAACAAGTAAACTGCTTGACTGCTAAAGTAAGTGAATATGGGATCTGGAATAGGAGACTTGGACACTGCAAAGTATTTTTTTTACATAAATTATCTAAGAAACATCTAGTTTCTGATTTTCCTAGTCCCAAATTTGAAAGTGACAGATTCTGTGATGCATGCCAACTTGGAAAGAAAAAAAATCATCATTCAAATCTGTTAATAAAGTTGCTACAACTAAAACTCTAGAACTTATCCATATGGATTTGTTTACACCTTATAGAGTAGCAAGCTTAGATGGTAAATTATATGTTTATGTATTAGTTGATGATTATTCTAGATTTTATTAGATTTTCTTTTTGAAATTTATAAATGAATATTTTACTTTATTTTAAAGTTTCTTGTAAATCTGTTCAAAATAAAAATGGGTTTAATATAATCTCATTGAGAAGTGATCATGGTGGAGAATTTGAGAATCATGAATTTAATTCCTCTTGCTCAAACATGTGTATTAAATATACCTTCTCCATACCAAGAACACTTTAACAGAATGGGATTGTAGAAAGAAGAAAAAGAACAATTCAAGAAATGGCTATAACTATGTAAAATGAAAATATTCTACATATATATTTTTGGGAAGAAGTTGTAAATACAGCGTGATATATAATTAATAGATTTTTAATTAGACTTATTTTGAAAAAGAAACCTTATGAACTATGGAATAACAGAAAACCTAAAGTAAATTACATTAAAGTTTTTGGATGCAAGGTCTACATCATGAACACCAAAGATAATCATGCTAAGTTCGATCCAAAATCTGATGAAGGTATTTTCTTAGGATATTCTGTTACCTCTAAAGCTTATAGAGTCTATAATAAAAAGTCAATGATTGTTGAAGAATCAATTCATGTGAAATTTGATGAATCTGATCCCTTTGGAAAAAAGACAGATCAAATGGATGAACCTGACTATAATAATTACATGAAACTTGAGAACATAAAGATTGATTTTGAAAATGATATAAAATAAATTCAGTCCAGTTCAGAGGAACATGATACTGAAGAACCTTTAATTGTATTACCTAGATAGTCTAGAACCTTAAAAAATAACCCTTTTGAAACTATGATAGGTGACTTAGAGACTGGTATTCAAACTAGAAGAATCTTTGGAAACCTAGTGGAATTCTCTGCCTTCCTATCCCAACAAGTACCCAAGACTATAGAAGAAGCTTTAGATGATGAAATATGGGTAATAGAAATGAAAGATGAATTAAACCAGTTTAAAAGAAATGATGTTTGGGAATTAGGGGAAAGACCTAAGAATTATCTAGTAATAGGAACCAAATGGGTCTTTAGAAATAAATTAGATGACCAAGGCACAATAACTAGAAAAAAAGCACGATTAGTTGCAAAAAGATATAATCAAGAAGAAGGAATAGATTATGATGGGACTTTTACACGTGTAGCTAGGTCAAAAGCCAATAGAATCCTTTTAGCCTATGCATCTTATATGAATTTTAAATTATTTCAGATCGATGTTAAATCTGTATTTTTAAATGGTTATTTAATGGAGGAAGTTTATGTTGAGAAACCTCTTGGTTTTGAAAACTCTCAAAAACCTGATTCAATTTTTAAACTTACTAAAAATCGTTATGGACTTAAACAAGTACCTAGAGCTTGGTATGAATGATTATGTTCTTTTCTTTTGAAAAGTTTCTTTACTGTTGGATTGGCAGATCCAACACTCTTTTAGAAAACTATGATAAATAATGTTTTATCGGTTCAAATTTATGTTGATGCTGTAATTTTTGGATCAACTAATAAAACTCATTGTCATGAATTTTCAAAATTAATGCAAGAATAATTTTAAATGATTATGATGGGAGAATTAAATTTATTTTTCGATCTTCAAATATTTCAAAAAGATTTTTGAAATGTTTTAAATCAATGAAAATACATTGCTAATTTACTTATGAAATATGGACTTGAAAATAGCAATCCATTTACAACTCATATGTGTACTAATATAAAACGTGATTTGGATGAAACTGGGAAATCAGTTGACAACAAGATATATAGAGATATGATTTTTAGTTTGTTATATCGTACTACTAGCAGGCCAGATATAATGTATTCAGTATGTCTTTGTGCTAAATTTCAATCAAATCCCAAAGAATCTCATTTAATTGCTGTCAATATAATTTTTAGATATTTAAAAGGAACTAGTTTTCAATATCTACATTATCCTAAAACTTATAATTTTAATTTGATTTCATATTCAGATTCTAACTTTGGAAGTTCTAGATTAGATAGAAAAACCACTTCAGGAACATGTCACTTTTTAGGGAAGTCGTTAGTGTCATGGTCTAGTAAGAAACAATATTCAGTTGCCCTATCAACAGCTGAGGCAGAATATGTTTCTGCTGGAAGTTACTGTGCACAAGTGTTGTGGATGAAAAACACTTTTATGGACTTTGGATTGAATATTAATAATACACCTATTTTATGTGATAATACAAGTGCAATTAATATTTCAAAAAATCATATTAGTCATTTTAGAACTAAGCACATTGATATAAGGCATCACTTTTTAAGAGATAAGGTTATTAAAAATGATATATTTTTAGAATTTATAAATATAAAAATTCAATTAGCAGATATTTTTACTAAACAACTTCCCACTGCAAGGTTTTATTTTATTAAGGGGGGCTAGGTTTATTTAATTTTAAATAATTTTTTAAAATGTTATTTATTTAATTTTATTTATTTTTTAAAATTTTATTTTGGTTTTAAACACAGTTTAAGATCTTTTTTTATGATTAAATTCGCCGTATGAAAATATTCTTTGTTTTTAAAATTAATTTAATGATTAGTGATTACACGGGAATCAAGGCTGTCAGAGCCCTTTCGAATTCGAAACCGTTTCTTTTCCCTAACAAAACCCTTTCGACCCCGAAAACTGCATACTGTTCCACACCCCTGATCTTAGAATATTCAAACCCTAAAATCATAAAACCTTCAAAAATCTATATAGCAATGGCAAAGACCAAGCGAGAAGATAAACCCAAGAGAAGTGACGTGAAGAATAAAAAGACAATCAGATGAAAAATTTTCCAAGGTAATGTTATAGATCTGGAATGTCTATTCGAGACGAATTTGATATTGAAACAGGCTTTATCTTTTCCAAACCTTTAGCAGACATTCAATAGTGAATGTTTTGAGTTTTTTTATGAGGTATAAATGCATCATTTCATCCGATCATTTCATTTTAGTCTAGGTGAGGACGAAGACACTATGATTGCAAAGATTGAGGATGGAGATTTCTCAATCTCTTCTGTTGAAATTGGAAAAATCCTAAATTTACCGCATGAAGGAGTATACAATTTTGATTGGAAAAACATAGGAGATGTTGTACATAAATCTGAGGACATTATGTCCTTTTTGTTTGGAACATCTACTATTAGGAAAATGATGGTGAAATATTTTGAACCGGATTAAAAGATCCGGGTTAAATTTGTTCAGACTAGAATAGCTCCCAAAATGACATAAATGAAAAAGATTTTGTACCCTAATATGTACATAATTTATCTTATGATAAATGATATCAAATTAAAATTCCCAAGGTACGTGGTAAGGTACCACAATTACTATTGTGAAAGTGATTCCCGGATGAACTTTTACCCTTTCAGTCAATTTATTTCTAAACTATTGTTCAAGAAGGATATGGTGAGACTCGTGGATGCCAGAGTTTGTTTTCATCACAACAATGTATTAAATTCTAGAACTCAAATAATAATTGGCTATTTATGGAGCACCATTAAATGAAAACATTTCCCATTAGGAGCTGAGGATTACTCAGAGAGTGCTCAGGCTCAACCTGCTATGTCCATGGAGGGACAAGAAGAATCAAGTGTCAGAAAAATAGAAAGAAGGATCTAATTTGAAGTGGAATATGCTGAGGAAGAAATAAGTCAGGAGGGACTTCAATCTCGATGAACTAGACCTATTAATGAGGAAATTACTTCCCCTACATTGTCAAGAACAGAAGCTTTATTTTCTTATACTTTTTTAAGAGAAGCTGCTATTGATAAGTCCATGGAAGATGTTAGTTAAAGGAAAACACCAGTAGAGGGATCCGGAGTTCAAGAAGAAGCTCAAAGGGAGACTCAGGAATAGATTTTAGCTGATGTTGAAGTTATACTTCAAAAAGAACAAGATAAAGAGGCAGAGCCTGGTAAGGAAGTGGCCAGACCTTAGGAAACTCTTGAAAATATTGTTCTCAAAATTCCAGTGGACGACAAAGATGTCGATGTTTGTGATGAACATCTCCCTGATTCTCCAATAGAGGTACTTCAAGAAGATTTTTCTGTGGAGGATTCTGATGAATCTATAGAAAAATATGTGGACCAACCCTCTTAGGACAAAGAGAAAGAAAAATTTGATGTTAACTCATTACCTTTGGTACTACTACATCATCCAGAGCCTGATAATGGGCATCAAGCATAGGGTGCCTCTGATTCAAGGAAGAGAAAAGTTGAAAAACTATAGAAAAAGGTGTCTCAGTTGGAATATGAGAATATCACTTTGAGAAATTCCTTAGACTTAGAACAATTGAGATTTCAAAAGCTAAAGGAGAGTAAAGTCTCAGGGCATGAAGTTGAAATGTTTAATGAGGATATGCTGAATGCAGTTTTCAAGTTGAAATCTGAAATGGTTATGATGTTAGATTTATCAGATCTAAATTTGTTTATGAATAACCAATTTTCATCAGTTGAAAATAGTGTTTTTAGTGGATCATGTACTTCACCTGATTTAATCAAAAGATTTCAAGCTATCACAGCTGCGATGAGCAACATGAATGACAGGTTACAAGATCTTCAATGTAAGAGTGCTCCATTATCAGTGTTGTTGTACAATCTGAAATTTTTAGTGGATCAACTGACATCTAACGAGCCACCAATCAGAACACAGTTAAATCAGATGTCAGAGAAGCTGTATGTGTATATAGAAAAAGAGGAAAAGACGCATGAGTTTTTTTGGGTCGATTTAATTGTAGATATTCATATGAATCAAGAGAACAGAGAGCTCATTTTCAAACTTGGAAATGGGATGATGAAGAGACTCCGGGAATGGTTTAAGGAAATCAAGTCTGCAATCCAGAGGAGATAGATCCTATTGACTAACTTTCCCAAACCTTTATTCATGTGTATATCATTGTCATGTAGATACTGCTGTTTTTGAATTAAAATTTCCTCCATTGTTTATTTGTTTCTTTCTCTATTTGTTTCTTACTATTTTATGTTAACATATGATAGTATATCAGATTACCTTACTATTAAATAGTTAATTATATCATTTACTAATGTTTAGTACAACATCAATGTGTGTTCTATTCTATATTTTGTTAATCTTTTTGAATTCACAAAAGGGGGAGAACATTGGATAAACACTACATTTTTTAGAATATTTTTGGGAGAAATATCGTTTTCCATTTATCTTATTGGAGGAGAAATTAAAAATGGATAAATTTAATGAAAAATTAATATTGTATTTATCTTTTCAAAATTTCAAAACTATATGTAATTAACTATTTAAGTTGATTTCGTATATTATTTTATGGGTTTTGTGATCATCAAAAAGGGGGAGATTCTTGAGAAAAGTATTGTTTTCAATAATACATAATAATGTTGTTTGAAGGGTGAGATTATTGAAAATAATACTCTGTCTCTTTATTATATTTTAGATTCTCACAAATACCCTTAATTATATTATAATGATTTTATTTAGTATTTTGCATGAATTTATTAATTTATTTTCCTCTTGAAATATCGATAATTTATTACTTATTTGGGAACTGTTTTAGCACGTTCTGGAAACACTGTTCATACATTACTTATTTAGGATATCCTTTAGCATGTCCTTGAATCACTGTTCATACCTTACTTATTCGGGATATGCTTTAACGTGTCCTAGAATCACTATTCATACCCTACGTGGATAAACGTAGCGTAAGGATGAAAAGCATGTAAACTTTTTGAGAAAGGAGAAAAGTGTGCTTAATCAACCATACATTATCCGCAATGTATGGAAGAAGAACCTTGAATTAGGAAGGAACCTTACGTTTGGGTTATCAACAATGTATGGAAGGAGAACCATATGTAAGTACAAAACGTTGCATTTGTTTCTAAAATGTATGGTTCATCAATCTTACTTTTGTAAACAACCATATGTTCTTTGAATGGATCTTTTATCATTATTCTGATAGTTGAAGAAAAATTATGGATGATAAAACCTATATTTATGTTAAACCTTACGTTTTAAACCCTACATTTGGAGGTTACGTCATCAACCTTACGTTTGGCGTCGGAAAGTTTGAATGACGATATTTTTATGCAACGTTCAGTAAGCTGATTGTTAGGCGGATTTCAAGATGGATTTAAAGTCAATTTTAAAATATGAATTTGAATGATTCAATGTAGTTTTATCAATGGATTAAATATAAAATTCAAAGGATATTTTTATGCCGACTCTTCAGGGATGTTACGACTACTCTATAAATTCAAAATTTTGTATATCGCGAATCAAAAGGTGACTTTTATGGATCTGAATGTGCAGGGGATATGCTTGGATTTATTATATATGTTTTCTCTTAAACACCAGGCACAGGAGTGTGGTGATCAATCTATTATTCAAAAAGGTGAAAAATAGATACTGCTTAAAGCACTCAGTTCTGCTGATTCAAAAGGAGTGTCAAAGCTCTGTTTATTTAAGAAGAAGGAACTTGAAAGAAGATTCACTTGTTCTTCATCAAATATCTATTATGGATCTAATACTACTGAAGTTGTGAATTATAACTCTATATTTACTGCAACCGGATCAACTCAAAACTCCTTCTACTTGAAAATCAATATTTCTAGAGACGACGATCCATCTGTTGTCAATTTCATTCTGTTGCCATTTTAATGATCAACTGGAAAAGTTCTTTCTAAAATTATTTTTTTCTTGAGTAACCAGCTTCTCGTACTAAGCTGAGAAGGATCGTGTTTGAACCAGAAGGCTTTGTTAGCCTAAAAATTATAAAGGTGTTAACTGCCTATTTTTCAGTTGTCGGTAGTTCTATGGAAAAGCGGACCAAATAGTGAAAATTACAAAGCTCATGGAGTTGAGAGTTGGTGGAGTGGACTAGGGGAATTCTGTTCCCCGAACCACTATACATCTATGTGTCCTTATTTTTATTTTTTCTACTGCATGATCAAATCTGATAAAGCATATAGGACATAACTCGTTCAATCGAAGAGTTAACGAAAAATCTGAAAGACACAATTCACCCCCTCTTGTCTATAATCTGTATATTCAAGATCCAATAATACCATCTCTATAAATTGATGTAATTAACTATTCATGTCTACCATTCATGGGTGACATAGAAATTATATAAGATTTTTAAAATTTTCAATTTATGTAATGATTAGTATTTCATATTTTATAAAACTTATGGCTCATTGGAACTAGTGGAATTAAAAATTTAATTATTCAATTAATAACTAAACGCACTAAAAACACATGATGTGTAGTTAATCAAGTATTAAATTAATATATCAGTGAAATAAATGAAACAAATGGTTTAATTATTAAAATAAAAAATAAAATTTTATTAATGATGTAAATTATTAATATCATTTTATTTTATCGGTTTTAGAGGACATATATAGCATTTATGAACTCCTGGTATGTTGTTTCCAAAATAAATTTCAATTTATTTGGTTATAATTATAATTCATAGAAGATACTGTGCATTTATTATGAATTTAATGAAATATTATTATATTGTTATATATTTCATATTTTTATATGGATTTACAATTTTTTCACATAATCAACTCAATTAATAATTCTCAATTCATTGATATGATGTTTGTAGAAATTAACTATCTCAACATTGATTCACTTATACATGTATCATACTATGAAACTGATTCATTTTTAATTGTGTATATTCTATCTATTAGGATATTATATCGTTAATGTCTATTTGATCATGATATGTAATGAACATTTTAACTTCTATTCTTCATATGATATTGAATCAAATGTTATAAAAGAAGTAATAGTATTCATGGTCTGAATTTCAATTCACATTTACATATTTAATGTTCTTCACCATGATTTATTTTATATATTGAACTCAATACCTCTGTAAAAATGATTTATCATATTATTTTATAATAATAATGGATTTTATAGCATCCTATTTTTCCATCATTCAATCACTTTTTTAATTCAAGCATTACATATGTATTAAGGAATTCACTCCTTAAACTACCTTCAATGAGAAATGTTTTTATTAATGTGTCTATAACAATTAATATGATGTATAATATAAATAGTTATGTATTATATAATGATTACATTTATACTCATAAAAAATTAATTTAATTTTTGTGTTATTTATTTCAATTTATTTTTTGAAAATTTAATAAATGGGTTATTTATCGAAATTATTATTTTAATTTTTTAAATGTTTGTTAACCAAACACTTCATCCATGTTCTTTATTTTATTTCATGAATGATGTATTAAAAATATAATTTATTTCTAGCAGTTATGTTAAAAAAAATTATCTTATTTTTAATTATATTAATTCAATTTTCACAATGTTTACCAAATGTGTCTCTTTGAAATCAGTTTACCAAAGTTTGAAAATAATATTTATTATTAATCAGTATAAAATGACTGAATTTCCACACCATTAAAACCATTAGTTTAATAAAATATTTTATTTCTTATTATGTTGGATATTTGTCAAAGAATATAATTTTTCAAAATATTCATCATATTTTTATTTGAATCATACCAAAATAAAATGATATTTTTACATTTTTTTTACAAATATGTTTTTATCTATGCCAAAAATAATTTAATTTTCTTATTTTCCAAATGGGATATAATTTTTTCATACCATTATGTTTACTTATACTAATAATATTTGAATATGTCATTAAGATATTTTCAATAAAAATGATTCATTTTCCAAGAGTTAATCAAGATATGATTGATTTGATTAAAAGAAAATTTTAATTTGTTTTGTTTAATGATATGCTACATTGATATTTTTCTAAAAAATGGGATTGGGGTGTAAGACTAAATCCTTAAGAGGGGTTTTTTGATATTTGATGTTCCATCTAATGAAATGGGTGATTAGATGTTGTTATGATGATGGTAGTTAATATTAACAGATGTCAATGTTTATTTACCCACAACAAACAATTCTATTAATCGATTTTACATTAATCCAAATAGACAACATAATTGGCTGGTTATATATACCTCCTATGATAAAAAATTATTCCATGTCATATTACTTATGATCAATGTTTTTATGGGTGTGAAATATCTTTTTTTGTTATTATATATTTTTATTGTTTAATAATATCATTATACTCATCATATTCTCATAAATAACATTAAATTAATAATGCTTATTTTATCTATATTTATCAATTTTAATTACATTTATTTTTTAACTGATTTAAATAGGATATAAATATAATGGTAATTTAAATATGTCTATAAATGATTTATTTGTAATGGATTTTATGGGATCTTTTGAGGAAATATTATAAAATATGAAATGAATGGTATATGAGGTAAAATTACAAGTTAATAAAATTGTTATTATTGTGAATGTGTTTTAAATATTTTTATAAAACTCATAAATTAAATGGACTATGATTAGAAATGTTATATTATATTTTCTTATGATTTTTTTGTGTTCTGGGTGATACATATTGGTTCATTTTTTACGTATTACATCACAAAATAAAAATTATTTTTTTCACACAAACTCTTAGAGTGTGAATTCAAGGGTATTATAGTTGAGATAATTATAGATTTTAGATAGTTTTTAATAGTGTAATGAATTAATGTGAGCTCAAAGTAGTTATTATGGATATAATAACATTTTTATATGTTTAATTTTGATCATAAATTCATATTAATAAGCCTAACAATATAGGTTTTATGTAAAGGGATTATAATTTCAATTATGCAATTTTGAGAGTAGTTTTATTCAGTTTAGGTATATGAAACCATTATGATTTTCATCAAGGATTATATTTAAATAATTACATTACCATTATAAAGATTTATGATGAATGTAATCTTACAACCATATAGGTTAAAATTTTCATTAGTATTAATTTCATTGAGGTAAATCTTGATATATTATTTTTTAAGGAATTATCTAAGATGAACGTTTGTCTTTATGTTGGAATATTTGGAGTGAAATGTATTCTTTCATAATATAATGACTTATTAATTTTATTTCATATGTTACCATCTGCTTTATTTTATGGTTATAGTAGTGATAGAAATATTATCATTTTATCCTTTTCTAGATCCTAAGGCCTATTAAATCTTTATGAGTTGCGTATAATAAGGATTTATAATTGATACGAATCTCTTGGAATATATTTTTTTAGTGAATTGGAATGTTGATAAAACCTACAAAAAATGATGGAATTTTAATTAAGGATTTTTTGGGAAATCATGTCAGTATATTATACAATTTTGTTCACTTGAATTATTAACAAATAAATGATTATTTAAAAATGATATCATTTTATAATAACAGGAAACAAAATGATGGTCTCAATTCTATATAATTAATTCATTATTTATTTTTCATTATAATTATATTTATCATATTTCATGTCACTCCCCATCATTATTTTTGTAATAATTTTCTTCTTAATTTCCATGTTTTCACTTCACAATAATATTATCCAATTTGGTAACTTAGTCATTTAATATTCTAGATGGCCATTATATTTCCCATTATCTCTTTAAAAAAGAAAGTATTAATAACCCTCTTTATGATTTGGGTTTTTAAAAAACACAACTTAAAATATTAAAACCTATAGAAAACAAAATTTATATAGTACTTAAAGGTAATAATTTACTAAATTGGAAAGGAATTAATACCATGATAATTTAAGATAACATAATGTTCAATAGCATTCACAACATGGAACACAGAGCTTTAGAAACCATGGAATATTATTATTTAAATATGGATGTTATAATATATTTATTTAATTTTTAGGAAAATGCATGTTTAACATAATTTTGAAATATATATTTAAATTTATTTCAATATAAAAATTTATTTATATTTTTTTTCTAAATAAAATTTCATTTTTTTGGTAAAGTCATTTAATTATTTGTAAAGGGTTTGTTCAATTTTTATGAGTGATAATTATAATGAATTTTTGTTTATTTTGAAATCATTCATTGATAAAAATATGTATCATTTTTAATTTATAATATCAAAATTATCTTTAGATGAAATTTTTAAATTTTTTATAAATATTATTTTTTAATGAATATTGAATGAATCTTATTTTTATTCAAAAAATCAATTTCCATTCTAGTATTTATAATGATCTATTAGTTTATAAATAAATGTTAAAATTTTATTGGTTACATTTAATAATAAAAAATCTAATTAATGTCATTATATTATACATTACTCTTATTATATATATAAATATCATTTTATACTTAAGAATTAATTTTTCTGGAAAACAATTTTTCATCTCCAATTGATTGTTTTTTTAAATGTAATATCAAGAAATAATAGATATTTAATTTCATAAAATGGAATTCATATTTAGAATCATAGTGTATAAATATTCTATATAGTTCCCATTTACTATTTCTCATAATGAGTAATCAAATCAGTAAAATTATTTTAATTTAGGATTTGTGAATTAGGTAATTCAAGATAAAAATAATATTTAAGTATTTATAAATCTATCTAACCATGTAGTTATTTCTATTTTACAATTTTATTCCAACCATACTCATTATATATTTGAAAAAAATAGAAAGTTGGGTTCCTATATCATTAGTTATAAATTTTATATTACTTTATGTAGTGAATAAATATATAATGTCACACTCAATTTTTTATATCTAATATATTTTTTTCATATAGATAACATGTGGTTATGTTTGGTTGTAATTGGTTATTTGAATTTTTTTTAAATGAATATAATTTTTTCAATGTTTTACTGCCAATAATTCATACCCAATGATGAAATACAACCTTTGGTAGGGGAATAAAAATCAATTACATGATTTTAAAAACAATAAAATTATTTATATTTATAATAATTATTAAATTACCCTAATATCTTACAGATATAAGACATAATTGTGATGTTTTAAATGTTTTTTTGAATCAATTACTATCATGATGTAAATAATGCCAAATATTGTGAGTATTCCTAAAAATGACATAATTTGTATATTATGTTAAATAATGATTTCATAGATTCATTAAAATTAAAAAAATATCATCAATAAATTTAATGGGATATTTTCTTGAATATTAATAATTTTTAATTTACAGAAAACATTATCTTTTGTATAAAATTTTATAACCCCAATAGAGTAAAAAAGAATTGTTTTCATGGTAATCATTAAAGTGGTTTTAAGGGATTAGTAGGAATAGATAACAGCTAAATGATTACCAAAACATTTCTAATATTTCATTTATTAGAGTATTTAAATATTTAACCATCCTATAATATAAATTTATCATATTTATTCTACATGTACTTGAATAATTATTTTTAATTATTTAAAACATTATGTTATTTCAACAATGCCCCTTTCCTCTATTATATAAGGAAACCTACAAAACACTATTTCTCTAACTAATGAGCCAAATAGATTGAAAAAATCTATAAAAATACTCTTATTAAAACTATTATTTATATTATATACATGTTGGTATTCATTAAATATAATCTTTAGGGTGCTTAATGAGGGACAAAAAGGATGTTCGTTGAAGATAATGTAATCATTTGGACTGAGATTTCTGATATTACATTGTCTTCAAAATAATTAATTTAGATCCTAAACATTCATATATAATAAAAAATTCTCCCATATAATATTATTATATCTTATTCATATAATTACCTTTTTCATCTCTATTTTTTATCATAAGGGGAATGAAAACATCTTCTTGTGTTACTTGTCAACCACAACCTCCATGAAGCAATGTGTTTCATTTTTCATCACCATAAAAAAATTTGGTTTTTATTTTGGTATTGGATAAATGTATATGATATTCATTAAATAAATATGAATATATCAATATATGATATTAATTACCATATTACCCATCCACCCTTTAGAAAATGATATCCTTGTACAAGCATAGGTGTGGAATACCACATCCATGATGCGATGTAATTTATTTATCACCTCTTCCTTTCAATGAAGATTATACAAATTTATTTCATGTATATATATATATATATATATATATATAATTTCATGATCTTTATTGTTGATATTATGTAATAGTGATCATTTTGAACCTGGTCACCAGCTAATTTCAATTTTCAACAACAAATTATAGATGCTCAAAATAGCTACATAGAGTTAACCGATTATTTAATAAAATATTTCAATGAAATAAATGAAATATATTGTATAATGAAAACTTAATAAACCTGTAAAATGTTCTTAATGAATTTAATTTTTTTATATTTCTGTTAAATTGGATTTAAAAGACATATATAGGAAATCTATAATCAATTAATGTGGTTACTTAACTCAATTTCCATTCCTTTGGTTTTACTATTTTTACATAGAGTATATTATTCCATGATTACCTATAAAAAGACTAATGATTAATTTTTTTTATAAGGACATGGTTTTTGTGGTTATACATATGTTACACATAAATTCATGAATGTTGACTTCTCTCTTTAATAATACGATGTTTAAACTAATAATTTTTCTAAATATTCGTTGTTTCATAAATGGATCATATTATACACCAACATCATTTCATAATGTGTGTATTCTAAATATTGAGAAAGGGGATCCTTAAATAATCATTTATCATGATATTTCTTGTCCCTTTTACTTCATCCATTTCCATAAATATTTATTGAAATGTTATGGATGTTGGAAAATTATTTTTTTCATACATTCAATTAATTGACTAATAAATCATTTTATGCACTATGTCTTATTATATATGGTGTACATAATTATATATGAAATTTTTGTCAATTTATATTTAATGGGTATTATATTTTCAATACACTATTGTTTTCTTAATTCATTAATTGTATTTTTCCTAGAATTATCTTTATTGTAAGGCTTTATCATCCCAATCATATGAAATTGACATATGTTCTTGCTGATACAACTACATTAATTTATATCTTGTATAAAAAATAAAAATATAATATAAATACACACTTTTTAATCATTGTATTTTAATATATTTCGTATTCTATTAAATTCAAATTTAATTTGTGTTTAAACGAGAAAGAATGGGGTTTTCATTAAAAATGGTTGTTTAAATTTTTTATGTCATTTGGCCAAAATGTTCCACCATGTTCCATATATTAATTAAAATTGTCATTTTTATAAACATATCTGATTTTTTATTGTTGTTTTTTTATCATTGGCCATAAATTAAATGGTTTTAAATGAAATTAATTATTATATTACACACATGTACCTTCTGACTATCTTTACAAAATAATGCAAATAATGTTTATTTATAATATAGGTTAAATGAATATATTTTCCAACCAATATATATATTAATTTCGATGAAGATATTATAATAGAATACCAATGATATATTCAGAAAAAAATCCACTATTTTTTTAGTTCACATTTAATTCTATATAGAAATAAGATTTTATTTTTTATAGTTTCAATAAATGTTTTACATATTTTTTTAAACATATCTTCATCTATAACAAACAAAATTAATTAATAAACTTATTATTCATTGGGGATATAAAATTATGATTTCATTAAGTTCCTTTATTAAAGTTTTTTGTAATGATGTTTTAAAATTACATTAAATATACAAATTTAATATTAATGGGTAAATAATTATATTAAAATATTGATGAAATGAAAGAACCAAGCGATTCCTTCCATGATATGTTATATCAATATTAGTGACAACTAAGGGATTGGGGAGAGTAACAAAATCCTTAACGAGGGTTTCTTGATATGTTATGTGTGGATCCTTTACATCACTCCAATGCATTGGTTAATGAGAAAAAGTTCACATGATGGATGTTAATCAAACTTGATTTTATAGATATTTTACCCCAAAGATAAAATAGAGTTAAATTATTGTTTATCACTCTTAAGATATAGTAGAGTTTACTTGTAATAGTATACTCAAAAGATATATGTGAATTATCTAGTTTGATGATTATATTCTTAATTTATGATGTTCAAGGAAATATATATATATTGAATTATTTCAATGAGTTATAATGTATATTTTATCAAGGATTGACTCCTCATGGGGTATGATTATTAAATTATGTTACTATAATGTTATGTTAATGATTTTTTCCTAATCATATAATTTATGATAAATATTTTATGTGTCTAAATTATATTATTTTATGCTCATGAGTATTGGTTATTGCAACATGACCTTATATTAATCCTATAATCACATATGGCGTTCAATTGTTAATGCTTATGTTTAATCTTATGAAGAATTTCATCTCACCATTTTAATGATTTCCTTTTAAATATGTGAAGAAAATGATTCTAAATAAATGTTTTCTACAACTCCTTCAATTTGGAAGAGCCATGTTTGAGATATAGAAGAAATATTTTGGAATATGTAAAGCCGAGTATAATTAATATTATTACAACATGAAGACATGGGAATTGGTGTGTAATAGTTGGTCCAAATTCTATGAAACATATATATGTAGGTTATCTAATATTGTTTGTAATATATTGACTATTATTGATGAATATAATTAGATAAATATTTATGGTATTAACTACTGAAATATAAATATAAATTATTAAAATTAGATTTAGGTTTCTGGGTTTAGAGTTGTTACACCTAATTTAATGAATACCACACATAAGAACGTGGATTGAGTAGAGGGCCATGTATAAGGATGTCCTATGAAATATTGAAATATTATATAAATTGATAAATTTATAAAAAAATCATGGCCCTCACCTTGGTATTTTATCAATAATTCAATCATGAACTATAGATTGATCACATGTAAACAATACCATGATTCAGAGTTCATGAAAATCTTATGGTTTACATGTCCCTTAAGGGGAACACCTACATTGTGAGAATAAGACATTGAAAGTCATCATAAACAATATCAATTTTATATTTCACAATATATGCCATTATTTATTTAGAAATTCAATAATAATATTGATACAACTATTAATTAAAGCATATATTAGGGTCATCTTATACTTTATAAGAAACTGTGATGATCATACCTACATACATTAGCCAGTGCCTTTTAAAATTTTCATCACAATCTAATAATTGAATATATATATATATATATGAAAAATTTTCATACATTATTTCTAACTCTAAAAGATATTAACTTATGATTCATTAAAATAGTTTAATAATTTTCAACCCAGGTTAAATTAATGCAATATACTGTAACAAGACTCATGTTTATTCTAAAATAATTTAACATTGACCATATAGTACGATGGACCTTATAGGTGAATCAAAGATATAATCAATATATTTTAGTTATAACAATGTAGAATATTACATAGAATAGGTTCCATGATATACCATTTTATCTCTTGATAATTGAGACTCATTCTGGGGAATAATTTATGTCTAGACTATCATGACACAATAATCAAGCTAACAAAAAATGAAATTGAACCATCAAAGTAATTATCATATGTGGATACTATATTTCATTATATATAAGTGATATAATAACTACAACCATAGGGAATTATATAGTCTATTATTTATCTAATGTAAAATAACTAATTCATCCAATGACTTCCATTTCTCGATTCACATTACATATAGGATGGATATACAGAAAAACAATCTCTCTTCCCAAAATCATCACATCAAAAATAACTATGTCAGTTTTCCATAACAAATTTTACCCACAAATACCTATGAATATAATCTAAAATATGATTATCTCATTGATGAATATATAACTCATAGTCCTCTTATGAAACCTGATTATATTATTATAAAATTATATAAGAAATTCACTATTCATAAAAAAGTAACCCTCAGTATTTAGATTAACACTCATAGAGACTCTAAAAATCACATGGATTTTCTAATGAGATCATATTCCTAATGAAAAATTTCCCATTTATAGATAATATAAGGTCTATATATCTTTATCAATGTATAACTTAATCAACTATCACAATGGCATTATCTTTTCTATAAACATTATATATAATACACATGAATGATTGATATATATATATTAAATTGGATTAATATAGGAAATTTAGATTTTTTATATAATCATAAACCAAATCAAATATTTTTTAACATTTCTAACCAAAAGGTCTCAATGATATATGGTTAATGGGAATTCCAAAAAGTATCTTGTAATGAATAATGAATTTTTATGTTCTAATAAAATTATATTTATTTTAACCCATAATTGTGACCCATCTCTTTCCAAATTCATGTATCCTAAGAGGAAATACCAATACCCATATATGCCCTATTAGACAAAAAAATTATGTTGATCAATATGTTATGGTCCAACTAGGCCATAGAAATATGAGTTATCATGTAACATCAAAACCTGACATTCCACCCCTTAGCGTCATCCAATATTATTTTTATAATATTTTGATAGTAATGGAGAGAAATAAATTCCATTTGTTTATAAATAATCATATATATCCCATTTACCACATGTCTAAAATTCACTGTAATATAAAAGTCATTAAGAAAATTTCTACATACTATGCATAAATTAAAAATTTCTGAACAACTATTAAATTATTATAAATAAAATATAAAATACCATGCATAATAATTATAATAATATTTAAAATACCCTTCAAAATATGAATAATATGTCCATAAAATCCAAAACAGTTATAATTTTATGAAATCTAGTTTTTTTGTTAAATAATAACATTATATAATGTCATTAAAATGGATATCATAATAGCTCTATAAATCATATCTAATAACAATATGAGTCCTCCAATCATCATGAAATCGTCCTTAATATCCCATTGTAGTTTTTATCACCTTCTACCAGTGACATTGTTATTAATTCCCTTACCCATTTCATGTTTCACACAATCTGACCATTCAAATCGTCGTGTTGGTATTTATTGAGTAATGAACCATTAGGATTCCCCATATAAACAAATAGAAAAAAACCTAGACCTTGGGAAAGTGAAAACCCTAATAGGCCCTAGTGACATAAATTGGAACCTTCTACACATGATTATTAATTAAACCAACATTAATTTGATATCCCATCTTAAATTACTAGGAAACCATTGTAATGTTTTAATTCTATAAAATGTAATCAATGGTAACACACACTAAATCTATTTGGAATTTATAGAATATATTTTTCCATTATCCATAATCGAGTAAATAATAAATAAACTTTTAACTAAAATAAAACTCAACTAAACTATTTATATCAAAATGAATACCAACCACTACCCATATACAAGAAAACTATTAATTAGGTTATCTAAAGTGATTCCAAGAAATGGAATTTATATTATTTATAAACATTGAAAAATAAAAATAAAATTTATTAAAAAAAATATGAATGAAAGGACATCTGTGACCTATAGATTTCTCCAATGAAATTGTATAATAGTATCCATATAACATACCTCAATGTTATAAACCAATCAACCCCCCAAAAATAATACCTACAAATTTACAATCCTTACTACATAGAATGAATATTTACTTTAAAAATTATCTAAAAAATCATCTTATTTTTAAAATCTATAACTAGTTGTTGTACATGTAACATAGCAACCCTAGTACACCAACCTATACACCCAATTCGGGCATCAAATGGTAATGTAAAGGAACAAAAAAAATTTAATATATCAAAAAACATAAAACAACTATACTAGGTGGATGAAAAATATAAAATCAAATCTATAGAATCGATGATAAGGTGACTAACCCTAAAATTAGGAACAAATCAAGACAACAAATTCTCCATCTTACCAATAATCAGCTCCAAACCACCCAGATATGAATGAAAAAACATAATGAAAAAAATGCTACACATTTCCCTTTCCTTTATCAATATCTTATAATAAATCAACTAATTTTTCCCAATAAAAAGATAGGTTATCAGAAAAAATCCATTTAAGATACCTCAATAATGTCTATTAATTTTATATTACAAAAAAATCTATAGTTTTATACTTCAAAAAAATATGTATATATATAGAATTAATTTTCCTAACCCTTATTCATTATTAAATAATTTTCCATCTTTGGTTATCATAAAATACATTCATGATATCAAAACAAAAAAATGGAATGAAGGTTTGATATAAACATGAATCATATATATGAAAAAGCGGTAAGAAAGTAAACACATATCAATGAAATAACCTATATTGGGAAGCTAATTGAGTTAACAATGTATAATATTTGTAAGACAAAATACATGAAAAAACAATGAGATAAATAATGAAAAATGAAAAAGAACCTCATATTGGGCCCTATCGTATGTGAAAAAACATATGAGGAACTCAAGATCCTAATAAAGGAAAATTTTCTGATCCAACCATTTCCATGTCCTTCCATAGTTTATTGATATCCAAATGGTTACATCCTAGTGGTTCCACACATGCTACGGTTACCTTTTCCACTTTAATAGATTCACCCATTTTTTCCAATGTTCTAATTTTCAAAATAAAATTAAAAACAATGCTAATTTTTTATAAAAAATTTTTATAGGCTTGAAAATCCACATTGATATCTGAAAACTAATTACCAAATCCTGAAAATCAATTTTCAATACATAATCCTTTTTAAAATTATTTTCATTTCTAATAAATACTTTTATAAAAATTATTCCCTTCAAATTAATGAAAAACCCAGTGAAATTTATCCTGAAATATAATTAATTCAAAAAATTAACCAATTTTATAGAAACAAAAACCTCATAATGGTATAAAACTAGAATTCTTTGACAACTCTTATTTGAAATTATTGGACCAGCCTTTGAGAGACATGCCACACCCTCAAACGAAAATGCATCAATAGAAAACATTGTACAATCACAATCATAAACATAGCCACAAAAAACCATATCAAGATCCAATTAAATAGTGGAACCATAAGTAATTCAGTCCTAAAAAAATGAACCGCAAACACAATATTGATCAATAAAATAACGAAATGATCCAGAAGGGTGTGATGTCTTCAAAATTTCCCTTGATATCATCTAGATTGAGAGGGAAAATGGATGAGTGAGTTGAAATGATAATGATCCCTTTAATAACATTAAATAATATATCATTAACATTAAATGTAGTTCAATACCTATACATGTAGTATAATTAATGAATCTCAATTATGCCTAAAAACCATTATCATTTTATTAAAAACCAAATTTTTTGATAGTATAAATGTTTTCCAGTATTTAGCATGTAAAAAATTCATTCCTAGAACATGTTTCATTTAATATTCCTAGAGAACATTACATAGTGTGTAATATCTTTACATAGAATGTAATCACCTATCAGATGATAGAAAAGTCATGTTGTATGTAAAACAACTCCAAAAACCATACTATGGGAATTATCTAAACTTTTGAAGAACCTATTTATGTCATTAAATAATTTATTACAAGACTCTATAATTTCAAATAAACACAAATCTTTGAACATTCATTCATTTTCCATAATAAAGTACCTATATCCCTGAGAATTATGTAAATTCAACAAATCATGTTTATTAAGAATTCATAGACAAGGAGAATATAAAAAATAATAATGTAATGTTACAATATCCTAACCATGATGTATTTCAACCCCTAATAATCCCTCAGATTCCCAAAATTTAATAAAATTAATTCCATTTTTATACCATCATCTATTATTTATCCCATGTCTCATGGATATCCTATCAGTACTAACATGGTACATGGAATATGTAATCAATTAATCAAATAATAACAGATCTAAATGGTCCATAATATGAACTGGCTAATCAGAAGAATTGGTGCTGATATCAAGATCAACATCCTCCCATCCAATCAGATGGGAAGGATCTAGTTGACACATCATCAGGTGAAAAACATGTAACACATCAGGATATATTTAAAAATGTACATTATGTCCAATAGAAAGGGTATAATTCTCATTCATCCAAAGATCTCTAAGGCGCCAAAAACCTTGGTGTCAACATACCCTACATACCCAACAACTGATGTCTTGAGTGAGGTCAAACTCTATGAAAATATGATAAAAAATATCAATCTCCATATGCTGATGAAAATGGAATGTATAATATTCCTGATGACTCTGTGTTGGATAAATCCCCTCCAAATCAACTATGTCATCTCCATCGTCTCCTAAACGTATCTTGACCCAACCAATGACCTCTCTCCCCATTATGAAAATCATAAGGGATATCTACATTTCCTCCCATAAAAATAATGTTAAGATGCAATCAAAATTGAGGAATTATAACTATTATTAGATGAAAACTTGACTGGTTGTAAAATAGTTTCCCATGATCTTCCAAAATTATGAACAAAATCAATGAGCATATCTTCAAAAACATAGATAGTACACACAATCCTTTCATTTGAATGTGGATGATAATTTGTTCATAACATATTATAGGAAACCATCACCTTCATTAGAAAATTACATATCATACACATGAACATCATGTACTAATATGATATAAAAGTAATGGGAACCCAATGATGTTTCGTAATCTCTCAAACATACAATTCCCCATGTTGTTCAACCATCATTTTAATTTTTATAGTGAGTTAATGCACCAATTTCTTAGTTTTTCAATGATCACTCAAATCACATCCTTCCCACCCTAGGCTAGTTATCACATGGTGTGGTTATGAAATAAAAAAACATGTCTTGAATGTAATGAAAAATGCATACATAAGAGTATCAATAGTAAAATAAGTTACAACTAGATCCATACAATCCTCTCCAAACCACTAAGCCTGTTAGTATGAATACCTAAATAGCAACATGTTTCCATGTGACAAATAGTTACATCCAAACCACCCTTAACCAATGGAAAAGACCAAATGATAATCCATCATAATAAAATATTCTATTCATGTTACCGGTATATTATAATAATACTTCTATGACCTCCCAAAGTCAAAAGAATCATGTGGGAACATATTACAGTATGTTTCCACCATTGTGCCCATATAATTTTTGATACCAATTATGAAATTGTTTTATATTTTAAAACAAAATATATTTTACAAATCATTTTCATAAATGTAATACATTTTTGAAACATTTTAAATTTGTTTTTCATAAAATACTTCCATATTATCAATAAATAAATGTGAAAAGTAAGATTGATCTAAGTAACAATAATATCCATGTATCAATAGGTATTAAAGTATATACTTATTTAAGGAATATCTTTTCATGAAAGTCTATGTGATACATCTTTATGTAAAACCTATGATAAAAAATCAATAAAAAAACCCGCATGACATAAGTAGCTATAACTGAAAAATATACACCTTATGTAGCCTATATTATAGGACACTACATAGTGGAAACTCTAGATCTTAAATATTTATAACATTGGATTCATCCAATATAGGTTCTTTCCATAGTCCATCAAAATCCAAATGGTTACCTCATAGTGGTTCCATACACACTAAGACTCCCTTTTCTTGTTTTTCATTCCCCCCCAACATTGGCATATCGTTTTATTATACATATTAGTGTTCCCAGGGTGAACAGTCCAACAAGAAATATTTCCACATTCCAAAAACATATTCCATAGGATAAATAGAACAACTAACATACCACAGAAGTGGAAATAATTATTAGGAGATCGAGACCAATAACACATGGTATCTCCACCATAAATGATTTAACTAAAGCATTGGAACTCGATGTCTTTCACCTTCTCGATTGAAAATAACCCATCCAAAGATGAATCATCTTACATTGAATATATGAACACCTGTCTCCCACCCACTTCAACTCTCTAACTCATATAATAGAAAAAATCATCTAAGACTACTTCTCTACTGATTAATTCATAGCTTGGGGAAGAAATATTTTTATCAAGTCACAGGGAACCACATTTTCATTCCCAATAATGTATTAAATATCAAAACAAATACTCTGCAGATACTCTTACTATTTTTTCTATCTCTATTTTATATTACCTTGAATAAAAATACTTTTAAATATATTATAATTATAATTCATTACAAACTACTCCATAAAGTGATAGTGATGCAACAATTTTATATCGATGGGTATGGTAGTGCTTCTTATAAGTGTGTAATTTTATTGTGCCAACGTACACCACCTATTTACCCTGAATTAAGGTACATCCCAAACATATAGTAGAAGAATATGATGAAAAAACATAATTAAAACTTGGTTCCATAAGAATTAAAACTCATGATGTAGTCAATGTCAACTTAAGCTCCTCAAAATAACTTTTACAACTTTTTTCCACTCAAACATTACAATCATATATGTTAAAGTATTCTTAATGGATATGATCATGGAGAAATCATGAAAAAACCCTCTATAGTAACTAGCTGAAACCAAGATGCTTTTGATCTCAAAAAAATTTTGGGATACCCCCTCACATAAAATCCTTTATTTTTTAGAATCTAGTGATATGCACATCTCACATATTACATTCATAATAAATTTCACTTCCCATATCCAAAACTCACATTTCAAATCATTCTATAAAGACAATTATCCTTTTATATTTGATGAATAATATCAAAAAATTTCCTTTTTCAAATCCCCTAAATCGATGTACACAAATATATCATGAATGTGGACAACAAAAAAAGAGTCTATGAACAGATGAAAAATAATTTTCATCAAAAACATATAATCCACAAGTGTTTGTGTTAATCTGAATGGAAAACCCATAAACATAAAATTCTCATACTGTTAAATAATTTTTAAGATCATATAATATTCTAAGACTATAAATTTTGGGTACCCTAACCACATTTAAATAATTAAAAACCAACATACCCCTCCAACCTGGTCAAAATGATCATCAAATCCTAGTGGAATGAAATTTTTTTCTAACAGTCACTCGATTAAACATACAATCATTAATAAAAATTATGAGTATTTCATCTTCCTTCTTAAAAAATAAAATAATAAATGATTATTTTGACACATTTCAAATAATTAATCCTTCATCATCTAGAACAAAAAGGTGGTCCTTATTTTCCACTATCTCAGCAGATCCTTTAAATATGATTTAATAAAATGGCCATCATACTAAAGAGCATATAAATACTAATATCAACATATATCTATGGTGGTAGAGCAGAAAAGTCATTAAGAAAGTCCTTGGAGTATGCACTCACCGCTGAAGGATGTTGATGAACCAAATAAGGGTAAACTACATCAAAAAAATATATCCAAAAAATAGCTTGATATTATCATGGAATAATGAACCAAAGGCCCTACTCATCCTGATCATGTGTCATAGTCTCCCTAAAAACATTACTAACCCATATATAGATATTAACTATATCTAAATGTAATATATTTTTAATTGAGGCCTTAACATTGATCATGAAACCCATTTCAATAATCATGTTTATAAGGTCTAGATCAAGAACCAAGAAGCATCATTCTGCCTCAAAATCAGCTATCATCACCAGAAATATGGTACACTTGAAAAACTGTTGATATATCTTTCCCAACTGTGTGGAGTGATCTGACTAGTACAATATATGTTCTAACCAAAATTCCAACCCATCCACTAACATTGATGATAAAATAATTAGTATCAATTATATAATAAGATGTATCACCCTAGAAGACGAAATAAGAACCATACCTTTTATAGTATCTAGTCCTACTATACATTCATTTTTCACATACATTATGGTATAAATACATCCTTGTGTTTCCCAATGAACATCCCCCTTAACTAAAGGCTTAATCCCAATAGCCCATGAAGATTCATTATAATCGTGTAAAACCATGGTGTGGGTGGATCCTTCCTTACATCCTGGGGGAAACCTTTCACTTAAACACTTCTGATGTCCTAATAATATCCCATGATGAAATTTCCTAAGAGCCTCTGTATAGTTTTTTAAAATATGACATGACACCCCACACAGATAGAAAACAGCCTATTTATTCCTTATCGAATCCCCTGCATATATTTTTGTAGAATAATGTCAACCCTTTTGCTTCTATATCTTGTTAGAATATACACCATATATAACAACTCAACCTACTAAAGATCCACCCATACACATTTTTTCATATATGTCTGCCTCTTCCAATGAATCTTTGTAAAGTGCATCTCCAAAGGTTAGAAGGAATATGATAGTCCACATCTAACTAACATGATGAATCATTTACAACTGAAACCATCTAGCCTTAATATACTCATCATTTACTATATCTAATAACATTTGAACCATCATCGAAAAATGGATATAATAATATAGAATCATATACTCCCTTTACTCTATGTTCAAAATATAGTGGGTCTTTTCCACATGTATCATCTCAATGTAAATTTTATAATTAAATATTTTCATAAAGGATGCCCATGTAAGGATCATGTGGAACATATAATTCGTAATAGAGTCCCAACATCTCCAACACGTTCCCTCGAGGACATCTGTGGAAAAAACCATCACTGAATCCCTAAGATTCATTAATGAATTTATGATTATATAAATTTGATCATGTCACTCCTCAGAATACTACATTTCATTTGTCTCCATGGAAGACATGTGTATTCTTCTTAGTAAACATTGAGTTGTGATACACCACACATTAGGATATCCTAGAACCCACTTGAAATACTGTATAAAAAGATAGAATTGCCTCTTTAACCAATGAAGGGTCCACTAGGGGAATCATCTATGGAACCAATTCCACAACATCCTCTCATGGATTTGGAATATCTATTCATATAGGTATTTTACAAAAAAAATCCAATAAGATCATGAGAAAATTCCAAAACTCATTTGAAAACTTCCATTATTCAAATTAATTTTTGAAATAAAAAGTATTTAAATCAATTTAAGAATACTATACAAAATAGAAATTGAAAATTAGAATTATCCAATTTAAATAATCATCCTATATAGATCATTCAAATGACCGAAAAACCAAACTCTCATACATGGTTAATTTCCTTGACCACCCATAGTTACATGATTTCAGTCACAAAAGTCTGATGGATAGGACCCTATTCTGCACTTAGTATTTGAATTTTGATAATCATAACTCCTATATACCAATGAATTAGAAGAAAACATATGCAGTGTTATTACACATTAGGTTTATATTTTTCTCTGATAACAATTTTCTATAGACCAACATGGGACTTCTATACTATACAATTGATTCATCCATCACATAGTGAGGTGAAGCAATTAAACAATGATGTTAGTGAATAAAAAAATACACAACATACATCCAGAATACTACACTAATGAAAAATATATACCTGTATCCCAGAAACCCAAGATAAACTGCATAATAATGGATGTTTGAATAATACATGACAATAAAGTCACAATGGGACCAATATTCTCCTCCAATCCAACCCACTATAAAGATAAATAATATGGAAAAGTCCGGATGTTACAAGAATCATTTCCTTTACATTCATCCTAAAATATAACATCTACAACCATCCATATGAAATTGTAGGGTGTGAGAATATATCCCATTACGATACCATCACATTTTCTATATAAGGAATAATAAAAAGAATGAAATTTTTTTATATTTTAAAACACCAATATCTTTAAAATGTATAATCATTAACCAAATTCATTTGTAAATAATTTCCCAATTTTTTTTCGTAAAATCCTTTCAGATTCTCATAATAGAAATATGAAAATTACAAGGGATATAATTAGGAATCATATCAATTCATCAATATGTCATCATGGGAACACATATCCATGAAATAACCTATCACATGAAGCTATATCATACAACCTCATATTTAACCTGGGATCAATAATCCATGATAAAAACAACCATGTGATAAATAAAGCTAAATGAAAAAAAAAACATAAATTGGGTCCTAGACTATGGTTCAATAAGTAATAGAAACTTATGATCTTAAATAGTTATAATGTTATATTCAACCAATATAGATTCTAGACAGAGTCTATCTATATCAAAAAGGATGCTTCCTAGTGGTTCCAGACACAGTCATGTTATTCATGTCTCTTTTCCAATTCCCCCAATGTTATCAATGTTCCAATTTGAAAAAAACATATCAAAACCATTCTCAAAATTTTTAAAACATTTTTAAATCCATGAAAATTCAATTATTTATTTTAAAACCCATTCCCAAAAAAAGAAAGTCATTTTTCAAAACAAAACCTAATTTTAAAAACCATATATTTTTTAATCAATCCATTAATAACCAATATCACTTAAAATATATGAGTATCCCAAGTGAAATTTTTAGGAAAAAATGTCATCAAATTATCCCATTTTATATAAAAACCTACCTCAAAATTCTATAAATATACCTTACATTGGAAATAATTATTTTAAATAGTTGAAAATCCATTGAATGTCAAGGTATGCCGACAGGCTTCGATGGAAAAATATAAAACACCATCTGATCACAAACCAAAACCTGACCAGTTGCATAATTGTAACTAAAACAAAAAAATTAACTCGATGGATTTTTTACCAAATAAACACACCACATCAAAGAAAATCATCATTCTAATAATAAAATTATGTTGAAGGGTCAGATGTCTCCAAAATCACTTATAAGTGCTTCTAAGTCATAATAGATAAATTCCAAAAAACAATTGAAATGAAAATAATATGTATATTATCCTAATATCCAAACATGTTATTATGAAACAATAAGTATTCCCACTATACATCATTTAATAAACTAAGATGGTGTGTGCCAAAAAATAAATTTTTAATTAAAAATCCTAATTTTCTAATAATACACAATGTGAAAATAGTACATAATGGGTAATATTTTTACTCCATGAACCTATTTCATGGATTCTTCATGAAAAAAACTCATGATAGTTTATAAATTTATATGGTGTGTAATCCCCTAGTAGGATATACAAGCTATATGTTTTATTATGGAAAACACAAATACCATATTCCAGTAGTTCTAAAACATGGTGATAGCCCTCTTAAGTCTTTGTGTAACACCCCAGGCTTCTATGGTACCTTTCTCTTTGAATAATGCGATAGCGTGTGTTGTACGCAACATCGAGTTCTAACACACCACAACTAATCAAACTAGCCGTTATGAATAGTAATACTTACTTTTTGAAATTTTATAAATTGTATCTCTCAAAATGGACTTAATTTTTGGATTTGGAGTATCGAATTTAGCCTAAGGTGAAATTTTGATACTTTTCGGATAACTTTAATATTTTGATAAATAGTGAAAATTACTAAATTTTAATTAAAAACAACTTTTTTAATCAAAATAATTAATAGTGATAAATTATGAATTTGAGTGGTTTTAAATTATATTTAGAATATATATTTAAAATTTAATACAATTTTGGTCATTGGACATAATTTCACAATTAAACCGAATAAAAACAAGTATCAATCTTTTGATATTTATTATATCTTAAAAACACAATTTTTTGTTTTGACAGTGGGAATTAATTTTAAATTAATTTATGCCACTTCTGTGTTTTGAATTTGGAACAATGGATTGAATATTTGGAATCAGGATTTCCAAATTGTGTAAATAGATAACTTTTATTTTTAGACATTTTGAATAATTACTTCGGTAAATATTTTATTTACCACGGTTAAAGGGTATATCCGATAAATAAGGGTTAAAACATAATATTATAATAATAAAAAATTAAACTAAATCGTGTCCTAACCTTATTGGATGATAAATATCTGACCATGGGCATCTTTGGGTCTATTTTAGGACCCCATGGTGCCCCTTGTAAGTGATTGGGACACTTTATTTTAATTAAGTTAAAATGAATACAAAAATGACACAAGCATATATCTTTTAGAAAAAAAAAATTACATAGGGTTATATATGTTGGATTTTAGACTATAAATATTAATTAGAAATATAAAAATATTTCCTACATAATGGTATTTTATTTAAAATATTTAGACATTATATAATTTAATTTATTTATGAAAGAATGGTGATCCAGTGATTACCATAATATTGAAAAATTAAAATTATTGATATTGTAGATACCCAAAATAATATAATTTGAGACTTTTTATGAATTAAACATATTTTATAGGTTAATATGACATGTTATGAATGATTTAATGAACTTTTTTTCGATGTTATCATTCTGTTATGGTTTTTACAAAAATCAATTATTGAATAGTGTCAAAATTGACATAAAAGAGTTTTAAAAAAAATATTATATTATTAATTGATATTAAATTTCTAAAAATATAATGATTGGAAAAGAGACTTATATCATGATATGTGTATCCTTAATGGACCACTTGGGGGTCCCTTGGATGAATATAGTATGTTTATTAACCATATAATATAAAAATACAAAGAGACATTGTAAAAGTGAAACTAATTAACTAAGAGTTAATACTTAATGATAAGGTTAATATTGTATCCCAAACCTGTATAAATTCTATTGGTTGAGTGGTTTTCCACCCATCCCCTCCTTAACCTTTAAATAATATTTTTTGTATCCATTAGAAACAGAATATGTATTTATTATAAAATAATATTTCTAGCTTTTCCAAAGGTGCATCTCACCCCTCTTATAAAAGGGCACTACCCCTTCTCATTAACTCACACCTTAAAAGACTTTTTCTACGGCCAAACTCTGCCAAAATACTCCCTCAACTTCCCTAAATTCATCCTATAGGCCTTACTTTAGTCAGAAAGCCAACCTAAGAGCCCTTTTGATCAAATCAAAATGATGAACCTGAAGAAGAGGTAATGATTTCACCACCATTTTCCGAGTTCCTTTCTTCTTCCACTTATTCTTTCTTTGTTATTACCATTATAAAATAATAAATCCAGTTTATTATATATACTTTGATGTTATTATAAACATTGTACAACCATATTTCAGTATTCTATCCATCATTTGAATAACATGTCACCATACGTGCGTACGTACGGCTTACCGTCTCCACGACGTGGGGTAATTGTTATTCAATAAATTATTGTTTGGATGGGTATAATAATTATGTGTAATTCCTGCAAATAGTAAATATAACATGATAATGAATCTGTATATATTATATACCATCCAATTAATTATTATTTTAATATCAAAAGAATGATATCGTCGCTTATGCGTACGTACGGACTACCGTCTCCACGAACGCGATGAGATTCATTCTCCATCGTATCCATTAAAGTATAATTCTCATTTGATGATTAATAATAGAATCTAAAGACTTAATATCATTCTCAATATGATTAAAATACAACCTATCCATGAAAAACTTGGCTTACATAACAAAACAAATAAAATAAAATGATTAAGTTAACACCTGAAACAATGATAATACTAAGATATTATTAACAAATCAATGTTAAATGATCATATATGGTATCATATTAATGTATATGATTCTTGTATAATTTAATAATAATTATTTCACCATTATACAGAAGTTTAACCTACCCTCAACCAAGTAAATGTATAAGGTAATGGTTTATTTCACAATCTCTTCATTACTCGAGGTTATTTATATGTAATTATCTACTGGGACCTCTTTATCATCCACATCCATGTTACATAAAAATGTATTTCAAAAAATTCTTAATATTTACAAGAATATAGGTTATAGTCATTTATACCATTGTTTGAATTTTTATAAGAGGTTTATAAAGGAATCTTTCGGTCATTTCCAAACAAGGTGCTTTTTAACCTTTTCGACAAAATTAAGGTATGAATGTTTTTTTAACTTATACGGCGGGTGCGACTATTTTACACCTTCATAAAATCATTGAAGCTTCCCTTACAAGATTATAAGAAAATTTTAAAAGTAAATTTTTTATTTTATAATTATGTGACTTTTATATGATTTCAAAAAAATGTATATTTCTCTCAAATAGTTTTGATTTCATCTATGTCAACATCTTTTGATGGATTTTAAGCTTATTTGAAGTTGATTTGTTATGATACAAAACTTATATATTGTATTGAAGGTTTTGTGATATGTTTGACTGTGGATGTGTTATTTGTATACCATTCGTGGTTTATAGATGATGTATTTACATTTCTTATGCTAGTTTTAATACGAATGTTTATGTTATGTTTAAACCATTTCATATGGGAATGCATTGGACTTATTATGTGATGGGTGGAGCCTGATATAGCTCTTCGATGCATCGGTATGTCTAATGAGACAAACTTGTGTCTTGGCATAATTCCTTGAAAAAATCATATTTGTAGTCTTGGCACGAGGCCTTGGCTATGTGGTTATGATAGTCCGGCATTATGCATTCCATCATTATGAATGTGGTTATTGATATTGCATGTGATTATTCGATTAGTAGAATATCAATGTGAATAAGTAAATATAATTATTTAATTTTATTTTTTCCATACTATGTTGAAGTTCAAGTTTAAAAGGCTTTTGTTTTAGTTATACATTTCCTTAAATGTTTATTCTTATTTATGAATGTTTCTGCTATATTGTTATCCTTACTGGGCATTTGAGCTCATCCCTTTCTATGTTTTATTTTTCCCAGGATGTGAAGAAGTAAATTATGAATGACCTGCAGGGATATTATGAGGGGATAATAGTGTGGACTATGGAGACAATATGTTGTTTTAGTAGTTTTTCACTTTATTATGTAATGTAAATCTTTATGAATATATCTAGTGTTTCCAAGGCTACTAACCAATCAGTCTTTCGAGATTTGATCTTTCTTGTGATAATGCCAATGTTATGTAATAATACACCGACTCTGGGTGACTAGGGTCGGGGCTTTACACTTTGAAATCCTAATATGTTAATACCATTAGTTTAATTAAAAAAATAACTGGTAAATTTAATTCATTTTTCTCATAAATGACTCCAAATCCTCATGAATCCCATAAATTAATTGAAATAAATATGGTAATCCCAAATTAAATAAGTCCCTAAAAAAAGTAATGTGTGTTACAGTTCCACCAATTGATATATAAAAACAAAAAAAAACAAATTAGAGTCTAATAGGTCTCTAATATTTTATAAATATTGTAAAAATCCAACGATCAATTATTAAAGTGTTCAAAATGGTTTTATAAACAAAAAATCACTCCCAACAACACCCTTTTCATGTGCCTCATGATATAGGGATTGATATTGATAAATAATTATTTAATGTTATTAATATTTTGTTATTAGTTTCATTAATAGCCTAAATAGATAAACCCAATGATGGTGATTAAGGACATTTATCTCTTTATATAAAAAAATTTACAACATACTTGTTTGTTATGTAGTGTATTTTTGTCCTTCTATTTGGCCATTGAAAAATATATTTTCTCCCAAGATACGATGAATGAAGAACTGAATGTTGTATGTGATCCATAGTCAATGAAACTATTTTTACACACTAAAAAAACATAAAAAGGATTAATTTCAACCCTATATCTCCGAAAATAAAATAAATATAAAAATAAAACATTGTACATTTGACATAACCCAGAAATATCCCGACCATTATACAATTAATGCATTTTATGTCGGAGTGAGTGTTTATAAAAAACATTTCTATAATTTTTTCTCAGAAAATATTTCCATTTATTAGGTTTTTTGATATATTCCCTCAAATAAATGAAGAAAAAAACAAAGGGGTAATTTTTTCCATGGAATATATTAATTTAACATTTTACTATGACAGGACAACAATATCTTTAATAGAGATGAATGTAAATTGATTGTGCAACCAAATGTATGCCTCTAATAGTGGAGGTGATTATGAATAAATCTGTATATTCATATATAATAAAATTTTATGCCTTAACATATGAAAAGATACCACAACCACACCACCAATAATGAAGATAACTTTAAACACATGAAGGATAAATATGATATAAATTTATATAAACGGTTGAAAATATAATAAATTAATGAGACACTATGTACATAGACGTCTCTTGAGTGTAAAATACATATGAAAAATATGTTTGATGCATTAATGATCCCAATATTAATAATACATTATATGTCAATTCATTAGTGTGAATATTCATGTATTGAAACCCTCCCATTATTTTGATTACCATAATCAAGCACCACGTGCCTTTAGAAAATTTTATAATGATTCTCTCAGTGTCTCCTCAAAAAATATACAATAAAACCAAATATACAATGACCTTATATAAAATTATGAATAAAATAAAAAATATATAACTCAAGTGAAAAGAAGAACCATTTAAGTGGGATTGTAAATATAATCTACGAGACACACTAGATGACAATATGGTACAACCAAATTCATTTTTTCCCAACAATCACTATATGAGTGAGTAAAAATGGGGAAAATAAGAAATAAGAATATTTTCATTAAATAATAGTTAAACTATTACTAAAAATAATAATGTATAAATATTATCAGTTCTTAACCATTTGATTTTGAAATCCATGAGAAACTAATTGTTCATTGTGTAGTGTACTGTACACCAATCAAGAATTAGATAGCATATTTATATATTTAATCAACAAGGAAAACAGTGGTTCCTAATTAATTATATGAATTAATTATATATTCATCTAAACCACTCTATCTTCAAAATATCGAACAGAAACTATAGTGGACGACTCACATTCTAATGATGTATATATGTTAGTAGATGATTTACTACACCTTCACTCAATTAACATCCCATACATAGAAACCATTCTGAGGGTGATAATCAAGATATGGTGTTATTATATAGTATGAATCTATGAAATGGGGTAATGAATAATAAATTTTAAGCCTCAAAAATAATTTTCATGGGGAGTGAATAATGGATATTTGGAAAATGTCACACTATGTGTATCCTATATATATGAGAAAGAAGGAATTTATATCAATGATTTGAAATTCACTTAATAAAATATTCTAGGTAAACTCACAAGAAACATAATGGGGGAATGATTACCCATATATGAATAGGAAAAAAATTACCAATATAGAAAAGAATCAATGGATAAAGGAAGAGTTCATCAAGAATGTGGTGTGAGGGTACTAAAGAGTATTCCTATATTTTAGGAAACCTACAAATCGCAGGAACTGAGGGAGTAATAACCCATTCTAAAATGGGGTAACCGAACCCCATGAATTATGGGATTTCAAAAATCTAGAATGAATTCTTATTTGGTACACATGACCTATAAGATTTTTCCACTAATGGGGTATCATCAAAGGGAACCATCAATTTATGAAACTATATCTGCTTCAATATCTCTCAAGAGATAAATCCCAAAATATTATTTAACATGTTAAAGATGTCCTTTAATGAATGAATGAACTATAAAATAATGATATGTGTGTACAAGTTCTATGGATATTCTTTTTATAATCCGTAATAAGATGAAAAAAGAATTAATTAAATAAACCACTCATAAGTGTGGGACCATTCGCCCTCTCGGCAATAGACAGAGCCAAATGGTGTGATGATATTTCTAGATGCGTTCATGCTAGGAATGTGTAAACAATGTTGGATACTCATCTAATATTTTTTTTGGTACCATTCCAAGGGTCAAGTTGTGGTGGATTCAACATAGCCCAGTTGGGATAACCATGTTGGTATCCCAACAATAACGGTCCACCCACATAACACATAATATGTATTCATCCATTCAATACCATGTCATATGAATTATATGGATTTATGTGTAGTGTTTGAAAAAAACATATTCACTACATTATTCCATGACAACCACATGGTTAAGATCCTCTTAGTTCAATGCCATTTCAGCCTCTATCCATTTAAACACTATAACTAACCATACCAGCATCACACCACCTCCGTTATTCCATTCCATCTTCAATGAAACATTATAAACCCTAATAATGTGTCATACAACATAATATACCATTAAAAATATATTCAACTTAGTAATACCTTAATCTAACATCTGATGAAATTTTCTATAGTTGTTCGTCACTACTTCTTTATGCTGCCAATGCTTCACATCACTACCATCATCCACCACTACGGTCGATAACTAATCACCAATGAATGGAATGTAATGATAATGATATAGGTAAGATAAATATAGAATAATTTTTAGAATAATTAATTGATTAACCCCCAATTAAAATGTACAAAAACATGAAATTTATTATCGACAAATAATTCTCCCATATAATCTCCATGGAACAATTGATTGAATCCATGAATGGATGTTTGAAAATAATTATATGAATTTATGAATTATTTACTATATTAATTAAATATTTAATGATAAATAATAAATGTTTTTTTAAAAAATATATCATGAATAAATTATTAGCAGAGTAATACATCAAAAAATTAGACTAACAATATTTTTTCATCCATCACTATAAATGTACATGATAATTCTCAGTGACGTTGTGGATAATTATTGAAGAAAAAATTCCTACCATGTGGGGCTTAATAATTTATAAATAATAAGATATTTTTGAGTGATAAGAAATATTCAAATTTCATAACTTATCATATTTTAAATAATTCAATTAATGATTTTCCACTGATGATGAAAAACATTTAAAATTCGTTGAGAACCAAAAATACATCACTCCATGAGTACATCTTATATTCTGGACAAAACATCAATATTTATCTTCAATACCTGAATACATTTATAATTATATTCAAAATTATATAGAATTAAAGAGTATATATAATAAATATATATATTTTTAGAAAATATTTTTTTCATCATGGATCGACCATACACACAATTCCATTCCACCATAGATCTGGTAGTAAATAGAATATCCCATAATGAATAGACACACAATTTTTTTATGTTTCCTTAATTTGTAAATTATATAATTTAAATAGAGTGATTTATGAAGATTTAAAATCTCATGGATAATAAATAATTTTATTTGGAAATCACCAGATCAATATATCATCAACACTATAACATCTTTTCATACAAAAATTTGGAATCAACTAGATATCAACCACTGTTGTGTTTACAAAACAACCTCATTAAGAACTACAAACATCGCACATACCTCATTTACTGACATAATTCAAATTTATAATAAAAATGTGCACAATGACATAGAAAATAAAAAATCACATTATTCCATAATGACACATAATCAAGAAATAAGAATGTTTGACCAAGTTAGAAACATGTAATATATATAGGAGAATCATGGAAGGAATCTACGCAAAAAACGATTATAATATAATGGTTATACCCTCGCAAGGGATGAAGATAATTATATATACACTAACTTCCATAGAAATTATATTATATATATATTTTATCTATTGTAGGAGTTTAACTATATCCATCATTTAAGGAGAATTCCTGATTGAAATTATATCAACGAAACATATCAACACTCCACCATAAAAATTATTTGGAAAAATGTCTTCTTAATAACACCCAATGTGTTTCTAGAGAGCACAACCCACTTTTCCAATAACAAATCATCCACTACAACCATATCACATGGTTCAATCACCAATGTAGCTATGTTTTAAATAAAGTTTCTCATAGGCCTTTCTTCACAACCTAATTATATTTAGGGATCCTTAATAATTATCCCAATATCTAACAATTTCTCATATTCTATTGTAGGTGAGCTAGTTTTATATTTAAGTATACATAATTTTGATGTAGTTTATCTCATAAAAAATAATAAAAACATATCTAAAAAATGAAATGACACACAACTACCTATTGGGTGTACTGACCAATAAAAATACAATGTGTTCAATCGAGATTATTCAAATGAAACTACTTTTTTGGATTAAAATCACAACATATCACATTAAATTGTAACCCCAATTTGTAATCTACTACAATAGTCTCCACATTTAGTATATATAAGAATTCACATAACTATTGGTATAATGAAATAAATCCATTGGACATACCATATTGATGGTCACAAACCACTTAGTAGTTCTCAAATATATATATATCCTCTTAGTTAATAGAACAATAATAGGAAGTCCACAATAAACCTATATTTTTGGATAATAGTAACCATGGCTTCATGGAAACCCTCACATTCCATCTCCTGATATTTCTATGTCACATGGGGAACTTAAATTGAGGAAAAAAATATGGAACCCACTTTCTTAAGAGAATATATTGAATACACCAATGTTGATCTATGTAACACCTCATTATTCTATGTTTACATCTATTAAAATTAACATGAATTATTAGAAATATTTATGTTCATGTTTCCTCATCTCTAAATGAACTAAAATAATGTAATCCATTATACAAAACCTATTAAAATAGTATGTATTAATATTAACAACATAATTATTAAAATTAATTCATATAAATAATATTTTGTGAAAAATAATTGATATATAAATACATTATTTTTGGTAGTGTAATATCATTATTGAAATATATGATTGTTTCAAAAATTGTTTTTTGTTCCCAGTTGAAAGAGTAAAATATTTTTTATTTTTATAATTTTTATAAAAAAATTATGAAAAGAATATATATTTTTAAATCATCATGTCAAAATTATTTTATGAATAATATATATGTTTTTTTAAAAATTATTTCTTTTTCTTTGAATGAATATTAATATTGATTTTTCTAAAAAAAGAAATTTTTATTCAAGTAAAACACCTATTATTATTTTATTTTGATCCTAATGAAACATTAGTATCCAATAATTATAAAAAATATAAATAATTATGAAAGAATATAAAAAATAATTTATTTTTATTTAATTTTATCATTTTGAATAAAACATATTTTTCTAAAACATGTTCTGATATAAACAATGTGTTTTTATTATAATAAACTAAATTAACATATATTAACTAATTAATTGATGGAAATTTATATATTATATATTAAATCATATTTTTTAATGTTCGTTTATTTATATATATATTTAATGAAATGTATGTATTTTATGTTTTTTAATAAAAAATTATACATTGGAAAATTGATTTTTTAAGGTTTTAATGTATATATAAAATTAAGATTTTCATTATAAAGAAATTGAATTTAGAAAAAAACCATATTTGGAACCTTTCTAATAAAAGTAATTTTATTTATTAATTTTTTTTCATAGTACCTAGTAATAAGTGGAAATGTTTTTTACCTATGTTAAGATAAAAAAATGATAATATTCGTGGGTTACACAAAGAGACACATGTTTGATTTCTTAAAAATGATTAATTTTTATAGGATTTATAGATTTAATCCATATTTAATAATAAATTCTAAACCCTAGTCATATTGATCAACATTCCCATTATTTTTAACATATCTCATTGAAATATCCTATGAACATCCATTTGGGTCACTCCCATTACTTATAAAAGTGGATCACTTCTCTTCGATTATTCACACTATTTGAGCCTTATATATTGAACAAAGCTTATTGAAAATACATGAAAAATTCCCTTCAACAATCCTATGTATTTTTATCCTCTCATAATACACATCTATAAAGGTTAAAGTTATAATCCAAATATGGTCTCTCAAAGAAGAGGTATAGATATTCACCAAGAACATTCAATATAAATTATTCATCTAATTCATCTAAATTTTTTAAATCAACTATAAAATTATGAATTAATTATCATAATTTTAATGATATTTTATTATGAATATGAATAAACCATTATCCACAACTTATAACTATAATAGGAGATCAATGTATCACACCTGAATACGTGTGGACTAACCCCTCCATGGAGAGATTCTATTAATTTACCACGACTATATTACATGTTACGTAATTAGGTTATATTTTATATTTATATAATATATTTATGTTAAAATCATATCTATATAATTTTTATTTATTATTTACAATTATTTTGTTCAATTTATATAAAAAGGTAATCGTCACTTGTTCATACATAAGAATAACCATCTCGAAATATTGATAGATTTCTCAATTCATCATCATTTTAAATGAATTTTTATCAATATGTATATTTCTATTTTATATGATATTTCTATAATGATTAAAAATTAAGATATGGGGAAACTATGATCAATTTGTGTGTATTATAACTTTCAATCACAAACAGACATGAATAGTGAAGAAGATGACACATGAAATACCAACCTTATTACTAATTGGTTAAAAAGCTCATCCATATAGAATATAAGTTGAATAAATCGACATTACATGTATGAATGTTATTTTGGAATTTAATTATGATAAATATAAATAAATTATATAGTATTTTCTTACATATATAAATCAATTCATATTTTAGATAATTTTCTCTCATCTCATAATTATTTTTCTCACACATTCCCTATTTTCATAACATGTTTCATTCTTTTTATATATATACTTTACATTTGTACCTTATATTATGAATCACAATATAATACATATATTTTTAGTTTCATTTGATGTTAATAATTTCATTAGGGTTATGATTTGAATGTTACGAAAGTTGTAACATTTTTACGTTATAGTTTAACTTTTAACTTTAATTTTAATATTTTTTTTAACATATACGAAGATTATATGATCTATCGATCCAAAATAATATTTATATTTCAAACCCTTTTTATATAGAGATTTATTTATTTCCTTTCACATTCTTATATTTATGTAATCAATATATGAAAATGGTTTTTCATGGAAACCTAATTTTGTTACACTCATTGGTTTGGAATCTTTTATTTCATTCCCATTTTTCAGTAAAACAATTTTATGACTATTTAATAGTTCAAAAATATGAAAACCTGTGAAAGTGTACACATATTGTGAAATTATTTGTGGAAACTTTTTAAAACACATTGTTTTATATACTTGACCATTTATCTATTCATTTTATGTATATGTGATGTCCGGATTTTTTTAGAAGTTTCAGAGGAGTTTCAGAGGAGTTTTGGAACTCTTTGGAGGATTTTATGGAGTTTCATGGGTTCGGAACATTTAATAGAAACTGTAAAACACATATAGAAACTCATGGAATGTAAAACCAAGGTCACTAGATAGGCACATGGATAGAGAATAGTTTTACCAAATAAACTGGATTCCCAAGAGAAACCCTGCAACTCAAGATAGTGGATAAAAATACTATGGGTGAATATATTTATAACTATTTGAACCAAATGTGTGGGGTTTTTAGATAGTATCTCAAGCACCTCTATATCATGATTTGCCTAATAGTGCTCCCTACCCATGCACTGTGTAGATTAATATCTAAAACTCATTGATATAATTATATTTATATCCTCAATCTCTCATTTTCCCTTAGTAATACTTTAACATGAATTAATGTTCCTCCAAAGGCTTGATATTTGATTCACATTGATGTGATATAATTTTTTTTGTGATCCAAATCCCATTGCTGATATAGATTCATCAGTAAGTTATCATTCTTCATCATTTTCATTAGATCAATTCACCACTTCTCTCAAAAATACTTTGATCTAATACTCTAGGTATATATTTGGGTTCAATGTGTATTAACATGATTTTTTTATACTGGTGCAATCATTAGACTGAAAGGCATGACTACATATTCATTGTGGCCATATCTATTTCTGAGAGATATCTTTGGAATATCTTCATTCTGAACTCGTAATTAGTGATATCTTGATCACAAATCATACTTCGATAACCATTGATCTACCATTAATTGATCCAATAGATCATCAATGTGTGGATGTGGATATCGGTTTTTTATCGTAACTTGGTTAAGCTTAAGATAATCAATACAAAACTGAAGAGTTCCATCTTCCTTCTTCAAGAACAAAACCAATGCTACCCATGGAGACGTACATGGTTGAATGATACCCTTTCCTTTTAAATACTCTAATTGAACATTCAATTCCATTAACTCTGTTTTTTCTATCCTATAAGATGGAAGGGAGATAGGACTGGTCTCTTGAAGGATATCAATCATAAAATGCACTTCCCTTATATGTGGTAACCCGGAAATGTTATTGGGAAATACATCTGGAAATTGATCCACAAATACTAGAAAACCATTTCTCTTGATCATGTCCATTGATGAGAATGTCAAGGCCGCTAACTAGTAAAAGATCATTCCCACCTTAGGTGACAACAAGATCTTTTCACCTTTCATTCATGTCCTCTCTCCTTTGTTGAGATGCTCAATTTTATCCTCAGTCATGAAACTAACTATTATCCAATAACATTAAATGTGAGGCCTAAACAATTTCTACTTATCCATACCCTAAATTACATCATAGACATACATTACCAGCATAGAGAAGTCCAATTTCAGCTCATCTCCATCAACAGTTCTATAACATGCTTCACAAACAAAGGCCTGATATTCTCTTTCCCTGAGATAAGTTTTTAGCTGTAAAATAGATGGAATCATTCTCCAACATAAAACATAGAAAATTAATTTCATGAGAATTAATGAAATAATGTGATAGACCAGTATCGAAGAGCACATGCTGAAGGGTATAATTTAAAAGAATCTAACCACTCACCATAGATGGTCTATCATGATCATATACGATCATCTTCTCAACTCCATACAATTGCATCATCACTGCAATGTTCTCCTAGTTGCGTTGTTGAGATTTCCCTAGTTGAGGAGTTATCGTATTTTGAGAATCACCATGGCTAGCTCTGTTCTGCTAATTAGACTGGTTCTGCTATCCCCGCCCTATCGAAGCATACAATGCTTGCGACACATGAGAAATGTCTCGATCACCTAACCATGGAGAACTATGACAATAGCATTGAAGATGTCCCATATTTTATCAATTATGGAATTCTATAGGTTTTTATGTACACTCTTGATTTATATGGTCAAGAGAACCACATTGAAAGCGACCTACATTTATCTGGGATCATGGAGGAGGGTTCACTGATCCCGCCGTCTATTTTTGATTCCTACTACCACCATAGAAATAGGTGTCACTTTTCCTATAGCTCCCTGTGGTTGAGTTCCCACCATTACCTATAGTTATCATCATACCTCCTCCCATCGACCTAGATAAATCACGTTAATCTATAGTGGATATGATCACCATCTCTTTATAATCTGTAATACATAGCACTAAAATCTTCATTCAAATATCCTTCCTTATCCATGATTCAAATATGTGTGCCTTCAAAGATGTTCTTTCCATAATTCCAGGTGCAATGAATACTAAATTCATGAATTTAGCCACATACTCTATAAAAGAGAGACTCTCTTAATTCATGATGAATAAATCCATCATTTTTGGGATCATGAACGTGTGAGGATTGAATAGTTTTTTGAAAAATTCCCCAAAATCCTTTTATGTAAGGCCTTCATCCAATTTATCATGCACAACTAAATCCCACCTCATGCATGAAAGATCCTCTAGTATATACATCGCCAGTTTGAACATTATCTCTACTAGTGTGCTAATAAAGTCGAAGATACGATTAATCCAACTAAACCACACCTCTCCCTTATCATGTTCTGAATCACCTTAGAAATTAGGCGGATTCTACTTTATGAACTGAATTTTATGATCCACATGTTGTGGCTCATTCCTTCGATTTCCCATATCCACATATTGAAAATCCGAGACAATAGATTATTACTTCTCGTGAAATATAGAATCCAATGGGAATTCATTCCTCTACAGTCCATTTCATGCTAGTCACATTGGCTAAACCTGCGACAATGGGATTTATAAATCTTGGATGTGTCTCCAAACACTTATATCCCCAAATCCTTGGTATCTTAAAGATCATTATAAATGGGTTATCTACGTCCTTTTATGTTATAAATTTCATGTACCTAGAGTCCAACTCATTTCTAATATTTCATCCCAAAGACTAGAAAAGAAATAATTTCAACTCCAAGACCAAAAACCTTGATGACTACTTGTTAGGCAAGGACCAATGAAGCTGATAACATTTGTACCACCAAGTAAGGACCAAACTGATACCATTTGTAATGACCTACCAATTCTCATTGTCTTGAGAGTACATTGAGTTCTTACTAGGCCTTAAGCGACATCCCCTAGATGCCAAAGGCTTGAAATAAATGCGGAAGTGTTTCATATACAAGTGGGGGTGATTTACCCTTTATGAAATATGTCAAAGAACCAAAAAACATGACCAAAACATTCTCTATATGATGCATCATCAAATGAAAGTTAACTCAATAAATTTATTTCTTTCAAAACCACCTTAAAATGTGTAACATATAAAGACAAACCAAGTATAAAAGTGCACAACAGATGACTAACTCAAGACTATCAAAATAAAAAAAGACACTATGATAAACAAGCTCCGAGATCCAAAATCTATGAGTAGTCAAAGCATCACAGGGTAGTGCCAAAAACGTGGGAAGCATTACCTTTTCCCCTGTCCCGGAAGATAACATCTACAAAAGCACCAAATTTCTAAAGAACTGGTGAGTATAAAACTCAGTTGGATTTCCCCAATTAATTCCCTAGTAATTTTAATAGGATAGATGAGTTATATACACTTATATAAAATTGATTATATAAACAATTTCTCAAAATAGTTTATAACTAAATATAAACAAGATTTCAAAACCACTTACAACCAAAAGAATACAAGTACGATTGAATCCAATTTTTTCATCAATTTAATTATCCAGAAAAATAACTAAAAAATATTTAAAACCATTTCACAATATACCTTTTTGGCATACCCTACCTTTCCAAAAACCCGATGAATCCAACCATGCATTCTAAATTATGAAAGTTCCATACTCATGAGTGGTTTCTCATCGATCAACCAAGTATTCACAAGGTAATAATATCCCATGATTCATTAACCCTTTGGCTGAAATCACAAGGTCTTATTTCAACCAGGACATATTTATTAAATATGAACACACACACCCACATACCCTACAATCATGCCAAAACAGCTCTTCAATAAAACATTTTTTTTATTGAAAATGGTTTTCCATCAAAATTATTTCAATGCCAAACCTATGTAATAAAAACCCTTTTTTGAAATCCAAGTTCCCATAAAACCATTTAGATATAGTAGAAAGTCAATGAATTAAAATAATCATTTTAAATTCAATAAACTAATTCACTTTTCACAATGATTCTTCAAGATTACACAATTTCACCAAAACCATATATGATCACTAAAGAAGATTTATCCCAAGAATTAAAAAAAGATTTCACAATAAATTTCAATCACGATAATTAATTTCAAACTAATCCAATAAATTCTACCATGAAGAATATATAGTGAAGCCACCTATCATAATGGTTTTGGTGAAAACCACAAAGAGCGAATAATTCACAAGAAAACCATGTTGATTCTCCATGAACCCTCCATAAATAAATTTTCTTGAATGAACATGACCAAATATCATCATATATGTCATCCACCCACCTTGATCTACCCATAACAAGAGTATATCTAAGAAACCAATAGAAGAGGTTAATTAGATCTATGAAGTTCTAAGAAATTGGTCAAAAATTATGAAGACGAACACATACCTTAAGAATCCAGCTTCGATTCACCGAGGAAAGCCTTTGGATCCCCTCCAAAATTACTGCAACAGGTTCTCCAACCACTAATGGAGAGTAATCCCGAGTTATTGATGCTTAAGAGAAAGAACAAACCTCTTAAAGGAAAAAACATGAGAGATCCTCATTTTTAATATCTTGATTAAACCATCCACACAGTTAGCTTTCACGGTTAGTCAAACAGTAAGCTAACCATGCGTTAGCTACTTCCTAGGATGACCCTTGAACATTTTACTGGAACAGTCTCCCAAACCGTTATACAACCATCCTAGAGCCACTACCTCAAGAGGATGAATTACGCACGGCTTGGATTCATAGTTAGTCAAATCATGCTCCTCCCGTGAGACTTTCATTTTGCATCAAAACTAATTAAAAAGTACTAAAAACTCTTCCAATCAACTCCCTTAAACTTTATAACCATGAAAAGCATCACTTAAGGGTTACATATCAGAAAATGGGGGTACTACAGGTTTCCCATTTACCAAAATGGAATATAATGATACTAAAATTACCCAATGCATTGGAGCGCTATCAAGGTGCACCTTTCAAAATCATTTCATTCTTAATCATAAGTGTGAGACATAAATCATATAATAAGGATTCCTTAAACCTCATAATTTATTCCATGATCATCAAATGTGCAATAATTACATGTAAGTATCTAATCAATAAGTATATGTGTGTAATTTTGAATACCCTTGATTGATAAATGGGTATGGTATTCACTACATAATTATTATGTCCTTGAAAATAGCCATGAAATTTTTGCAAAAGGAAAGCATCATATAGAAAATTTTAAAATAGTTTGATGATATAGAAAGGGGCCTCTCAAAAAATGGATTTTAAGAGGGACATGTAAATTAATATCCCAACATATGTAATTTTTAATATAATGTGTATCAAAATAAAGAAACATGAAGAAAGTGGATAAAGGAAAGAACCCTTATAATATATCTACATTGTAATATGTGTGCATAATGGTTAGTATGAGGGAAAAATAATAGTGACAAGATATATTTTAATTTATAGATAAAATGGACACTATTTGGGACGTGTAATAAAATATCACAACAAAATAAAATGGAAAGTAAATGAAATAACATTAAATTGAGTGATATATAAAATAATAGAGTGGAAGATAAGGCTCTCATATGGAATTTTGAAATAGTAACAACTTATGGAACAGTAAAAATGAGATAATATAAATGACGTGGCAGCGCGGGTTTTGCTAGGTGGCATCGGCAAGGACTAAAGATAGAATTAAGTGGCGACGCGTTGAGGAGGCCAGTGACGTGGTTGACCAGTGGTCGGGGGTGAAGCCGGGGTCTAATGCTGGTGTGGTGAGCAGTGGTTTCTAGGATCGGAGTGGTCCTATAAAGGGGAGCATTGCAGTTGAGCTGAAAAGGAGGATGCTATAGTGGTCAGCACCATCCAGTTGGTGACGGCATGACAGAGCCATGCTGCCACCTTGAGAGAGGCGGAGAGGGGTTGCGACTCGCGACCCCAAGAACCACAAACCCACAAAAAGCCGGTCTCCACATTGATGAGGTGACCAACATGGTCACTATATGGAGGGTTTATGGACCATAGACAAGGGGTAGGACCTATCTCTTAGCTAGTCGACGTGGTGGATGGGCCGAGTCGGCCTAGGTGCGGCAGACCAGCTGGATTGTGCTGGTCCTTACTATTTTGGGACTAGGCAGTTTAAATTCTAGTATATTTTGATATGGGACTCTGATTTTCATGCCAGCTATGGAAAAAAATCATCTCATTGAGGTGGATATTTTTAGACATGTTTCGTACTTTTATGTATTTGTATCGTGGTGCTAGTGCATGACACACCTTTGTTTAATAATAATAATTTAATTCTATTTATTTGGGATACATGTATCGAACCAGACATCTCCATCTAAAGTCTAATTGATGCACCGTCAATGGAACTATGACCTTAGATTTTAGGCATAATGTTTTAGACAAATTTCGAGTGTTCAAACTATGGTTGATGAGTGGGCCCCATGGGGACCGGCTTGCGCGATCTTTGGTGAAATGAAACAATTTCACCGAGTATCCATTTTGGATGAAGGAGTAGTACACTTCATGGGTTTTTATGAGGGGATTGCAATGGTGTGATCCATATAACATGTTTTAGGACACATGTATAGGTTCCATGAAAATTATTTCAAGGGAAATGCAAGGACATGCAACTTTTCCATTAGATGACCATTTTGGGTGAATAAATAGTCTATCATTTTTTTCCTCAAGGATCACAATGGACTAATCCTCTAGGATGTGTGAATCCTTATTCATAATCTCATTAAATGTGGAAATAGAAAAGGAATATCCATTGATGATAATTTTATTATTTTTGAAGGTTTCCAATGACATGGTTCAATTTCTACTCTTATGGGGGTGGAGAAGATGTATGAAGAGATTCGATTAGATGTTATGGAGCCATTTTAGGAGGTGTGGTAGAATAATTACACTTTTGGACCTCAGGATCAATGACTAGTATCATGATTTCATTGGACTTTTGACTATGTGTATCATGTACATTGGGAGTAATTCAGCATGACAAGGGGTACTTGTTAGTAGTTTACTACATCAAAATGGATGTTACATGACCAAGTCATGAGGTAGGGTCACATGATTTGTGGGGCCAAGACATGCCATGTACCACATTACGAATTATTCTATATCTCATATATCTTTCATGTGGACACAAATTTTGGAATCTGAGTTTCCTATTCAGAGTGTTTATTCATGTAGAACATGATTGTTCCCTTAGTACTATCATAAGAGTTGCGATGGGAGATGTTCTAGGTGTGGTAACTATCTGGGGAGACACTCGATGAATACAGTAGTGTTATTTAGGGATGAACCATCCATACGATATGGATAGTGTTCGTTGGTGTTCTCTCAAGAGGTACCATCTAGTAGATATGACTAGTGTTCCTATGTGTTCTTCGAAGAGGTATCATCAATTTGATATGGACACTGTTCCTCGGTGTTATTCCGAGAGGTACCATCTAGTAAGGATGGATAGTGTTCCTCGACTTGATTTTCCAAGTGGTACTACCTAGGATGGACGACCATAGTAGTTTTGGTTTTACCTTTAACATGATTAGGATGTGTTCCTCGATGGATATTTTGGGATTACCTCTAGCTAGGATGAGAAGTGGCCAGCAATGGAAATTTTGGGCTTCCCAACAATAGGTTTGTCCAATTGGACCTATCAGTGACTCTTGCCGAGCAGTACCCTCTAGAAAGGCTGAACAGAGGGTCCCTCATAGGCTTTTTGGTGATGACCCCCCTTACAAACTAGAACACAAAGACCTAGTGACGAGTGTAATCCCCCTACCAGACTGGGCATGGATCCTCAACATTGTGACGTGATCTTCAACTGTGTGGTATAGTCACTATATATGTTTTTATGTGAACATGGAATCTAAAGAAAGTGGTGTGATTTTACCACCATAATGTGTCCTTGTGAAGCGATATAAAACTATGTGGCTGAGACATACCCCCTAAAGAGGATATTATCAATGTGTGGGGATTTAGACCCTTTGACTCTCAATTCAAGGAAGACATGTGGGATTATAAACATCGGTGGATACTTATGATATGTTAGCCACTATTTTTAATTGGGCTGAGCTAGTGAGATTGAGAAACCCTTAATCTCCCCTTTGGGTTTCATTAACTAAGTATATATATCATGTTTTGGTTCCCACTCCTTGGGTTATGGCTAATCTCATTCTCGGAGAGGCGAAGACGCACGAGGTATGCCACATGCTTTCTATGTCTGGCTTCTTGTGGTTGGACGAGTATACTCTCCAACTATAGGTAGAAAATATTCAATGATAAGTTTATCTTGTCACCATTTATAGCTCTTTATGTTTGGATGAGCTTACTACACTTTCTTTTTTGGTTGACCTACACTCATTTTTATTTTACCTTGTTCTCTATACTATTATTATATTCTTATGTTATTCTCTTACTTATCCCCTATTCATTACCTTTTTTGTGTCCTCATATCCTTTTTTGGATCCTTCTAAGTATATTTATACTCACACATTCTTGGGAATTTCACTCACTCGAAGTGACCATGAGGTTCACAGAACCTTTGGTGGATCCATTGGTTCTGTGAGATGTTCTCTCTAAATTTTTTTATTATTCACATGTTGTTGTGTTGTAGAACTTTTTTTGTTGGATGTTTATTTTTTCCCCTTCCCTTTTAGACTTACTTTTCCACAAGTATACTCTTTAGAGTTTGATCCATGTTTGTGGTTTATATATTGTTGAGTTGTATCTAGTTCTCATTTCCCTATGCATTATTTACATTATCTTGGATTTGTGTGTGTGCATAGGTTATTAGGAAAATTCATCCCCTTTTTGTGTCATCGCCACATCTTACTAGCCCATGGCCTATACAGGCAGGCTTGGGGTAGTTTCTGCTCAATCCTCAACATGGGTTGGGTTGTGTCAAAGTGGTATTAAAGTTGGTTCAACCCTTGGGACGTTGATCGGATGTTTCCATAAAAAATACATGGTTGTTTTTAGGGAAATAAGTTCTACATTTCACGATATAGGCTCTTAGGCCAGGAAGACCAGTGATGGGTTGGGCGGCTGATGTATCCATTCACTGAGACACTGATTACCCGCTTGTCGACTCGACGCCCTGAGATAGTTGTTGTAGTGAAAAATCAATCATGAATATTATAGGATTTATTATTTGTCTATATTTATTGAATAATATCCCATTTTTAATTATATATATATATATATTCATATGACAGTGATACTCCTTGATAAAATCTAGGATGTGTTTGCAGTGATAGCATGCAATGATACTAGCTCATGTTCATGATGATGACCCTATGAGTGACAAGGCCTCAGTTCAACCCTGATCATGAGAGCCACTTTTTCTAGATGGGTAGGTCTAATCAACCCTACCTATTGAACAACAGACGTCCCTAGGAGTACGGGCTGACAACATGTCTAGGTTGAGCGTAGTTCGCGAGTTTCAATGCTAGAGACCATTGAGGTTCTGTGGTGAGTGATACCCTCCGACAACATAGGTTTAGTTAGAGTCTGTGGTTTTCCTATTTAGTCTTGTGTGGATAAATAAGTACCAGATGGTGGAATTTGAAACCAACCTTTTACATCAAGCAGCAGGGAGTTACTGGATTTTGGTTACTCAGATACACGATGAGTTGACACCCTCATATGGTATATTTTTGGATCTATTTTGTGAGGAGTTATACCCCTCATATTGTGCTATATTATACTTAAATAGATCCTTTATTTACCATTGATAGTGGTTAAGATGAATGATTATGAGACTACATTCACAGACCATTCTCACTACTCTCTGGACATGATCTATAATGGATACTTCTGAGCATGAAATTCATGTAGGGACTCTGCAGTGATATCTGTGATATCAATTTACCCTTGTGCATCCCCACATATTTCATGGAGCTGGAGTAGAGATAGTTGATAGATTGATTTGTGTTATAAAGTTTACATTAAACTAGTAATGGAATTGATCACAATAGAGCTGATACACATTCAAAAACTAGTAGATGTTAGTCGACAAGATCTTGATGCATGAGGCCTCCCAATAATCAGTCTTCTTCACATAGTTGAATGGGGATAAGGCAGCGTTGTGAGTGTTGGTATCTCATGAAGGTCGTTTTATATTCTTGTGATGGGTGAGGTCACATGGCATGAGACTGCATGAAAAGATGAGCTAATATCACCAATCTTGCGTAGGTGGAGCACCATGCTAGGGATAGCACTGTAATCAGTGTGCTCCCCTAATAGGTAGTACTGCCAGAGGATTATGAGGATTTAAAGGAGGGGAATGACGTTATGATGTCTCTCCACCACCACATTGTGGCCCATGTCTGGCTCAGTATGCAGGAAGCTAGGTCCACAAACAACCTCAATCTTTGTACGTCTACAATCCTATAGAGAATGGCATGATAAAAGGTACACCTTCTGTCTTTTGTAATTTTCACATTTGAAAATGTTAGACACTATGTGAAATGCTCATTTCTCTAGGTTCCTTGATTAAGGTTTTACTAGGGTGGCATGGGTTGTTGGTATAACCCTAATCCAGGGTTGTTCCATGTATCATTGAATGCATGAGGGAGAGGGCTTTTTCCCACACCGTTAGATGTTATGTGACATGAGAAAAATTGTGAGGGCAGGTTAGTGCTGCTGAAAGATAATAGTATAGAGAGGTGGTAGAAGAGTCCCTCTAACTTGGAAATTCAGGGTAGAGTTGTGTAGTAGAGTGTCTGAGTAGTATCTGGCATTGCCAGTGGACTTTTTCAACTTGACCTCCTTTTTCGTGGAGATCCACATGTGGTTGTGGGGAGTTATTAGTTTGGGGTTACTCTCCTTATAAGGGAAGCAAAGAAACATGGGGTATGAAACACGATTTACGTGTCTATATAAATTTTGTTGGATGAGTTTAGTCACCTTCCCTATTCGTTGGTACCATTAATGCTCAACGTCTACCTTCATACAGTAGTTATTAAGAAATGGTTGAAGTAATGGAGACACCATGAATAGAACTATGTGATTCACTATTTGGTACAGACAGTGGTAGTATTCTCCCTAAGAATGTGATGATATTTTATTATTGGAGAGAACATTGTGGAATGCACATACCATTAGAGCCTCAGCTACGTCTTCACACAGAGAGACTTGAATCTGAGGTAGTGATGTTGGCTGAACATCTAGCAGGAAAATGACTTTGAGATAGACAATATGCCAAAAATGGGAGATGTTGTAGTATATTCCCTTAGCAGGATTTTCCAGGTTCTCTTAGTGCGAGATGATATGGAGTAGTTTTCTTCCCTAAATCTTACCCTGGTGGAGTAAGAGGTTACACCATTTCTTCGGTGAAAGGTGTGGGATCTTTAAATTCTCGAGCATGTTATGTATTATTGGTTAAGATAAATCAACTATGAAATCATGTGTGACCAGATATACTTGGGTGTTTTTTTAGATGGCTATCTTGAAGGATGGAATCATTACAACCTGTTCCAATAGAAAACAATGATTCCATTTTCTATGTGAGATGTCAAGGTTGTGTAGTGCCTTAACATACCCCAATAGATGGAGTGGGTGGAGTATGTCTCCCACAAACATTAGTTGAGGTGATAAATGAGAGTTCTTACACATGTCATTTTAAGGAGTGGACCTTATGAGAAAGGAACAATCCCTTTGGTTTGCGTGCTGTACCTATATCATAACATGAATGTTTTCCTGGGAGGGGGATATCCAGGTGTGAGCTCAGTATCCTGAGTTTATTTCCTAGTTTTTATTTTCTTGGAGGCAAATATTGAAGGAAAGAATGATTTAATGACTAATTTTATCCTTGTAAGACTTTATAATATTTCAACATTAAATTCCATATCTAGGTGCTGAGACGACATGCAATTTTGAGGCCAGATGTGTCTAGAATAAATTATTATAAAATATTAACTGTTTTTGTTCAATGAAAATGTCAAAAATGGGATATCTATTAAGAGGTAGCTCGAATCATAATTCTGATGCCACAACTGACTCTAGAACGAGTCGTTTACCCTAGGAGGGGAATAAATTTTTTTATGCGAGGCTTTTGTGAAAAATGATACCTAGGGGGGAAATTGTAATTAAAAACATAATTATATTACCTCAAATGCCAAACCCAATAACATTCTAATGAGGACTCATATTAGAAATCCAAGTCCACTGTTGAGTTCAGAATGGGGTGTTTTCTATAGGTCTGACATAAAATGAGTAGGCATATATGATTCATTTTTTTGCGACCATTTGTACCGGATTTCAGTTTGTTTCTATAAATAAACACTTAAGAGATTAGAATTATGTTAACCCATTATATATATATCTATATCTCAATCCCACTCAACTTTTCATTGACATCCTTCACCAGATAGAAGATAGATCTCTAGCATAAGATTGGATGATCGAAGAGGGATCGTTGGACACGTCGTCAACAATGAACGGTCATTTCAAGGTAGGCTTTCTTCTAATTTTGAGTTTTGTTTCAATTTCAAATTTTTTATTCATCATGTTGTCTTGTTATTCGTTGAGAAAATGTTAAATCAATGATAAATGCACAAATACAAGAATATGTCTCTCTTTGGAATCTCATTCTCCCTCAATTCATTATGGATACCTACTATCAATTTTCAAACGCTTGAATTGTTCGTCACATCATCAATTCGAGTCCAGCGTTGTGAAGGTTTCATCATTGATTTCACCGATCAACATTTAGATCAAAAATTGGATCACTAGAGTTTTCATTATGACATCTGAAAAAAGGAGGTGGTGGGGGTTCGACACAAAGATGTTAGCATGGTCAAGAGGCGGAATACGTCAGTGGTGTGCTTAAGAGACCAGAAACATGGTTGATAGGCGGTCAGGGTGAATATGGGGTCCAATGCTAGTGTGACAAGCCCAGGCAGTCGAGATCAGAGTAGGAGGGATAAGGGAGCATGGTCATCTGTGTGGAGAAGGAGGATGCTGAAGCGGCTGATGTCGAATGGTTGGTGTCGGCATGATAGAGCCATACTGTGACAAGGCTTGAGGTGGAGTGGTGTCATGACTTGAAACTACCAGTGGGACCTACCCACAAAATATGACTTTTCCTGGTTATAAGGGGACTACGATGGTCCCCAGGAAGAGGGTGCATAGACCTGATCTGAGGCGGAGGACTGGCTGCTTGGCCAGTCAATGTCGCGGACGGGCCGGGCTATGGTAGACATGGTCGGACCCGAGGCTGGATCACCGGACAATGGGAATGGTTGATCCAAACTATTTTAGGCTCGGGCACATTAAATGCCCATATCTTTTGATAGGGTCCTCCAATTCGTGCACCGACTACGGCCACACAATCCTCTCATAATGGGGGTAATTTTAGACATGTTTGGTACATTAAAGTATTTTTCTTGGGGTATGGGTGTAGGAAGAACCTATGTTTGGTGATAATGATTTAATTATTATTATTCAAGAATCTTGCATCAGACTGCACATCTGCATCTATAGTTAGATTGATTCCCCGTCAGAGGCTCTATGACCCGATATCTTAAGAGGGAATTTTGAGACAAATCTTGGTAATTTAAACTATGGTTTAGGGGAGGTCCCCATAGGGTCCGGTTCACCAGTTTTACGGTGAAATGTAACTTGTTCATCGGGTATGATTTTTGGATGAATGATTAGTCCACATCATGTGAATTTATAAGGGGATCACAATGGTATGATCCATATTAGTTGTTTCGGGACTGTGGCATGGGCCCCACTAGATGTTGTTCAAGCACAATGTGGAGACATTCTACTTTTCAATCAGATGTGAATTTGAGTGGAATAAATAGTTGGTCATGAATGTTTTTCTCCAAGGATCATAGTGGGGTGATCTATTTGGATATGCGTGGCATTATTTTTGAACTCATTAAATGTGGAAACAAGAATGAAATATCAGTGGAAGACCATTTTTATGTGTTTGAAGAGAACCAACAACTTTGGTCAATCTCGAATCTTGTGAGAGTGGTGAAGATGTATGAATAGGTGTGGTTGAATGTTCTGGAGTTATTTTAGGAGGTGTGCTAGTGAAATTATGATTTGAGACCTCCAAATTAATAATGAGAATCATACTCATGTAGACCTTTTGACTAGTGGTTTCAAGTACTCTGGGAGTAAGTTGGCATGCCTGGATTACTTGTTCATAGTTCAGTACCCAATTATGGTTATGTACATGACCGAGTGATGCGGTGATATTACCTGATGTGTAGTCCCAACAAACACCATGTACTACATTATGAAAACTCCCATCTTCTATATCCCCATAGTTTGGGAATATAATTTGGCATATACATAGCCTATCCTATGTGTTTTTCATGTAAACCGAGAAGGTGCCATTCGTAGTGGCATATGAGTTGTTATGTGATATGTTCTGGGTGTGATGCCAATTTGGGGGAACAGCCAATGGCGGTATCAGTGTTCTTCCTAGTGGTACCATCCAAGAGGGATGGATAGTGTTCATCAGTGTTCTTTTGTGGGGTAGCATCCAGAAGGGATGGCCAATATACATTATTGTTCTTCTGAGCAATACCATCCAGTAGAAATGTATAGTATTCTTTGGCCTTCTTCTGATAGGTACCATCTAGTAGGGATGGCCATTATTTCATCAATGTGATTTTCTGAGTGGTACCATATAGTAGGGATGGCCAGAGAAGTTCCATGATTTCCTCTATATTGGCTGGGAAGTGGTCCCTGATGCATGTTTTTGGTTTAGCTCTTTCTAGGATCGGATGTGGTCCCCGATGGAGATTTTGGGCTTCCCTTGAGCAGGGATAGGTAGTGTGACCCATCAATGACTCTTGTTGGGATTTACCCGCCTTCTGGGATGGGTATTGGGTCCTCGTTGACTTCTAGGTGATGACCCCCTAACGTACTAGCGCACAAACACCTGATGTTGACTGGAATCCTCCAACTGGGATTGACATGAATCCCTAACTTTATAACCTGATCTCTCAATAGTGTGGCACAGTGATGAGATGTTCTTTGAAAGGACTATAGACTATCAAGAAATAGTTTATCATTTCCCACCAAGATGAATACTAATAATGCGATCTATAACTGTGCAGGTGAGAATGACCCACCCAAAGTGAATAGAGTCAAGGAGCGGTGATTGATCCCCATTAAATTGATGTTCAGAGTAGACCTGTGGGATTTTAGGCATTACTGGTTACTTCTACGACTGTTGGCCACACAATTTTCCTAGTCTAATCTAGAGATATAGAGATCCTCTTACACTTCTATTTTTGTTTTATTTGACAGAGCATATATATATCCTGTTTCTAGTTCCTACGGCCTAGGTTTTGTCTACTCGCCTTCTAAGAGAGGTGAATACACACAAGGTATTCCATGTTCTTTCTGTTCCTTGAATCTTGTGGTTGGATGAGTCTACCCCATACTATAGGTAGCGAAGACTCAACAATATTTTCATCTTCTTACCCTCTCTAGATCCTTGTGTTAGGATAAGCATACTTTACTTTAATGATTGGGTTGTGCTGCACTCCTTCTTACTATAACTTGTTCACTCTAATATTTTCGTCTTCTTCTGTTATCTCTCTTACTATTCCCCTCTTCAGTACCTATCTTTATGCTCCCTAGATACTTTTGGTAATCATATTGATTATATTAATACTCACCCATGATTGGAATTTGTGTGCACATGGTGTGCCCATGTAGTCAACAGATAGGTTGACCGTGACATTATTTGAGCATAAGGATATGAGTGCTTTTACTGCGTATGGTGGACAAAGATTGAGTTCTCAGACTTGGGATCTCCAAGTGCTTTTACTTTTTCAACTATTTCCATGTTGTGTAACTTTTTTCTTTGGGTGTGTCTTTTACCCGATTACCTTTCTATTTTACATTTCTGTACTTATACTATTTAGATATCAAAGCACATTTTTGTTTTATATATAGCAGCGTTGTATTTAGTTTTCTTTTCCTTATGATCTATTTTCATTGAGTTGGATGAGTGCATATATAGGTGCATAGGGAAAGGCCTCCACTATTTTTTTGTTTCCTTGATGCCAATCGCCCGCCCCTGGCCTATGGAGGTGGGCTTGGGGAAATTGGGTCATGATATTAGACATCGTTTGGGTCATGAAATATTGATTCAAAAATAAAAAACATTTATAATGTAGCAATAATTGAGTAAAAAAATATGCATTATAATTTAAAAAATAAGTCACATATTCCTTTTTATATGTTCCTGATACATATTCACTTAATACACTATCTTATACCCTATGAGTAAGGTGTGAAATAGAGGGGACATCATGGGGTCATTTAGTGAACATGGTTTGGGATGTGATCTAATTGAACCTGATCTTCTCTCATATATATTTTTACTCAAGCTTAATTTGTATAATATCAGCTTGGTATTAGTCTTGGGAAATGCCCAAATATTCAAACTCCCTCAGATTCCCTAATAAATGGGCATCATAGGGTATGATCTTACTAGTTGAGGTCATTACATCCATTTTCTATGACAATATTATTTTTCCAAACCATATATTTATACCAATCATGTGAGAACTATTCAATGGTTATATAATCAATTTTAATGATACTTAATTATTTATTAAATCCAATTTCATATAATAAAACAAAAGAATTGAATGTTTCTTCTATAAACATATATAATATGATATTTAATTAAAGAAAATTGGAAATTTTAATTATAACTATTTGGGTCATTAAATTTATTCAAAACTATTCGCCTATAGAATATGGTGTGGGATGGTAGTATGTGATTTAGTGAGGTATTTTATTAAATAAATAATTAATATGAGTGAAGGAAATATGTGAGGATGTTCACTATTTTAGGTGGGGGAGGGAAACTCTTGGAATTACATAAAATATTAAATTAATATATACTGATTTTCATTGAATAGAAAAAAAAATTATATAATTAAAATATATGATTTTAATGGGAGTTTATATTTTCCACAAGTTTATTTTATTATTTCTTATTGGGTTTTTACACTTATCTCTTTTTTATCAGACATTAACTCTTTTTAAAAAATACATCAATATATATGTTTTGAAACATTAGAGGTAAATAAAGTATATATAAAATGATAATTATTCCCTAAATGGAAAATAAATGATATTTTTATACTTATACTAGTGAAATATCCAAGGATATATTTTTTTTATTTTAAATCATTTGAAAAAAATATTATTTATGAAAAATATTATGAATGTTTTTAAGCTGACATATAATTTTACATTGAAAACTACATTAAAATAGTGGAATTTAAATAAAATTTATTAAAAAAGACTATTTTGTTTTTTTATCTAAATAATTAGTGGGAATTAATAATTCTATCAAATTATAGAACTTATTCATTTATTTGTCTTTATTAATTTACAAAGTTTTGTTCCCTCATTTTGTAATCATTTATGAAAATTATTTCATACTTAAAATTTAAAAATTTATTATCATTAAAGAACTCATCAATTTTATTTCTAATTTTTTTTATTATTTAACAAGAAGTTTTCTATATCCCTGTAAAATAACAATGTAGAAATTAAAAGGAAAATAGTGACATTTTTAAATTTTTCTTAAGCATAAGTTTCATAAATATTAAAATCAATTACATATAGACACATGTTTACATAATATATTAACTTTTATGTATGTGGATAATATAGACTATTAGAATTGAATAAATTCTACTTATATTGTTATTTTTAAAATTTTAATCATATTATTATTATCATTAGTTATTTGATTTACCCATATCATAGTTACCATTAATTATTAATGTTACTATTCACAATTACAAAAAATTTAAATGGCATAATTACTAACCTTTTACCAATTTATTCTTAATATTTAATCTAGTTTAATGATTTAATAAATAAATATGGTTGAAATTATATTTAGGTACAAAAAAATTAATGAAACCCAATTTTTTAGAAAAATGACTTTTATATAGAAAAATGTTTTTAAAATAAATTCTTGAGAAAAATTTATTAAAAATACCACAGTTTTATTATTTATAATAAAAAATTATTAACTGAATTATCAATATGATAAATAATATAAATTTAAAATAAAAATACCCAGAATTGAAATATACCTTCCAATAAAAATCAAAATTCATCATTTTTTATTGTAAAAATGAACTTCTTACGAAATCCCAAAAAGACACCCTATGATAATTTAAATTCAAGGATTTAAAAAATAAATATCATTTTATAGAAAAATTAACATATTATTAAAATTATTTATAATAGTTTCTTTCATAATTCAAAAAATAATTTTTAAAGAAAATGATTTTTAAGAATGGAATGACATTAAAAAAAATTTAGTTCATTATTTTTTGGAGTAAATTTATATATATCATAATTATATTTATAATATTCATAACCACCAATTTAGAATCTCGATTATGTATAATAATATTTCATTTATCATTTATGATTGTTGTTGCACGTTATATATGGTATCAGACATAGTCTTCATTTAAAATATCATAATCTTACATTCTTCCCCCATTAAAAATTTCAATCATGAAATTTCTTAAAACATACAAATTATAAAATATTCATGCTCCCTTGATTTCTATGGTTATGATATTTCCTCTTGGATTTATGGTTTCACCAATCTAGATTGACTATGTGAGTTGTCTTTTTTTGTAAAGCATTTTCTCTACTATCTTTTATCGTCGTTGGAATGTCTACATAAGAGATGTTATTTTTGGGTAGTAATAAATCCAAATTCATTAAATTATAGGTGTCGTGTGTGTACTTTCTGAAGATAGATACATGTAATACTTTATATTCATCAAATTTAGTGGGTCAGAGTGGTATTCAATATTCCACATCTCATATGTGATCATTAATATCATATGAGGCGTTGTACGTATGTATTAACATAAATTTCATAAAAGATATCATGAATCACTCCCATCATGTTTTTTGGAGAAGTGCATTTTCTCTAACCTCAAACACTAGTCTATTTCAGTGATTTTCAATGTAGTGGTTCTCTTGACTCTAAGAAACAAAAATTTGTTATTAAGTTGTCATAAACATTCCTACTATATAGTAATTCACTTCATGTCCCACCTTCTTACACTCGCCAGCATTATCCCAACACACAAGTGTTATAAATAAATTCCCATTATGGGTTTTATATGTAGACATTTGGGTGCTTAAGTGAATGATATTATTGAATGAAATCTCAACAGAAGGAATATATTGACACCATACTCCTATGATTTCTATAGAGCATGCAAAAAAATACATTTTAGTATCTGTAGAGTCTTATTATTTTTTCCATTAGTTTGGGGGTGATAATCCCTATTGATGTTTAACAATGTATTATCATTACCTTTGATACTCTATCAAAACCATGAGTAAAATCATGGATATCTATTAGATATAATTTATAGTCATGTTATGTATATCATAACAAAAAATATTAACAATATTTTTTATTTGAATGAGTGTGAAGTCCCCTTGAAATAAAATTATATAAACAACCTTTGTAATATAATCCATAACTACTAATTTAGCATTATTTAATATCATTGTATTTTGAACACTGGTGAAAAATTCAATAGTGATGTTTTTTCATTTTTCATATTGGACTGTGTAATGGTTTCAAAATCCCCCTAAAATATTTCATTTTAACCTTCACATGTATTCTTATAAGACACTTTGATTTTTGTTCAGCGATTTCATTCTTTATATTAACCAACAAGTTGTGTTGTCGGAGAACTCGATACATCTTTGTAAAACCAAGGTGGTTGGAGAAGGTTATGCTTTGTGTATCATTAAATGGATCCTTATTTAGAATGAAATTAAATTGTACACATTTTCATGATCCAAACCATACAACTTATTCATCATAAATTTTGAACTCTGAGGATTTCATTTTTCTTATAGATTCCATATTCTTCTTAATTTACATATAATTTCACTGTGATAAAATTATCATTTGATTAATGGAAATTTGAGAAATAATTTGTTAAATTAAATTTGACATTTATTCATTTATTATTCCAATTTTTAAATTCAATTAAGTCTAAAAATATTATATCCTTCTATATCCTTATCAATGAAAAGTTGATAGACCCATTCAAATTATGGAATCTTCCACTTTTTTCATTCTAAGGATGTTAATGAATTGATCAAGAAATTTTTTTGAAGATATCTATCTATATTCAATATATCATGTAATGATCCATATATTTTAATATATATATTCAGTGATATTATATTTTCTATATATTTCACACTTCCCACTAAAGAGATAATGTTGTAATATTTTCAACATAAAGTTCTCTACATCCAAATTCAGATCATGATTTTTATAATTATTATCATTATCATTCAACTCTCATGAGTACGATTATATCCCATTGGATATTTTAATTAGTGTACATCCCAAACCATTCAATGAATCATCATTATTTATGAGGAGAAGATATATAGTTGAGAGATTCATGGGGAATAAAACTGTGATAAGCCTATTTTTCAACTCATAAAGATCACTCCACATTCTATAGACTAAATACAATTTACTCCCTTGAAATTATGCTGGATAATGGGGTTTAATATCCAGATATGTTTCTCAAAAATGATTTTTAATAATAGGAAATTTGTATGAATCTTTGGATCATTATTATATATATGAGTCTAGTCATGTCCTTAATTTAATTTTTTATTAGTAGGAGAATATGATATAAAATTTTCCAGTGATAGTGTGGCTCATGAATGGTAAATCCTTCATATATAACTATCATAAATTTTACATTACATATAAAATCTCATTTCAAAAAATAATTCACATTATATTTAAATGTATCTCATATACAATAATAATTTTAGAGTAAATATAAATATCATCTATAGTGGACACACAAAATTTATCTTTTAGTTTCTAATTTCTCTATTCATTATTTACATAATGATTACATGAGAATTTGTGAGCTTGAAAGAATCACTATGAAATCATAGTTCCTATAATTTTATTGAAATTCATTTTGGGAATATCTTTTATAAACCGCAATAATTTATGTTATGCAATACAAAGGTCTGACATAGGGAAATATGGGATCATATTTTTTTTATGAAAGAAGACATCTATCTACGGAAGGAGATACCATTTCAGTATCTTGATTTTTTAAATTCACATTAATCAATATAGAGTATTGATAAATCGTCTTACTTATTTATGATTTCGTATGGTACACCCCATGGTGAATCACTTGAGTGTTAAAATATACTTTTCCATATTCTGATATATATTCCTTTTCATTTCTTCTTACTGAACGATTTTAATTCTGTATGGGGTTTTTCATTTGTAATGATTTCTAGGTATATGCACAATTAAGATTTAAATATCTCATTTATAATGATTTCATTGAAACTCTTTTTGGAATACATATATATACTCCCTTATAATGTGAATGTCTTCAATCATGATTTTTTTTATTATCTCAGTCATTTGAGCTAGATAAGATTTCACATAACGCTATAATTTACATACTTAGAAGATAATTCCAATGGATTTTTATCATCTTTTATACACATATACCAAATAAAATGATGATTTTTGATATGAAAATTGATCTACCTCCCCATATAGTTGATTTATTATTTATATAAGGATAGCTAGTCTATTCCTAATATATAATCAAACACCACAAATGATTGTAGGAAGATATTTTCAAGATGTTTTATTCCATAAACATTAACTGGTGTAGAGTTATGTACATGGGATGAAAAAAAAATTATATTCCCCCAATTTTTTCAAAACTCATGTTTTGAAATAGTGTTTTAAATGTTCTAGTAAACATTGAAGACATGAATGAATTTATATAACCTCAATAAGGAAGTATATATTTAATTAAATAATTAATAACTACCATAATTATCACCACACCATTGTATCGATGCACCTCAACAGTGGGGACATAATATGACCACCCTTTCTCTATATCCCTTGAAGTTTCTTATTGTTGATTTTCATTGAAAATACATGGATTATGAAATAATTATTTATAGTTACTATCTTCCATTCAATTGAAACATTATAACACAAGATCAATTTTGACATGATCTTTTTTCTCCATTATAGTAATGGGTTTCATCATAACTCATTAAAATATAACATATTAATTCCTTTCTTTTATAGAAAAAAATTATATGCTAATTCTTTAAGTGTTTTTTTGGGAAATTGCCTCCTATATAAATATCGCATGGTATGTTAGGTTTCCTTTTCTTCATGTAATTTTCTATTTAACATCCAAATTAAAATATCATTTTATTTGTTTATCTCTTGTCCCAAAAGAATACTACGTGTCTCAAATATCCATATCATCCATTAGAGAAAAACTAATAATATCAACATTACATTCAATGTCTTTAATTTCAATTTTTTATTAATATGTTAAAAAAATAGACCGAAATAATGGTGGGCGTTGATGTTGAAGACAAAGGCATGCTGTCAAAACAATGTGAAGTTTCTCTCATATCCCTAATAAGATCATCATTATTTTTCATTAGTATGTGGAAGTCCCTATTTATTTTAATATATAATGTTCGGGGAAAATATTTAAGAAAATATATTTTATTGAATACTCCCAATTCCATCAAATTGTTTTCCTCTTTGGACTTCGTGTTCTAGATTAATGTGAAACCCTAACCAACATCCCCATCCATGTGATAAATAAAAAACACAACATTTAATTGTATTTATAACTATAAGAATAAATATTATTTTAGTAATGGAGTTAATCTATTGTTCTACAATGAGGGGATCATTTCATCAACTAATATATTGAGGTCTATGTCACATAAAAGACTCCACTACAATTTTCATGCTCATAAGAGATGAATGTTGTTCCCCAAGATTAAAGAAACAATTCATATCTTATGTATGCTGATTAAATAGTATAATTAAGATCTTATATCAAACTGCCTCATAGTTTAGAATATCATTCATGAAATCCTCACACTTCTTGTCAAGTGATTTTTTGGAAATTATTCATTTATTTCCCACCATTCATTAAAAAATAATCATTTAACTAATATGAATAAGAAATAAAAACATATGAAAATATAAATTAATAATATATAAATGATAGTAATATCAGAACATATCACTCTCTTATTTAAATCAGTGTTATCAATTGTAATTTTTAATGTAATTTTATCACTTAATGATATATTAAAGTCATTCATAATGGTTCGTAAAGAAGTTTTGAATTTTGCAAAACCTATCTACCAAGAAATTATACCAAGGTGTTAAATAAGAACAAGTTATTTTAACCAAGTTGAGATTATGTAAAAAAAATAATTTCCCTTTTAGGTGTTATTACCCTAATTTATAATTTTGTAATATAAAAACCATGTTTTAGTACCTATATTGACATTTAATTATACAGAAACACATTTATATAAACCTAAAAATAATTCAGGATTATATCCCATACATAAACATATCCCTAGGGTTATCATGAAGGTATTCTACTACTAATCTATACAAATGACTATATCATCATTTGATATAGACTATATCAACCTCATCCTTTTTACACATTTTATAAAATTATTGTTAACAAAGATGTCCAATAAATACACAATAAGGATTTAAAGGTCGTGCGTGTTTGGAAGACTAGGTTCATAAAACACCAACATGACAATATAATGCCTCTATTTTAATATACATAACGATGTATTATATCCCATTGAGATCTTAGTACTACATGGGATATTCTAGGGAAGATGTTACCAAAATCGATGTTCTAAAAACACCATATTGTAATAAAAATGGAATTGAAGCATAAAGCTAAGACAAAATGATGAAATGATATCATAAAAAAGAGGATAATGATTTTTTCTACGTAGTCATAAAAAATAATCATGGAATAAAAATATTTTGGAAACAGAAGGATGTGGAAGTAATATAATACATAACATAAGCATATATTAAAAAATGAAATCAATCATAATGTATTGTAATATCAATTAGCCAAGTAAATAAATGGCTTTCATAATATTCCGATATATCATAGTCAATATAAATTTTTGAAAAATTTCTATAATATACAAAATTTTGATTTCTTAAAATAATTTATTTCAAATATAAATAATATTTTTAATATTCTATGTTATAATAAACACTAATTTTAGCTTGGGTTACATGAAGTAGTTTGTGTAATGTGTCATACATGGTACACCAAGTACAAACATAACATAACATATATTAAAAAATTATTATAAAATAGGATTGTTGTTATCTCTATATTGGAATGGAGGGTGTAAATTTGATTAAATTATTTATTAAAATATATGATTACACTATTATATTTAATGAATTCCTTTGTGACCAATTAATTGTAAATAAAAATAATAATTTAAAATTAAAGGAAAACATTTTCTAGAAAAACTATTTTTTTCGCAACAAAATGTTTTGTCTCAATAAAAAAATTTAATAAAATTATGATCATTATTTTAATAAAATTTATATTTCATATATACAGTAAAATATTTAACATTCATTTTATGTGTTTTCAAGATAATAGATAAGAATAAATCCAAATTTGTGCATAAAACTATATTTTTCTAAAAAAAGTAAATTGTCATCTTCTTATGCATGATTATTTTATAAAACATATATTTGAAACACTAAAAAATAATATTGAAAAATTATTTTCTTTTTATAAATGATCATCTCAAAATTATCATGTGGTTTTTTCATAAAATTTATGGAAGGATATATTTTTTGATAAATAGTGGAAAATTGGGAATTTTAATTGATAATTTTTTTATTAATTTATTTAAAAATTTAAAATATATTATAAATTAGTTTTAAAGTGAAATTAGATAAATAATATATAAATTTTAAAATATTATGAAATATTATTCAATTTCTTGTGGAAAATGGATAAAAAACAATTTAATAATTTGGGAATTTTCTCTTTTAAAACCCAATTTCTAATTGTGCATGTGGGATTCATTTAAAATAATAATTTCCCACATATATGAATTAAATTTGGAAAACTATAATAGATATTTTGAATCCAAAAAATATTTATTATCTAATATGGTAAATTTAATTATTATTAAAAATAGAAAATTAATAAACTAAAAAATAATTAGAATAATTATGGTAATGATGGGTTTACCATGAGTTACACTAAAAAAGTTAGAGTTAAAAATTACCCACAGCATATATAAATCAAAATTTATGGCAATATATTCATATTATTTTTACATTTTTCTAATATAAGTTAATTTGATATATTATTTCATTGGAGTGGCCAATTTTTTTTCGACACTTTTGAGAAATTTCCATGTAGTTTCCTTGTGGATTCCTTTCCCCACATAATATAGGTCACCAACACTAACAAATTATTCACAACTATTAACCAATATATTTAATCCACACACTAAGAATATATCTTTTTATCATCCTTATAAATTTTTTATAAATTTTTTTCTTTGCAAAAGAGAAATACTAGGATCCTTAATAAGATATCCAATGGAGGAGTCTCTAAGAAAAGGTTATTGTCTTCACTAAGATCTTCATTTTATTTCTTAATTTTTCCACCTCAAATTATTTATTCACACTTCAACTATTATAAAAATAAAATCAACTATTTTGAAATATATTATTATGGTAATTTAATAACCTAATATTATATTCAATCCCATAAAATGGGTTATGAAATCATTGTTCGTGTGCATGATGAAATAGCACCTTCTGTAGAGATGTGATTTTTTTCAAAATAAATTATAATTAAAAGAGAAATGATATATATATGGGATATAAAAGTAATAAATATGATAATAAATATATATTTATCATTATGAAATGATAAAACATCATTTTCTTTTTCACCTTTTCACACTCTTAATGATGATAATTTAGTTCTTGTTAGTGTGGACTACCGTCATCATGAAGTGACGTGCTATCTATTTACACCACCAAAATACATGGGTGATATATATATAATAATTAAATTATTAATATGTAATTAATGATATTATTATAATTTTTAAAATAATTTCATATTGACCTCCTTTCAAAAATGTTCATTTAAAATGGAACGGTTCTCATGTTTACATACGGCCTACTATATAAATGATCCTATCAAACTTCATTCTACAAAAACATAATTCATTATTGTTATTAAAACTAAATTTTATGAATTAATACGATAATTATTTGATGATTATTATTCTAATGAATATGGAACCCCAATCAAAAAATACGACTCAATATTAAAAAATCAAAACATATAGGAAAAAGAGGCTTCTATTAACTCAAACGTGACTTTATCAAATAATTTTTTTAAATGGGTTATAATTAGACATAACTATATCATACGTGGTATTATATATAAATTATTTTCTTCTAATATATTTTTAATAATTTTCTATTTATTATACATGATTTTTTAACATGTATAATGGAATTCAAGACTTATGGTTACAAATATATCACCCTTTTTTCACGATAAGAAAATGTCATATTATAAACCTATATCATTAATTTGGTTTCTATATTGAAATTAATATATTTTATGTTAATTATCCTGAAAATAAATTCTATTTAAATATCCATTTTATGATCACTCTTTTATGGGATTTTCGATTCAAAAGTCACCAAAGCTATTTGTATTTTTGACTCAATTTCCATTCCTTTATAAAAATGTTTTTTATGAACCTACCACCTTTTGAGTTTTATACGCAATATTTTTGAAAATTAACATCATTAATTTATTTATCAACATGATATTTTAATATTCTTTTAATGATATATGAATTAGGTTCTTGGGGGTATAATTAATTAAACATGCACAACACCACACACAATTTCTCGAGAGGAAAGCTATAACCCCCTTTGAATATCCCACCCATTATGAAATATTAATTATGTACATAGCCCGAATTCCTAGTGTGCGTTAATCACATTTCATGGATCAAAATCCCATAATATATAGAAAATTTCCACTACACTGTCATGCCTATATCATGTCTATATCACAGTCTTCCTGCGTGATGTCTACATCACCACCTACTCGTGTCATGCCTGTGTCACCGCCTGTTAGTAAATATTCACCCCCACCTTGATTTTTACACAGATATGATGTATAATCATTGGGTTATTCATGTAAGTTTCATGTAATAAAACCATTTTACCAATATTTGGCGCACAAAAAAATTGAAATAATGTTTTAAAGAAATTAAAAATTTATTTCTCTCCTTCTTTGAAAACCTTTTTTAATCCAAAATCATGTTTCCTATAAATATTTTCAAAATAAATGTTTTAAACATTCTTAACCGATTTATTACATAATGTTTTTCACATTTTCTTAATTTTTACAATGTATTTTTAGAAGAATTTTAATTTTATTTTATGAAAAAATGGCCATTTTGTATTTACTGAAAATGTGAATAGAAGCAGTTACATAATATGTATTGAATGAATTAATCTTCCCTTCATCATGACCACTATATTCATTGAATATTACACTATATATTTTCAAGGTTAGTTTTATGTAAAATTATTTTCCAAATGTTTTTTTTCTTAAAAAATTCTAATTATAAATGATATTTTCATCATGAAATGTTTTTAAGCGTTTTTGAATATTCAAATATTATTTTTAAGGTTATTTTCAAAGAAAAATATAAAAAATAATATTTTTATGAAATTTATTTTTATACCTAATTTTCAACAGAAATTTAAATTCTTCAAGAAATGATCCATGTAATTTATCTTTCAAAATAATTATCCATCTAATATTACGTCGTTTCAGTATGTAGTGCTTTACAATGGATGTAAAACAAGGATAACATTGTTATTATCTCTCTTAATGGTTTTTATTTATGATGTCATGATGTTTTTGAATATCATTTCTATTTTAGTGGTTATACCACAATAAATTTCTTATGATACATAATTCATTTTCCACAGATCATGGGATGATTAAACAATGAAACTATTATGAATCCTATCATTTTACAGAAGATATGATATGATAAATGTATTTTGATTCTCATATCATTGCATGGGATTTTAAAAGATGAATGTTTTATTATATTATGGACGAAATATTTGCGAATTTCATTATGTAGTGTCACGAAACTATATCTCCCTCAAATTCATTAAGTATTAAATTATATATCATGATATAAAAATGTGAAACATGTCGATGGGCTTTATCAATAAATGTGAACCTATGTTTTCTTTTCCACAATGAGAAAAAGGCGTCCTAATACACTATGAGAAATATGTTTATCCTAATCCCCAATGAGAAAGACGATATGATTCATGGTCTAGTAGGGGGTAATATTATTATTGAACATTGACATGTTAAACGGTTTTCATTCTTTACGATGGTTACACACCTTTATGACATCATATTATGGTTCATCATTGATGTATGATGACTATAACCTTTATTGTCCATGTTTTTGAAAATGTTTTATTTTTATTCCATTAATTATATTTGTGATCTATGAATGGGTTTGCATGATCTTAAGATGTAATGATAATGATCACATGACCTTATGATTATGTTATTATTTAATATGATAATAGATTTCCATATCTTATGTTTAAACTTAAAATATATCGGAGCTCACCATTTCATATGCTTTCTTAACCACATTGTGATGAAGGGTTTATGTAGGGTATGACTAAGATAATTACTATTTGAGAAGATCTTTATTAGAGATGTTCATGATCATTCAAAAAATAATTATTTCTTCTACAACCTATTCAATGATAAAAAAATAATATAGTCCATTGAAATTGTTTTGAGTAATGTATTGAATTTTATTGAAAAACATGACATATCTATGTATGAAAATCATGGGACCTAATAGTGGTATCATATGATATATTTATTTATCATTTTAAAACTACAATGAGGTAATTTAATTGAGAACCATAGGGGTATTTATATTTATATATCAATGGATATTTCTAAGGGTATGAATAATTATGAGTAAATTTCTTGTAAATTGTCCTTGTATTTTTCTACAGGATATAGCATTTTTTTTCTATGAAATTACATCCCTTTTGGATACTATTGTGGGTATGGCATTGACATAGTGGTACATTGGGGAAATAACTATTAAAAGGGAACATTAATCTGTAATTGATCATCATTAGTTCACAATAATGAGATGAACATATTTTTATACTTCTATGGGATATAGTTTTGAAATTTATAATTTATTTATGAACCATCCAGAAGGATGAAAATAGATGATGGATATGAATTAACAATGATTAACTTATCGTGCCATAGATTTAAAGAATTATTCCAGATTTAGACATCCTATATGATATTTTTCATGATTATGTGGTTTTACAATATCATTAGATTTTATCAAAAATTGTTTTTGTGTTTAGTCAACGGATGAAACTAGGGAGAATCATGTGAACATTTAATCTAATGGAATATTCAGTGATTATGACAAAAAAAAATTAGGTGATGTCTTTAGAGAGTGATATAGTTATTATTTCAAGTCATAAATCACAATAGATGATTAAATATATCAAAATTTAGGATATTCCTAACAAATCATGTAAAAGGATTATATAATTTTATAAATGTTAATGTGGTAATGATCATATAGGATGAATGATTTGGCTTCATAAATTTCAAGGGGGTGGAAATTAGAATATAGAGAAATATTTCAAATAGAGGGGAAGATGTCATCTATGTTAAAAATAATGTCATAGAGTGACAAATTGTAAATAATTTCAATGATATATGAATAGGGAATATAGGAATTATCTAACTCAATGACATTACACATGAATTAATATCTAGAACAACAAATGACCTATTCTATTTGAACCATTGAGGTGGCATGATTGAAGTATTTAATTATTGGGATTAATTGAATATTTTGTGGATGTATATTTCCAATGGTATATGTGTTTTAAGAATCATGAATAATCCTTGTGTTTTTTATTTTTATTATAATATAAGTCACCGTGTAATATTATCTTCACTGTTATGGATACCATAAGGGGATGATGTGTTTGTGGGTAACCATAAGTTCGAAGACATTGACACCCTTTTGATGTTTTACATTTTAAGAGTTTATCATTATGGATGTTTTTTACGATTCATTTATTAAATAAAAACCTATTTTTTTGAAATCATCATGTTTAAATTAACATAGGGTGAATTATTTCAATTTTTATGAAATGTTTCATTTTTTGATGAATATTTAAAACACTAAATTTTTTTGGCTACTATATTTGTACTATCATATTAACAAAAACAAATTATATTTAAAGTTGGAAATTAGTCTCACTAGTAAAATTATATATTCTAAAAATCTAATATAGGTAATTAGAAATAGTTTCATATTGATATTGGATATAAAAAATGTGTAAAACATTGTACATTTTCTTATTGAAAACCAGTTATCTCATCACATCATTGTGATTAATTTATAATCTTAAATTTCTACTTTATGTACTCGTTCGGAAAATATGGATTATGTTTTTCTAGTCATAAAAATTTATAATATATAACATGTTCATCATGATTTACCTACATATGAATATTGAATGAAGTAAATAATGACTTATCATTGTGAAGGTAAAAATTGGTTTATATGGGTAGGGGTAACCTATAAATGAAATTGATAAAAATGGCCCAACATATATATAAATTCTATTCGGTAGACATATTTCCGTATAATCCTTAACTTGTTTGAATATATTTTCATTTGAAATCTTTTTCCTTTGGAATGAACTTTTTTGTATTTTTTGGTAAATTTCTACGCAGTTTCAAAGCGTGTTCCATTCCCCCGCATATAAATGGAAACAACAACCCTTAACATATTAAAACCTCTAAATACATGTAATAATCAAATTCCTTGCCAAAATACTTCCCAAATATCATTAAACATGCTATATAGAATTTTTTTCTCAAAAATTACCAACACTAGGGACCTTATAAAGACATCCAAAAGCAGTTTTTCCAATGGAAGTTAAATTTCATCAAAATGATCCTTCCTTGTCATTATTCTTTTTCCATAGAGAATTATGTCTCAAAACATAAAATATAATAACACCATTATTTAGAACATACTAAGTTGTTATTATTATATTTTAATAGACTATAACTATCTCTACTTCAATCAAATGTGTTATGAAATCTTCATTCGTGTGTTTGGAGGACTACCACTCAATAATATAACTGAATCTTTTTTCTCGAAAACATTTGATGGATTATAATAACCATAAATATATTTTATGTACATGAAATAATAATGGTATAAATGAAATATTTACCATTTGAAATGTATATTATATCATTTTCTTTCATTCCTTTATATTCACTAAAAATGTATCAAATCATTTATGTACATATAGAAAACCACCTTCACGAAGTGAGTGGTCTCTCCCTTTTCATTACCACAGTACATGTATTGTAACAAAATTTATTGACTTTAAAACCACACATACATCTAACCATACCCATGGCGAGGACTAATGGGCATTCTTTGTCACCATGGGCTAGAAACTATTGTTGGTGTATCAATTTACACAATTGGGAATAGTATTTCCATTGAATTAATTGTCCAATAATAACCAATAATTACCTAACATCATAACTACCATACATAATAATATGATGCAATGATAAAAAAAATCATATATTCATCCATTTACATTATAAATAAAACCAAAATACCAGAAAGGGCGGACCAAATCCAAAAACAAACATCCATGTGGCATGTGGGTTGATGCCCTCACACATACTCCACACAAAAACGGTCCAAGAAGAGTCCTTGAGAATATAAAACCAACATCTCATCCATGGGAATCCATTTATTTACACGATTAAAAGAAAATGTGTTCTACACGCACATGATGGTGAAAGTATGGTGTGAGTCGAAATTCCCTATAAGATAATACCAAATAATTTCATACAATGACATTAAAAAAATTTAACATATTTTTTTTTTGTTTTTGAATTAGAAAAACAATGAAGAAAAATATGTTTTATTTTTAAAATATAGTGAAAAAATGAAACTGTGATTTTGAATGATTTCTAAAAAACAAAAGAACCATGGGAAAATCTATAAGTTGATTGGTTTTTAGGTCCTTAGGATCCACATACCTTAGTGATAAAACATCCTAGAAATTTATTCTACACTAGGAAATGGATATATCTAAAAAAATTAATTCAGTCCCCAGTTCATTATCAAATGAATAATAAATGTTGTAGCGTGAATCATTTAGTGAGCCAATATCATTTTCTAGCCAACCCAAAGGCATAAAAGTCCATAGAAGCCCACATAGGATACCAAGGTTTACTATGTTGTCTATTTAATATCTATTTCAAAATATATCTAATTTAGGTACTCACAATTCAAATAAATCAAACCATACTTGAAAAAAAAAAATTAAAAATCATTCCTAAACATATAAGGACAATCTGTGGAAACACCTTTCATATCAACCACAAAATTTATAAAACCAATTTAGAAAATAAAAATCAAGAATAAAAGTTTATTTAGAAAATTTAAACGAATGAATCCAGTTGCCTCTTTCTAAAAATAACATAGAAAGGGTTGGAAACAACAATTCACACTAACGAGGAACCCTATGGAGGAAAAATGTCACTAAAACCCACAAGTATTAACCAAAAGAGAATAGATTAAACAAAACATAGGAATCACTATTAATGGAAATAACACAATGTAAGGAAGAAGAATGAAACCACCATAAAGAGGGATTAATTATAATATGGATATGATTACCTGATGAATTCATGATGAATCTATTCCTAAAAACCCATGATTTGAATCCAAAAGTAATGAAGGGGGGTATAGGGGTGAACCATGGGTTGGATGGATGAATGGAGTGAGAGAGAGGTGATATGATATTAAATTTGGGTAGGGAAAAATATAATTTCAATCCTTTTGTAGATATGGAAGGAAGAACAGTTTGGAAAAAGTGTCTACAATACCCTACGCTAACTTTGTTACACCTCTGTTGAAGAGGAAATCAAGCTACATAGTTTCCCTAGAGGGGGGTGTAAGACCATGAACCAAAGAGAGTGGCATAGTCCAGAGTGCTTGGATTTCTATGGATGGATTTGTTCTGATAAACTATGTTGTGAAACTGGATAGTTACACTATCAAGGATGACCAGTTTCCACTAGGCTTATAAAGTTATTACTTATAATAAATAGATAATACCTTGAAATTACAATATAGGTGCAAAAATTCTCCCCACCATGATAAATTTCACTCTAAAAAATTCAAACTCAAGTCTGGTCAATAAATAAATGAGGTTATTTCTCCTCCAACCATGAATTTTCATACCATGTCCCATTCACATCATTATTGTGTGGCCACTGAAATTGAACCAACGGTATGGATTTTTTCTAAATCACTTTCACATTGGAATCCAAAATGAGAACGGGTTTCTCAATGATTGACAAGTCAAGTTTCATTTCAAAATATTCCCAGTTAAGCATATGATTTGAGACCATTTTTTAGTTCTTCATTTATTGGGCACAGAAGATGTCATGGATTGACATAAACTATGTTGGTAAATAAAACCAGTATTCATCCTAAATTTTTTTTGTATCCTCTAATGGTATAAAATACCTCAGCATAGGATTCCCATTCATAACTAGATGATTGTGAACCAGGTGAGGTGTCACCTTTAGAAACACCCGGTCACCCACTGAGAACTCTATAGCTCAGATCCATTGATAAATATATTATTTATTGATGATTTTCAATATTATCAAGTGTAGTTAGATTACATGAAAATTTTCAGATGTCTCTTTTATAAGGATAAGACGTAGTATAAAAATGTCACTCACACTCATTCATCATATAGGGTACGAACAGGGACATATATAAATCTCTAAAATGTTTCAATTTTAATTGAGTATTAGTAATAATTTTTATATGAAAACTATACTAATCCCCAATAGTTATCCCACATGCCTATGAAATTCAACGCATATACAAGGATAATGTCTTCTATAACATGTTTCACATGATCCATCTAACATCCAATTGAGGATGTTATGTTGTGATGATTTTGAACTATGACCACATTTCCTTCTAATGGTCTTCATAGAGTTAATATCTAATGTATGTGACCCTATCTAAAAGAAATTATAATATCACACCATGAATCCCCACAATCTCTTAGACAAATATTCATTCTTATTCATCCACCTTGGTAGTGCCATTCATCATAATGAAATTGGTGGACTTGGTCAGAAATTTAATAATCACCTAAATATAGCTCATTTTCCATGGTTTATGAGGCAACCAAATGATCAATCCTATGGAAACCTCATCTAAATTCTTAATAGGATTTGTGAGTGGGTGAAGTAATCCTGAAGGCCTTGGGTGCTCGATATTAACCTACTATATTATATAACACCGTGATTAAAAGTTTGTTATATCCCATGTCATACATGGAAACCAGAATTAGTGTCACATATAATAAAACATCTTTATGTTCTTAGGATGAATGGTCTATTGTGCCTTATCGATATCCTACATCTCCACATTCCAAAATGTAAATTAATAAAAAAAATGATTTTAAAAAAATAGATTCTTTTAAAAAATAATAACCACTTTCAAGTAACCTATCTAAATTTTAAAAGAATCCTCGAAAAGTGAAATTGTTAAGAAATACTTTTTCCACCCATATAAGCTCTAGAAGAGAGGAATCCACTTGTATGATAGCTAAGAACATGCCTCTATAATGATCATTAGAATTATGGTGCTTCATGGAATGTAGACCCATCAAATTCAACACATCTCTATACTCTATTACATCAGGAACTATCATTTCCCTATTAAGGAATTATATACCACATTATATTTCCCTAGGTGTGGATAATAATAAATTCAACACTTGGAGATAATCAACCCAATGACGGTGTATTAGATTAAGGTCAATTGGGGAGGAAATGTAGAACAACATATTATTATCTATGTAGACAGTAAATTTCTCCCCAAAGAGATTGTGACACCATGTAATTAAGGCATTAATCAATACTACCAATTCCAAGTCATGTTTTGGCTAATTTATTTCATGTGGTTAGGGCTGGAAAGAGAAATATGCCACCACATGGTCATCGGGCATCATCAGAAACAAAGACACATACCTAATGCATTATAAGAGATCATATATACATTTATACTTTTAGGTTGGATAAAAACACTGGTGGTGGTCAATCACCTCTTGATCCACTCAAATCATAAGAGGCATTCTCTGCTCCATTACAATCTTACTACTTTTCTATTATAATTTTTCATAGGTGATGTGAGCTAAGAGATTTCTATAATAAATTCTATGTAATATCCTCACTAGAAAAAGGAATATTGTGATATTAAATACATTCCATGGTTTCCCCTATGACATCACATCTCCAATTTTCATAGTGTCCACTAATACCACATTCTATAAGATCATGTGACATTGAAACATGGCTTCATAATTATAGAATGTTCACATGGATAGATTATCATAAAGATGGTGATATAGAATAGTTACTAATGAAATACTTATGTTTTTTTCATGTTCTTCATCTATTCAAGAAAAAACCATTATGACATTGAAAAAACAAAAACAAATGTGTCTACATACATACAGAATAATCGATTCAAAAGCTCCATGAAAACAAACTTATCGTTTTCCAAACCGAATGGAATGAACAAATACTCAATGTAGTTGTGCATGCATTAGAAGGCTATCATGGGAGTGTCTTCCACTCAGTATTTTAATTGGGGATACAATAAGCACATGATAATCATGTAAATCCACCTTAGCACATTTATATGATCAAAGTCATTCCCAATGTATGGAAAAGGATTTTGATTCTTAGATATTACACTATTATGCTCTCGGTAATCAATGCAATATAATAGATATTCATCATGATTTTATGAAAATAAATCAGTTTTGGCCCATGATGAGATTCTTGGGAGAATGAATACTTTTAATTCCAACTCATCTAAATTTATATTTAGCTTTCTCATTTTAGCTGGGTTCGTATTATGGGAAGGAAGACTTATGAGATGGTTTCTTAACACCAATTTGATATCGAACTCTAAATCTATATCCGTGGGTAAAAATGAAAAATATTATAGAAATATCTTTGGGAAATTATACACCATTGGTTGTTTCCCATTCTTAGATCCTCTTTATAAACCTTCCACAAAAGAGAAGATACCATGAAAACAAGGCTACCCAACTATGGATGTGGAGGTAAATCATTCCAATATAGGGTATTCAATTCACCTAGAAACAATTGATTACTCCCATTGACATCCAGACATGATTCTAGATGTGGAAAATAATTGGAATGAATCCTGAATTTAATCATCTATTACATTCCCATAATCACGTAAAAGAGGTCCATTTCCATGAATAATAAGTCCAATTACAATTCAATCCCAAACTGAGTACTGTACAGTATAAACATATGAGATCATGTTCTTTCATCTTTCCATGTGGGGTAACCAAATCCATGTCATGTGGAAATATCTCAGTTGATAATTTAATCATTAAAATATGACATGATGAAACAAAATGATTTGAATCACCCATTTCAAATTACACAACTACAATAAATGGTGTGAAAAAAATGGTACCTCAAATAGTAATATGATATCCATTCGATTACATGAGTACCTAGCCTTTAAAATGAAATTTTCTCATCTTTATGGGCCTATTAACTGCTATTAACAAGCAAATATGACTTAAATTTAATTTCATGTATTTGATCGATCCTTAACACCATGACCTAAAAACCATAACCCCATGGTTCTGCATGGTTCAAACTAAACAATAATGCACATAGAAGATAATGAACCGGCACCACTCTAATATGGGAATTCATTTGAGGAAAAACATTATAGGTTGCCCATAATTCTAGACGGAAGATATTTTATAGGGGGAACTTAACATGTTTTTTGAATGTGTTGGTGGATTCCACACTGATAGAACATGTCTAATGCATAAGACTTGATTGTAGAGGAAGCTGGTTGACACCGATTAATAGATTTATCACATATCTTCCTCTATATATCACCATGATTTCTATCATTTATAATATGTCCCACTGTTTCCTTCTCTCACATATGAAACTAGTCCAAAGAATCCATTTTTCCTAGGGAGGTCAATCTCAACCCTTATGGTTCAATAAAACACCTCATCATATGCATTTAGCATAAGATGGATGACTAAATATTGAATATCTCAACCCAACCCCCATTTTAAAATATTGATCCTTTAAGTACTCATTGGAAACCACCATGGGTTCGAATCAAACTAATTATAAAAAATGGTTAGAATACCCTAATAAGGAGTGATCCCCATTATGGTGGTCCTAAATCTCCCTGGTCTGGGAGAGGTCCACAATCTTAGGTAAATACAACTCCTTCATGTTGGTCTTGAAATACTTACAAATGATCTATTTATTCTTTTCTGCATACTCCATGGATTTCCACCACCTCTTAATGGGGCCTTAAAAATGAATGAATTACATTTCACCTTGACCACATATGAGGTATTATGGAAAAAAACTTATCTAATTGTTTTCCATCAAATCTTCCACATCCTTGGGGTCCCTACAATGATAGAAGGAAGGGGGTTTATTTATTGGGAACTCCTGAGATTTTTTATTTTTGTAACCTAGGTTTGTTTCCTTTTCATGATCAGGACCATACCGCACTTCCTGATCCATGGCATGGAGTTCCATAACCACTACATCGACTAATATATGATCAATTATAGAAGGATAACTATATCCATATTCTAAATTTTATTTTATAAGAGGTCTCCAGGGAGGCATGTTACTAGATAAATTAACAAGACATAATAACCCATCAATACTGCACCCTTAATGTTTTAAAAAATAACATGTTTGAAAATCCACATTAATTGAAATGAAACCCTGACATGAACAAACCACAATCTCAACCACACCACCTCAACTTGGTGACAATACATAGTCTAAAAATTTGGAATTACACCTAAAGGATGGGTTAATACAAATCCCAAACATCCTATGGGGATCCAATTCATTCCATGAGGCATGTGGACAAAAAAACCCACTAACAACAAGAATATTGAATCCTAACATCCAAAACTCATGTCTAACCTAACTCTCCCACAAAAATTAACCAAAAAATTGTCAAAACATACTATATACCATATTCTCATGAACTGTCCTTGGATTCCCTCCATAATGACACCCAACCATGCATGTGGAAGAGGTAAAATGGATTTTTTGATACCCATTGGCTAGAAACTAGTATATGGTAATCGGGTAAAACAATTTGTAATTGATTTTCCCATGAAATAATTAACCTACAATATCCATCAATTACCACACATACTAACCAACATTAATGTTATAAGGAATGAAATAAAAACATAGTTATAATGAGTTCATCCTTATTTATTATAACCAAAATCAAAAACAATATGATATGGAGGAGACCAACTAGACAATGAACTCTTTGTATCATATTGTTCAACACCCTCATGCCAACTCCACCAATTCTTAGCCAATAAGATAAAACTAGAACATATTAGCACCATCACTACTAAGGGGAGACTTTACATTACCGGAGTCCAACTACATGAGTTATACACACACCAGATGGTTTGTGTAGGGTTTGAGAAAAAATTCCTTAAAATATACTAAAAAAATATTCCATGTGATTAAATTTGAAAAGAAATTTTCTTGATTGTTTAAAAATAATTATATAAAATAATAATGAAAAAATAAGTTTTATTTTAATAAATTATAAAAATACAAAAAATGTAACTTTTAATGATTTTAAATGAAATTAGAGAACATTTGTAAACTCAAAATATAAATATGTTGTTATGGACTGGGGATCCTTAAAACTCAGTGATCAAACCACACAAGAAGTTCTCATTCCCGAGTCATTCGGGATACCATTATAAATGTTTTTATAGTCCCCAAGTCATCATCATTTTGTTGGTTAGTTTCATTGAATGAACCAGCATGTGACCTCGACTAGTTTTCTAGCAAACCCAAATTGTGCACTTGTCCATAAAAACCCCCCATGTATTACCAATTTTCTCATGTTATCTATCCAATTTCCAAGTCAAATGAAATCCCATTCATGTAGTCATTTATCCAATAACTTAATCCATACTTCCAAATCAATATTTTTGAATCGTTCATTATCACACACATGGATTTCATGTAAACACTATTAGTATGACACATACTATTTATGAAACCCATTTGGAACCCAATGAAAGAATAATAATGTAATCAAATCGCTTCAATGCATGGGACCACCTACCTCTCTCTCGAAATCACCCAAATGTTGTCTGATACAATAATTCACACAAAGAAGGAACCCTATAGAGCACACTGAAAAATATTTAATTTAATGATATTAAATTTAACATAAACTATACCAACACCCTTTTTGGAAAAAAGATAAATGAGGGAAGAAGAATGAAAAATCCAATAAGAGAGAAAAAGAAAGAATTATAGAATCTCACCTGATAATTTCTTTAACTATATAAGATAAAAATGACCATGATATGATTAAAAATGGAGTGGGGTGGGTAAAATAGGTTCAACTAGGGATGGATGGAAGATTGGGATGATTTAGAGGTGTTAGGGTATAAACATCATAGAGCGGAAAAATGGAATTTAAAAAATTTTAATATTCTATCAGGATATATAGTTGGCCCAAATGGTCTACCAGACCATGCACCAACCATGAGACTCCAATAAAGATGGGGAATTATTTCAAAATGGTTATTATGGAAGTGGATAGCAACTATGAACCTTAAAATGATCCATGGATAGTTCCTTTTTTCAAGGAGCAATGTTTTCCCTGATGGGCCGCACGACTATGTGCAATGTCATGCGGCCTGGAATGGGAATTTAACAACTGGGCCCCAGTGACAGCACATCCACCCCACCTTAATATGGTCATCATGTCCTTTCCCACTAGGTACGAACAGTTTCCCCACAGACACATTGTTCCCACCCAAGGGTGCACCCACATGCCTAAAGGGGTCTTCTGACGAATGACTGTCCCCACATGCCAACATGTGTTCTTTCATTGTGTTTTGTACACAACGAGACACACCCAAGGAAATAGTAAAAAAACAAATTAGAGTACACAACATGAAACAAAACACTAATTAAAACTATATACAAAAGAGGTTCTGGAATGTAAACGGGGATGGAAATACAAGCCTAATAGGAAAGTCCAAATACTATTGAAAATCAAGTACAACTGAAGAAAAGTAAACCAGAAACTGGGTTGTCCTATGGGGTTTCTACCTGAAGGGTAGGTATATATGGCCTCCTCAGCACTCCACGTCCGTCCGTCTCCTCCGTGTACCCTCACACTGAGTTTTCCACATCCAGGTACTATCCAGTCCTGCTACACTCTGCCCCAGTCAACGTTGTTCATCCTCTGCAACCAACACAAAGGGGTGCGGGCATGGCCCGTGCATGGGTGAGTATAACCATACTCAGAAAGGACCCTGAGACCCTCAAGGTCTCACCAAATCCAACAAATACAAACCACAAATTATGAAATCAATGGTTAAGCATTACTTAGGTAAATGCCCATACATATACATTAGTTATCTAGTAACCCATCTCAATTATGAGGAAAAAACAAAAGTCCTTGTCTCAGCTCAAACCAGGATTTTTATTATCAAAACAATGGATGGTGGCGTACTCCTCCTCTATCGTGTATAGTGGGCCTGCCACGTCACATAGTGGCACTTCCCACTATGATTGGAATGCTGAGGTACTCCTCCTATCGAGTACCGTGGGTCTTCCGCGTAACATAGGTGTGATCCCCACCATGGGTCTGCCGTGCTCACCTAGAGGTGCTCCACCTAGTATCCTGTTGAGGTACTTCTCCTATCGAGTACTGTGGGTCTGACGTGCTCTCACAGAGGTGCTCCCCACCGTGGGTCTACCGCAACACATAGAGGAGCTCCCCACTGGGCTAGTCAAGTCACTCCGAGTCGGATCGGTCAAGCAGTCATCAAGTCTCAGCCAGCTACTAGGTCTCTGTACTATGTATGCTCGCCACTGGAAGGATCCGCTCCATGAGCTACTGGTCAATACTCCAACTATTATGAAGTTCCTTGAAAAAATATCTCAACGTTTTTCCACGTCATAGGGGTCTCAACACAACATATAGTGCATCAATCAGACGTCTGGACTGTTAGTTGTTAGCCTTTTTGTCCCGGGGGCCCGGTTGGATTCTTGTACGATCCAACCTGGCCATGTATCAACTGTACCCTAAACTCTTGTGGGGTATTCTCAAAGGTACGACTTCACTGCATGAAAATTGGTGCCGCTGAAGATTCGTCAAACGGACGTTCAGTGCCAAAGATATGGCCCAAGAAGGTAATGGGGTTTGTAGTGTGCCCAGTTACAGTCCGACCAGGCCCGTTGGGTGGGTCAGGCTGCTATGTTTGGCCGGTTTGTTGAGACCGGTCCAGCGGAATGCAGGATCAGTTCAGCCCTGGCTCAGGGTCATTTCGGCCCGGAGCGTTGCGAGGGTGTGGCCCGGCCTAGTGCGGCTTGTCTCGAAGGGCGCGAGGGTTCTGGGACACCGGCTCGGCCGGGAGCGGACGGGTCGCACTGAGGTCAGCTCGTGGACGACCGTTACGGGGTGGCGTAAATGGAGGCCGGCTCATGGGTGGCCGGGCAGGCCGCGACAGGGCGTTGGGAAGGCTGTGGGGGCACTGGAAGGGTGTAGGGTAGGCCACGACAGGGGTCGGGTAGGCTGCGTGTGCATCAGCAAAACACCGGAGGGTCCGCGGGCAGGTGGCCTGGGCATCAGGTAGCATGTCAGGAGGCCACGAGCAGGCAGGCTCGACGGAGCTTAGGCTGGCTGTAGAGACCCGAAGCCTGACATACATGGAAATTACATTACATTTGTGGAATACTTAGTACATAACAAAAACAGACACACAAGGATCGTAATAGTTTAGTGTCTTTTGAAACTCGGAACGTAATCTTCTAATCGTGGTGAAAGATCTTCAATATCTCCCATAAAGATCTTCCCTTTTTTTACCTATAACCTTTCTTTATATCCTAGGGAAAAGAAAACATAAAAGGGTGAGCTCAAATGCTCAGTAAGGGTATACAAAAGAAAAATCAATCACATCATATTCATAAGAACATAACTTTTGGAAATCTTAACCTGCAAAAGAGAGCATAATTTCATAACATGGGATAAATCATCGTAGTGAAATGAAATCCCAATAATCATAACATAAAACATGAAACTTTGTGGCATACACACATAATCATAGAGAATAATTTCTTGTTAGTCAAGACTCATTTCCAAGACTATCTTAGTGGACAAAGTCCCTTTCTGAATCGAGTAACCCTCGTTTCAGTCATGTTTCACTGAACCGGTATAACCTACCATTTCAGCCATGTCTATCTCATGAGATATAAAATCTTTACCCAATGAATTGGAGGGAGATATAGGTCCCACCCATCTTATAATGAATCCTTTCTTATGTGTGCCACATAATCATAAATCATACATCATCGCATAACACATATAACAAAAATGGGATTCTTGAAACATCATGACATCATAAAACAAATCATATAAGGTAAAAGACTTCATAAAAATAATTCCCTCAAAACATAATCAAATCAATGTAATAATATGGATAAAAACAGAACCCTATATTATCTTAGATGGAAAATAATTTTGATAAAACATTTGAACTCCATTCTTGAGGAAAATATCCTTTCTACTTCAAAAAAACACTTTTCTTTTCTTAACATGTCATACAATTATAAAATAAAAGAAGTTGATTAAAAATAAACATGAAAAATTTTAAAGTAAGCTTCTTATAAATAATGATTTTAAAAATCCATTCATGTCGTATAAGTTAAAAAAACAGTCTTCGTACTTTTGTCGGAAAAGTCAAAAAGTACCTCGTACGAAAAAAAACGACAAAAGATTCCTTTCATATTCTTTACTAAAAAACTCACCGAAGGGTAAAATTGGATTCAAACTATTGTAAGTGGATGGAAACATTATTACATATTTATGAAACATGGAAGTGGATATTAAAATACACCCCAGTAAATACTTACGAATAAACAATCTCGGATAAAAATGAGATTGTGATATTTCCCTTACCATAGGTCCGATTTGCTTCGTAAGTGTCCGAACCTCCTGTATAATGATTTAAATAATGTCATTTACTTATTACAGAATCATATTCATTGTTATGATATCATATATGGTTCACTTATGACTTTATATTACCCGTTCTTTTGTAAATTCCATGTTAAAGAGCGTTTTGGGTAAAATTGTTTCATTTGTCCTCTGTGTTTTGACTTGTAATTATTCATATGATTACTTAGATCATGATTACTTAATTCCAGAACATAAAACATGATATATATATATATATATATATTCAGGATATACATATATATATTAAATCATTAAATGGAAAGAAATACACCGTTCATGGAGACGGTAGTCCGTACGTACGCATGAACGCTGTTTTCGTTTCCTTATTGAATTGAATGGAATTAAGTAGATAACATACATATAAATATATAAATAAATCCAGTATCATTATTATGTCATATATTTCATTAGTACATATTATATATACTTTATAATCATTCATGAATGGTTAATCATTGAGAATGAATCTCATCGCGTCGTGGAGACGGTAGTCTGTACGTACGCACGAGCGATGATATCGTTCTCATGGTAGTGGAATTGTGTTGAAGTGTATGTATACTATTTCCGTATCAATATTGGTTTATAATAATAATAAATAGTTACTCATTACACCATTATACCCATCCTTGTATGGTGGTGGTGGAAAATAGATTACACCACGGCGTGAAGACGGTATTCCGTACGTACACACGCACGGTGATTTCTTTTTTCCGTAGGATGGATAGAAGGTGAATTAGGGTTGTCTCATATTTATAATAACATATCCGTATGTATGTAATACTGATGTTATTACTTTATCATGAAACAACAAAAGAAGAAGAAGTTGAAGAAGAAAGAAATTGAAAAGATCGGTAATGGATATTACCTCTTCTCTGGAACGCCTCCTTGAATCCTCCACTTAGGAAACTAATATTGGTCTTTGAAGAAGACCAGGACATCTAGGATTATTCTAGGGAAGTTTAAAGGAGAAAATGGCAGGGGTTGGCCGAGCTTGAGTGCTCAAATTGGTGTGAGGAGGAGGGGGAGGAGGTGCCCTTTTATAAGGGAGGAGAGGGGCACCTTAGGAATATCTCAAAATAGTATTTTATATTAAAGTCAACATCAGTTTATAATGGTTCCAAAGGGTCTTATTTAAAATTTAAAGTGGAGATGGGTCGAAATCCTATCATACAATAGGATTTAGAAATGTTTAGGTTATTATTTTAACCTTATCAATTAGATTTAACTCTAAGTTAAATAATTTAACTTTTACCGTGTCTTTTTGTTTTCTTACACTATATGGTTAATAAACTTACTATATCAAGCCAAAAGAACCCCAAGTTGTTTATTATTAATATATATAATCTTATCTAAGTCATTTTGCCGAACCTTAGATTTTTAGGAATAAAATAACAATTAATAATATAATATATGTTTTAAAAACTATTTTATGTCAATTTTGACACTATTTGGTACATGATTTTTATGAAATTCATAAAAGAATGATAAGTTCAAACCAAGTTACTTAAATCAACAATAAAATGTCATATTAACCTAGAAAAGTAGTTTAAGGCATAAAAAGTCTCAAATTACATTTATTTGGGCATTTGTAACATCAATTATGTCAATATTTCATTAATAAGACAATTACTGCATCATCTTTCTGTCATACTAAATCATAATTATTTAATCCCTAAAAATTCTAAATAAATTCCTATAATGTAGATAATTGTATTAGATTTCTGGAGACTATTCATTTTATAAGTTTCATGAAGTTTATAACTAGATTAAAATTATTATACTTATAATATTTAAGAAAGTGACATGTTGTCACATTCTTTGGTTTTAATAATAATTAAATTATTTTCATTGAAAAAATTTAATTAAATTAATGTAATCCGACCCTTAGGTGATATGGGTCGTTTTTTAGTCTTCCAATAGGATTTTGACATTTGTTAGGGTAATTTTAAAATATTATATTTACCCTTAATTACCCGATTTACCTTTAACTATGGTAAATAAAATTTACCATAGTTACTATTCATAATTCCCAAAAATAAAAAGTATCCTATTAACATAATTTGGACTCACTGATTCCAAATATGGAATCCATTTTTTAAAATTCAAAACACAGAAGTTGCAGAAATTAAATTAAAGTTAATCCCGTTGTCGAATAAAAATTGGTTTTTGTTTAAAACATTGCAAAAGATTGAATTGATTTAACCTACGAATTTAAGGTAAAATCAATGCTAATGACATACATTATATTAAATGGTAAAAATATATTCTATTTATACATTAAAACCATTCAATATTATAATTTAACCACATAAGATATTACGATGAAAAAAGTTGTTTTTAATTAAAATATAGCGTGTTTTTAATATTCATTAAAATGTGAAAGTTACCAGAATAATATGAAAAATTTATCCAAAGTAAATTTTTATTTCTTGATTCCAATGAAGAATTTTATTTTGTCAAATTGAACTTATAAACATGTCAAAAACCAGATTTAAAGTGGGTGCGCCATCAAAAGGCGGCAAAACTGCATTTTTTGAAAAATACTTATTTTACCCAAAAAAATTAATTTGTTCTTATACCATGTTCTAGAAATGTGTAAGATGAATAATAATGTTATAAAATTAAAAATTTAGTTAATACTATTCATAACGGCTAGTTCATGACAATATTATAATAATATAACATTGTTTATTAAAACCCGGTATTGCGTACAACACACGTTATCGAGGAAGGTCGCGATTGCGTGTAATGCAAGCCAAGTCAGGGTTGCGTGTTGTGAAATAATCCTTCACTGTTTCATATAACAGCATCCAACCATATTTCATTTATACATTTAATATATATATATATACATATACTCAATGTTGCGTAGAATAACTATTATCAAAATTGTGTGTAACACTGTCCAAGAATAGTGTTGCGTATACTGCAAGCTAATACGGTGTTGTGTATAGCGCAAGGTAATATTGGTGTAGAATACAACATAAGACATTAATGAAATTAAAATAATATTTTTCATAAAATCTCGGGATGTTACATTCTACCCCCCTTAAAATGAATTTCGCCCTCGAAATTCGTTGGGGTTATAAATGGTTTACTATTTGAAAGTTTCTTTGATAGAAACCCACATCATAAAAAGGAATACCAAAAAATATCTTTAAAAACAAAAGTATGAAACGTAACGGTTACCCAAATAAACTAATCACTGGGATTCCACATAGGTGAAAATATGGATATGGAAGAGAAATCTAACCATCATGTTCTGATGGAGAGTGGTAGAGAACATGGCTATAGAAAAGCTAGCAATCACAAAGCCGTAAATTTGTGATGATCTAAGGTACCATCTGATTCATCAGATATAAGATCACTAAGACAACATTTTTGGTTTTCAAGATCATTTCCCTAAAGTTGTTGAAATTGGAATTAGAATAAATACTTTCGTGATTTTGGTATAGTCTCACTGTTTGTCGTTCTTTGGACAATTTCCACTTTATCTCTTAATGAAATGAAGTTGAATTTGTCATTCGTGATGTGTTAGCAGATCATGTGATAGAATGATGGGTCATTCCATCTGTCTCAAACAAAAGGTTATAAAAGTTATCAAAAAATACATAAGTCCATCTATAGTGATATTAATCATATATGGTTCCTAAAATGAACTTATACTTCACATATCATACTGCTTAATATAATAAAACTAGTTTCTACTAAACAGGGACTTCCTGTAGGTCAGTGGTAGGCGATAAAGGACAGTCGCACTTCGGTTGTGGGTTCGATTCCCACAGCCTTGTCTGAAGCGATGGGCTGTCGCCCATCCTGCTGGTTGTCCTTTTTCTAAAACTACATTACTATAACATCACATAAATAATATCAAAAAAAAGTTCTATACTTAAACAATACTAACTTATGGTTAACATAATCCATTACAATCTTTAGGCTTATCTAAAATACTTCGGTCCAAGCTCATAGTATAAAGAAAATTATTACTTGAAATTTCTCCAACCAAGCATGTGAATACCATCATTTATCCCCCATATATCATGTTGGTCACATTCCAATCATGTGAATACCATAATGATGTATTCTCTTGAAAAAAATGAATACCCATTAATCCTTAGTGAAAACAAGAATGTTGTCAAAAGTTAACTCTTTCCACATACCAAAATCCAAAAATTATATATACTCAAACCATGATATAACCTTCTCCTTATATCAGTCATGAGCTCATGAATACTATCAAACATTTAATTTTCTCCTTATCCCTTCATTATGCGCATATCATATACATTCCAAAAATATCTGAATAACCTTTCATGGATACTGGTAACATTAATCAGACAACAGTGTAACAATCCTTACATGTCTCTTTATTCCATAGTACCATGAGATTACTTATACAACATTACACATGATAAACATGTAATCATTCCACTACATTCTTAAACCATTGACCGATATTCAACAATTCTTTCATCTCACATATCATTTGTAGTCTCTTCATCATCATCCACATAAATACTTCCCATACGACCATACTGATTATCTTCATGAGACTTTCCCTTAGGGCATTGGTTTTCATAATGCCTGTACATTCCACATTTAAAACATTTAACCATTGTTGATGTCATAGCAATACCATTATCCTCATCCATGTTGTTAACTGAACCTTTTCCTTTGCATTTACTTGCTTTGTGTCCTTCTTTTCCACACCCAAAGCATCTTCCAGTTCATTTGAAACATTCTCCTTGATGCCTCTTCCCACATGATTTACATAGGGGAAATTGAACTTTCTTTCCTCTATGATCATCATGAAACTCCATCTTTCTCTTATTAGCCGAGTTAGGAAACTTACCAAATTTTACTTTATTGATCATATTATGAGATTGCTGATTCGGCATAAAAATGATGTTTGGAATTCCAAATCCCATTTCATTATGAAGAGTATCATTCCATTGTCCATCATATCCCCCATTATCGTGAATCATCTTGTTTCCAGCCATTTTCTAAAACCCAAAAAGAATAGTGTGAGGGGAAAAAATCATGCTAGGGAAAACAACATAATAAAGGGGGAGTACCCTCAATATCTAACATCTTATGTTAAATTCTATGATCGTTACCGTAGTTCTAGGACTGTATCCTATACGTATACTTATCCTTAGGGACATCCCTAGACATACCTTATAAATATCTCTAGGGATCTCACTAAAGTTCTCGCATCCTAGTTTCCAAAGGTTGACTAAACCTTTCCTCAGATACCAACTGTAGAGACCCGAAGCCTGACGTACATGGACATTACATTACATTTGCGGAATACTTAGTACATAACAAAAACACGCACACAAGGATCGTAATAGTTTAGTGCCTTTGGAAACTCGGAACGTAATCTTCTAATCATGGTGAATGATCTTCAATATCTCCCATAAAGATCTTCCCTTTTTTTACCTAAAACATTTCTTTATATCCTGGGGAAAAGAAAACATAAAAGGGTGAGCTCAAATGCTCAGTAAGGGTATACAAAAGAAAAATCAATCACATCATATTCATAAGAACATAACATTTGGAAATCTTAACCTGCAAAAGAGAGCATAATTTCATAACATGGGATAAATCATAGTAGTGAAATGAAATCCCAATAATCATAACGTAAAACATGAAACTTTGTGGATTACACACATAATCATAGAGAATCATTTATTGTTAGTCAAGACTCATTGCCAATACTATCTTAGTGGACAAAGTCCCTTTCTGAATCGAGTAACCCTCATTTCAGTCCTGATTCACTGAACCAGTATAACCTACCATTTCAGCCATGTCTATCTCATGAGATATAAAATCTTTACCCAATGCATTGGAGGGAGATATAGGTCCCACCCATCTTATAATTAATCCTTTCTTATGTGTTCCACATAATCATAAATCATACATCATCGCATAACACATATAACAAAAATGGGATTCTTGAAACATCATGACATCATAAAACAAATCATATAAGGTAAATGACTTCATAAAAATAATTCCCTCAAAACATAATCAAATCAATGTAATAATAGGGATAAAAACAGAACCCTATATTATCTTAGATGGAAAATAATTTTGATAAAACATTTGAACTCCATTCTTGAGGAAAATATCCTTTCTACTTCAAAAAAAACACTTTCCTTTTCTTAACACGTCATAAAATTATAAAATAAAAGAAGTTGATTAAAAATAAACTTGAAAACTTGTAAAGGAAGCTTCTTAGAAATAATGTTTTTAAAAATCCATTCATGCCGTATAAGTTAAAAAAACATTCTTCGTACTTTTGTCGGAAAAGTCAAAAAGTACCGCGTACGACAAACAAACGACAAAAGATTCCTTTTATATTATTTACTAAAAAACTCACCGAAGGGTAAAATTTGATTTAAACTATTGTAAGTGGATGGAAACAATATTACAAATTTATAAAACATGGATGTGGATAATAAAATACACCCCATTAAATACTTACGAATAAACAATCTCAGATAAAAATGATATTGTGATATTTCCCTTACCTTAGGTCCGATTTTCTTCGTAAGTGTCTGAACCTCCTGTATAATGATTTAAATAATGTCATTTACTTATTACAGAGTCATATTCATTGTTATGATATCATATATGGTTCACTTATGACTTTATATTACCCGTTCTTTTGTAAATTCCATGTTAAAGAGCGTTTTGGGTAAAATTGTTTCATTTGTCGTCCGTGTTTTGACTTGTAATTATTCATATGATTACATAGATCATGATTACATAATTCCAGAACATAAAACATGATTTATATATATATATTCAGGATATACATATATATAATAAATCATTAAATGGAATGAAATACACCGTTCATGGAGACGGTAGTCCGTACGTACGCATGAACGCTGTTTTCGTTTCCTTATTGAATTGAATGGAATTAAGTAGATGACATACATATAAATATATAAATAAATCCAGTATCATTATTATGTCATATATTTCATTACTACATATTATATATACTTTATAATCATTCATGAATGGTTAATCATTGAGAATAAATCTCATCGCGTCGTGGAGACGGTAGTCCGTACGTACGCACGAGCGATGATATCGTTCCTCTGGTCGTGGAATTGTGTTGAAGTGTATGTATACTATTTCAGTATCAATATTAATTTATAATAATCATAAATAGTTACTCATTGCACCATTATACCCATCCTTGTAAGGTGGTGGTGGAAAATAGATTACACCACGGCGTGGAGACGGTATTCCGTACGTACACACGCGCGGTAATTTCATTTTTCCGTAGGATGGATAGAAGGTGAATTAGTGTTGTCTCATATTTATAATAACATATCAGTATGTAAGTAATACTTATGTTATTACATTATCATGAAAAAACTAAATAAGAAGAAGTTGAAGAAAAAAGAAATTGAAAAGATCGGTAATGGATATTACCTCTTCTTTGGAACGCCTCCTTGATTCCTCCACTTAGAGAACTAAGATTGGTCTTTGAAGAAGACCAGGACCTATAGGATTATTCTATAGAAGTGGAGAGGAGAAAATGGCAGGGGTTGGCCGAGCTTGAGTGCTCAAATTGGTGTGAGGAGGAGGGGGAGGAGGTGCCCTTTTATAAGGGAGGAGAGGGGCACCTTAGGAATATCTCAAAATATTATTTTATATTAATGTCAAAATCGGTTTATAATGGTTCCAACGGGTCTTATTTCGAAGGTAAAGTGGGGATGGGTCGAAATCCTATCAACCAATATGATTTAGACATGTTTAGGTTATTATTTTAACCTTATCAATTAGATTTAACTCTAAGTTAAATAATTTAACTTTTACCGTGTCTTTTTGTTTTCTTACACTATATGGTTAATAAACTTACTATATCAAGCCAAAAGAACCCCAAGTTGTTTATTATTAATATATATAATCGTATCTAAGTCATGTGGCCGAACCTTAGATTTTTAGGAATAAAATAACAATTAATAATATAATATTTGTTTTAAAAACTATTTTATGTCAATTTTGACACTATTTGGTACATGATTTTTATGAAATTCATAACAGAATGATAAGTTCGAAAAAAGTTACTTAAATCAACAATAACATGTTATATTAACCTAGAAAATTAGTGTAAGTCATAAAAAGTCTCAAATTACATTTATTTGGGCATTTATAACATCAATTATGTCAATATTTCATTAATAAGACAATTACTGCATCATATTTCTGTCATAATAAATCATAATTATTTAATCCCTAAAAATTCTAAATAATTTCCTATGATGTAGATAATTGTATTAGCTTTCTGGAGACTATTCATGTTTTAAGTTTCATGAAGTTTATCACCAGATTAAAATTATTATACGTATAAGATTTAAGAAAGTGACATGTTGTCACATTCTTTGGTTTTAATAATAATTAAATTATATTTATTGACAAAATTTAATTAAATTAATCTAATCCGACCCTTAGGTGATATGGGTCGTTTTTTAGTCATCCAATAGGATTTTTACATTTGTTAGGGTAATTTTAAAATATTATATTTACCCTTAATTACTCGATTTACCTTTAACTATGGTAAATGAAATTTACCATAGTTACTTTTCATAATTCCCAAAAATAAAAAGTATCCTATTAAAATAATTTGGACCCACTGATTCCAAATATGGAATCCATTTTTTAAAATTCAAAACACAGAAGTTTCAGAAATTAAATTAAAATTAATCTCGTTGTCGAATAAAAACGGGTTTTTGTTTAAAACATTGCAAAAGATTTAATTGATTTAACCTACGAATTCAAGGTAAAATCAATGCTAATGACATACATTATATTAAATGGTAAAAATATATTCTATTTATAATTTAAAACCATTCAATATTATAATTTAACCACATAAGATATTACGATGAAAAAAGTTGTTTTTAATTAAAATATAGCGTGTTTTTACTATTCATTAAAATGTGAAAGTTACCAGAATAATATGAAAAATTTATCCAAAGTAAATTTTTATTTCTTGATTCCAAAGAAGAATTTTATTTTGTAAAATTGAACTTATAAACATGTCAAAAACCAGATTTAATGTGGGTGCGCCATCAAAAGGCGGCAAAACTGCATTTTTTGAAAAATACTAATTTTACCCGAAAAATTTATTTTGTTCTTATACCATGTTATAGAAATGTGTAAGAAGAATAATAATGTTATAAAATTAAAAATTTAGTTAATACTATTCATAACGGCTAGTTCGTGACAATATTATAATAATATAACATTGTTTATTAAAACCCGGTATTGCGTACAACACACGCTATCGAGGAAGGTCGCGATTACGTGTAATGCAAGCCAAGTCAGGGTTGCGTGTTGTGAAAGAATCCTTCGTTGTTTCTTATAACAGAATCCAACCATATTTCATTTATACATTTAATATATATATATATACATATACTCAATGTTGCGTAGAATAACTATTATCAAAATTGTGTGTAACATGGTCCAAGAATAGTGTTGCGTATACTGCAAGCTAATATGGTGTTTTGTATAGCGCAAGGTAATCTTGGTGTAGAATACAACATAAGACATTAATGAAATTAAAATAATATTTTTCATAAAATCTCAGGGTGTTACACTGGTTGGGGTCGACGACGCGATTTGCGGAGGCCGCTGGTAGCGCGACCATTGTCGTTGCCGCCTCCGTCTCCCCACCATTGATATGTCACCAATCCATAGAATGTCACAAGAAGATAGAGATAGAAGGAGGATTTCAGGACATGTTTGGTTGGCCCACACCATCCGCGTTTAGGGATATATCATTTGGCTCTTCATGAGAAGAATATGTTCAATAATATGTCTGCATCAATCCCTTATTATCCTTTAAAGAAGGTAATAAAAAGGTACAACTTCAACAAATAATAAGCCCCCTTCCTTTTGATTTGTCATTCGCCATTCATCATTCATTGCATCCATCGCACGTCTCAAATCCCATGATACGTCGGCTCGTTGATGTTGCAGACGGTAGTTCGGTAGGGGTCTGTGTAGAAGAAAGTTGAAGAAGAATCTTTGTCGGCATTCTTCGTGTTCTTCGTTGGGAGGGGATTTCTTCGTGGGAGAGTATAAGTTTCTCTAAGTGCTCTTCCTCTCCCAAGTTTCCACCAAAATGAATGTGCCCAAAATAATAGTTTGTCTATTATTTTAATCGTTGCCAAAAAAATTAAAAAGGGGAATTAATTGAAAAGGGTACTCTAATTTAATTCATTAGGTTGGCACCTTAATTGGGAAGTTAGCACAAATTCAAAAACTAGGGGAGGTGGAGAGGCTCTCCCTTATTAATGGGGGAGATTTGAGGTTATACTCTCCTGCCATTAATAGGGGTTGGGTGGTCCGCACCCCTATTATTTAATTCAAAGGTTATGGCCTCGGCTGGTCCCCAGGTTGTAACCTCTCATGGGAGGTTAAATTCAGATGGGCCCCACCACTATAACCTCTCATGGGAGGTTAGGGTGTGGCGATCCCACCTCCAACTCCCAAGTGGAGGTTTTAACCAACAATCACACACATGACAGCTTAAAATAAAATAAAGTGTTGTACACTTTATTTTATTATTATTTTTAAAAAAAGATAAAAACTAACTTTAATTTTCAACCATCAACCATCGAGGTGAATGTTTTCATAAAAAAATAATGGCGTTGCGAGTTCAATGGTGCCCTTGGATTTTAGTTCCATGTACCAGTTCAAAAATTATAAAATCCCCCTCATACATTTAATGATCATACCTGAACAAAACATTAGAAATTGATTCTAGGCACACCGGGCCTCGGAATCAAGCGCTGAAAATTTTCACGGACTCATAAAAATCCCATGTATTTATGAAAAAGAATTCCACGAAATTTCCCGGTATTTATGTTCTCCCCACCTCATGGATTTACATCCCCGTATGCTACAACTTGAACTATGGGAACAAATGGGGGTACTGAGCACGCATCTAAGCCTCCCACTCCCATGTGCGCTCCTAGAGGTTCTCGTGCTGCCATTATACGTGCACCAGAGGTATCAGTTGTCCACGTAGGTCCCGCTACTGTCAATCCTCAATCTCCACTGAATCCTCCATAACAGTCTCCCCATCGTCGACATCCATCTCTCCATAGTCGATGATGTGGGAAGGGTTGTTCACATATCTCCTCAACTGAGATACGTGGAAGATGTCATGCACCCGGTGCAACTGAGGTAAAAGAGATAAGCAGTAAGACACCTCGCCTACTCTGCTAAGGACCAAGATAAGTTCGTTGAATCACATAGATAACTTACCACCTCGGCCAAATCTCCGTAGACATTGTCGAGTTGAGTCCCGTTGAAAGACGTGGTAACCATCTTCAAACCCCAGAGGGTTCTTTCTCCTATCGGTAGATGACTTCTACCTTCTCTGTACAATCTTCCTCTGCACCTAGATGACTGAACCTTCTCCGTAGTAGCTCGTACCATCTCTGGTCCCACTAGTGCTGATTCCCCAGTGTCAGTCCAGCATAAGGGTGATCTGCAAGGTTGCCAGTACAAGGCTTCAAAAGGTGCCATCCCAATGGTGGAGTGATATGTGTTGTTGTAAGAAAACTCCACCAAATGAATGTGATCCTCCCAGAAGTGACTGAATTCAATGAAACATGCACGTAGCATGTCCTCGAGGGTTTGAATGCTCTGCTCATTCTGACCATCTGACTAAGGATGGAAGGTGGTGCTCAAGTAAAGACGTCTCCTGAAAGCCTCCTAAAACCCCTTCCATATCCTAGATGTAAACCACACATCACGTTCGAAGATAGTAGTGGAAGGTACTCCATGTAGTCTCACAATCTCATGCACATAGAGGCGTCTCATGCCCTCTACTAATCCATTCTATCTAATCTGTAGGAAGTGGGCCGACTTGGTGTGTCGGTCAACAATCACCCAAATCGAGTCGTGACCCCTAGATGTACATGGAAGACCCGTCACAAAGTCCATGGATATCCCATTCCACTTCCTCTCTAGGTCTACTAAAGGCTGAACCAAGCCTGCTGGTACCTGGTGCTCTGCCTTCACATGCAGACAAGTGAGGCACCATGAGAGAAACTATGCTACTGCATTCTTCATACACGGCCACCAGTGCTGTCATCGAAAGTACTGGTACATCTTCACCACTCATGGTTGTACCGCTAGAGGGGATGTGTCGATATCCCTCAACACATCCTTCGGAAGTTCAACTGGTACCATGGTATGTTCTCTAAAGATGATGATGTTCTCCCCACCTTCAGAAAATCCATGAAGTGCCTACCCTGTGGATATTTGTGCACCTCATGTCTCGCAGTCAGCGTCCCCATGATTTGCCTCCATGACTCACTGAAGAAGTGGGGGAGTGAATATAAGAGACAGTAGGAATGATGATCCATCTCTTTCCACAAAAGATCTCTGTAAAGCTGCCGGCTGCTCTGTCACCTCTCCAAGAAGCTGTATACCAGTCCTCCTGTTGAGCGCATCTGCAACAACATTCCCCTTCCTAGGAGTATAGACTATCTCAAAGTCATAGCACTACTGAAACCTAAGGCATTACCAATAGTTTTAACCTACTGGAAAAGGCTTACAAACCGTTTTTTATACTATATACCAACAGTTTGGCAAACTGTAGGCATGTAAGGCGTCGGGATAGCCCATTACCAACGTTTTAGAACAACCGTTGGGAAATTAAGTGTAATCATAAAGTATATCAATGGTTATTTAAATCATTGGTATATAAAAGTACTCCCAACGATTTCAAACTGTTGGCAATACTGTGTGAAATAGGGGTATTCCAGGTTTGAAAACCGTTGGCAATACTGGACTGCTAAAGAAGAGTATTCCCAGCAGTTTGAAAACCGTTGGAAATACTGGCTGCTGGAGATGTGAAATATGAGTATTCCCAATGGTTTTCAAAATGTTGGCAATACTCATTTTCATGTTTTAGAAATATACCAACGGTTTTATTAAACCATTGGTATAGTGTTATACGAGAATTTGCAGACCATCCGCCCAGAATTTGCAGTGCAGCCAGCCACCCAGAATTTGCAGACCAGCCACCCATGCACACTCAACCCAGAATTTGCAGACCAGCCACTCATACACACTCAAAAAAAACCATGTAATATAGAAATCAACCAAGAATTTGCAGACTATCCACTCATGCACACTGAACGAAACAATGGAATACAGAACAAACACCACTCCTGCACACTCAGCAAAACCATGGAATACAGAACAAACACCACTCTTGCACACTCAACAAAACCATGGAATACAAAACAAACACCATCATACACCCAAAAAACCGCATGCTACACTCAACAACAACAAAACCACCTACACACTCAACTACATACACCAACAAAACCACTGCACACTCAACTACATACACCTGAATACACTCCTAATAGAAACAAACACCTGCTATAGCACATAAAAGCACATAAAAAGAAGATAGTCTTATATCCATGTAATGTACCACAATTATAATCATGTATGTGAACTTAATTACCCTATGAAATACAGAATTCATAGTTGAATTCTCATCATCGTCATGTAATTTTTTATTGAAAGTGGGGAAATGTACAAAGGAAAGAAAATAGAAGGGAAAGGGAAAAACAAAAAACACAGAAGAGGCCCCGGGGGAAGACCCCTCCCCCCCATTGCCAAGACAGCCTAGGGTGGTCTGATGTGATGAAGACCCAGTTCATCCCCTTTGATACAGTCAATACCCTTGGGTTGGATACTCCCTAATGCATGTAGAAAAACCTCCTCTATACTGTTGACGTCCACTACGGTCAAGTGATCCGCGACCTTGTTCCCATCTCTCCTGGTGTAAAGGATACTCACTCTAGTATTAATCATAATTCTACTTTTTCTGTGGACATATTTAATCGACCAAGGAGACTCGGTGTACCCTTTTAAGGAGCTTTGCGCAATAATGGATTCTGTTTCGATTTCATAAATTGCGAGACCCTTTTCCATGCAAAGGTTGAGCCCGGTGAGAATTACCTTCGCCTCCGCTTGGAGAGAAGACCCCTGGCCCAGTCTGGCCATGAAAGCGAGGTAAACCGAACCATTGTGGTCATGTACTCCTCCTCCACGCAGGTTCCCTTGGACGCAAGATCCCTCTATATTACGTTTCAAACCCACTGAATGAGGCTTCCATTGAACCCAATTTCCTTCCCTGCTTCTAGGTGCCATGTCTATATTGGAGCCCATTTGGAGCTGACGAAACATAGGGGATTCCTTCCATGTCCTCACGGCTATGTTCATATCCAGTAGCAAATTTTTCGCCCAAACAATAATGGAACGAGCCAAAACCCCCACCACCTCGTTCTTCAATTTGTTCTGAGCCTGCCAAATGGTCTCGCACCCCACGTGCAGACTAATGGACGATCCACCCTCTCCGGACCTCTTCCATCAGAACCTTGGAACCACATATCACGAAAAGCAGGGATGGAACCGTCTAAGGTAAGGAACACAATGTCCCCCAGGATTTTTCAGACCTCGCATGCCCAATCACTATCGAAGAACAGATGGCCAGTTCTCTCTTCACTGTGAACACAACAACATACACACCTGGACGCAAGGGGGATACCACAACTACGGATATTGTCATTCGTCGGGAGGCCTTTGTTATGAATCCTCCATGTGAGGAAGTTGATGTTGGTGGGGATTTGTTTCACCCATAGAAGCTCATTATGCTCCTGTCCATTACCAATGCGGTGGAAATACTTCAACGATAACATTCTTAAGGATGAGGCCGTGAACAAACACTTTTCCTCCTATTCATTAAGCTCAATGAGTTGAAAACACTACGGTTGTTCTTTATCCAAAACCGGGTCAGTGAAGCTAGGAAAGAGGCTGGCCTCCTTGAGCGAAATATTAGTAGTCGGGCATCCAAGGAAACCCAGCACTATGCCACACCAATCTTGATTCCAGAAGGATATCTCTCCCTTCCCCTCCACCCATCTCGAAAAGGGACGAAGAATCTCAACAATAGGGCCTATCACCAACCAAAGGGAAGAAAGATTCCCCTCCCCTGGGGCGCTAAGGCACGTCACGTACACATGCATGGTAGTCCCCCATAGGGTATGATATTCCAAGACACTCCATGCAAGCCTCACATGCATGTAATAAAGGGTATCCGCCAGGTTGTGCACCTCGATGCCTCCTTCCTTCACAGGCCGTGCCATTTTCCCCCAGTCTACTTAGTGTTTATTTCTATCTGATAACAGATCCCATATGAAATTGGAAAGAATCTTATAAACTGATTTAATAATTCCATTGGGAACTTTGAGGGAGGAAATACAATGAATCGGAGAGGCCACCAGAACGTTGTTCACTAGGGCAATGCATCCGCCAAATGATAAGAATTTATTTTTCCAGTTAAACACCCTATATGAAACCCTGGTGAAGAGTGTCTTGAAGTCCCGAATCTGATGTCTCCCAGGAGAGACAGGCGCGCCTAGATAGACCATAGGAAACTCGCCCCTTTGGATGCCATGCATACTACTAATAGTTTGCACTCTCTGGATGGATCACTTGTGAGAGAAAAAGAAATCACTTTTCCCCTTATTGATGGACAGGACGCTCCAACGACAGTATTTCACCATCACTCCGTTCAGACTTCGTATTGATCTGCTCTTTCCATTTAGAAATAAGATTGTATAATCTGCAAACATAAGGTGGGAAATTGCAGGGGCCCTTGATCGATGATGATATGGCAGAATGCCTCCATTATTGATACTCCTCTGGATGAGCCGGCTAAAAACATCCTGAATGATGATGAACAGTGATGGAGAGATAGGTTCCCCTTGTCTGATGCCTCGGGTAGACTTGAAGAAACCATAAGACTTTCCCATGAAGTACACCGAGAACCAATAGGAAATGAAGCATCATAAGATAATATTGTCAAAGGCACACGACGCAATAAGGCGCAAAGACCATTTGGGGATGAGGCACGAGGCGAGGCTAAGGTTCATGTGCACATAATTAATAATATACTGTTTTGAAAAATATTTTAAATTTTAACAAACTTAAATTCAATAAAAAATCAAATTAAAATACATACAGATATTTCGTACGAGGTTCTGCTGTAATTGATGTCACAACAATGTTTTTATAGTCTGCTATTTTTTTCCTTGCAAAAATAAATTAGTCTACTGTGTTTTTTTATTAATATATTAAATAATCCATTTTATTGAAATTAGGACTGCCCCGATTTCCATCATGGTGCACCGTGATATCCGCCTCCTACCCGGATCTCCACCTTTCCTACATTTCGGCCTCCTACCCCGAACTGTGCTACAACGATTCATCTGCCGCGCACTTAAAACCCCAGTCGTCACCGACATCATCAGCTTCTCTACCTTCCAGCACTGTCACCTCCCAACAAGGAAGATGAGAGTGATGCATGCCTTTACAGTGCATGGCGCCCGAGTGCCTGAAGGAATGGCGGGTGAGGTGCACGCCATTGGCGTGCCTCAGCGAAGTCGCCTTGCCTTGTAGGGGGAAAGGCATTCCGGCCTTATCGTGCCCCTTTCCAAGGCACGCGCCACAGCGCGCCTTTGATAACAATGATCAATAACACATAAAAATTGAATTATGTTGCATACTTAATTCCGAATACATTTTCTTGGTTTTCCATATACCGGTTGTTTTTACTTAAAGTGATGTCATTTTTAAACAAAAGACATACACGAGTGATATCGGCCACACTGTGCCCCTAATTTAGGAATGGATGACTTGAAAATTTCACAAATGACTCATGAATCTTTTTCATAAAGTATCAACAGAATCTGAATGCGTTTTGTCAGTTTTCCATATGCCAGTTGTTATTTTCACATAAAATGATTTCCATTTCAAAGAAAGATGAGACACTTTGAATGTTGTCTACCACACCACGTCTCAGATTGAGGTGGGGTTGAGTCTTACACGTCACATACGACCCATGTATAGTTTTTTAAAATTATCAACAGAATCCAAATATGTTTGGTCAGTTTTTCATATGCCAGTTGTTTTTACTTAAAATGATGTCCATTATAAACTAAAGACAAATGGTTAGAGTGATACCGGCCACACCGCACCTCGGATTGAGGCAGGGTTGACTCGTACATGACACATATGACCCATTGATCATTGTTATAATGTTTCAATAGAATCTGAATGCATTTGGTCAGATTTCCATATGTCAGTTGTTGTTTTCACTTAAAATTTTTCCCATTTTAAACAAAAGAGACACTTCGAGTTGTTTTTTCCACACCGCGCCTTATATTGAGGTGGTGTTGACATATACACGTCACATATGACAGATGGATAGTTTTCCTAAATTTTCCACAGAATCCGAATGCATTTGGTTGGTTTTCCGTATGTCATTTGTTGTTTTCACATAAAATGATGTTTATTTTAAACAAAAGAGAGACACTTTGAGTGGTTACGGCCACAACGCACATTGGATTGAGGTGGGGTTGACTCATACACGTCACATATGACCGATGTATCATTTTTCTAAAGTTTCAATATAATCCGAATGCGTTTAATCGGGTTTCTGTATGTCAGTTGTTGTTTTTACTTAGAGTGATATCCATTTTAAACAAAAGACATACACATGGAGTGATACCGTCCACACCGTGCCCCGAATTCAGGCGAGATTGACCCGTACATGTCAAAGATGACTCATGAATCGTTTTCATAAAGTATCAATAGAATATGAATGCATTTGGTCAGTTTTCTGTATGCCAGTTGTTATTTTCACTTAAAATGTTTTCCATTTCAAAGAAAGGAAAGAATCATTGAGTGGTGTCGGCCACACCTCGCCTCAGATTGAGGTGGGTTTGACTCGTACAAATCACATACGACCCATTAATCGTTGTGTTAAAGTATCAATAGAATCCGAATATGTTTGGTTAGTTTTCCGTATACCAGTTTTTTTACTTAAAATGATGTCCATTATATACAAAAGAGAGACGGTTAGAGTGATACTGACAACAACGCACCTCTGATTGAGGCGGGGTTGACTCTTACACATCACATGTGACCCATAGATCATTTTCCTATAGTTTAAACAGAATCTGAGTGCATTTGGTAAATTTTCCGTATGTCAGTTGTTGTTTTCACTTAAAATGTTGTATATTTTAAACAAAAGAGAGACACTTCGAGTGGTGTCGGCCACACCACGCCTCAGATTGAGGTGGGGTTGACTCGTACACATTACATATGACCAATGGATATTTGTCCTAAATTTTCAACAGAATATGAATGCATTTGGTTGGTTTTCTGTATGTCATTTGTCGTTTCCACATAAAATGATGTTCATTTTAAACAAAAGAGATACACTTTGAGTGGTGCCGGCTACACCGCGCTTTGGATTGGGGTGGGGTTTACTTTTACACGTCACATATGAACCATGGATAATGTTCGTAATGTTTAAACATAATCCGAATGCATTTGGTCGTTTTTCCATGTGTCAGTTGTGGTTTTCACTTAATGTGATGTCCATTTTAAACAAAAGACGTACACATGGAGTTATTTCGGCCACACCATGCCCCGGATTGAGGCGGGGTTGACTCATACACATCACATATGACTCATGAATCTTTTTGATAAAGTATCAATAGAATATGAATGAGTTTGTTTGGTTTTCTGTATGTGATTTGTTGTTTTCACTTAAAATGTTTTCCATTTCAAATAAAAGTGAGACACTTTGAGTGGTGTCAGCCACAGCGCACCTCGGATTGAGGTGGGGTAAACTTATACACGTCACATATGACCCATGGATCATTTTTCTAAAGAATCAACACAATCCAAATACATTTGGTTAGTTTTTTGTATGCCAGTTGTTTTTACTTAAAATGATGTCCATTTTAAACAAAAGAGAGACATTTAGAATGATACATGCCACACCGCGCGTGACCGCGGCGTGACTGCGGTGTGACCACAAAGTGACCTTGTTGTGATCATGGCATGACCGCTGAGTGACTGCGGCATGTTGGGCCAGTCCAGTGACATCCGCAGGGCTGTATCTTCTTGCCAGGAGCGAAGGGAGCGGGAGGAAGCATGGGGACATTCCAGTCGACGCCTCCCTCCACCTTAACTATGGATGGGTAATGCATCTAAAACTCTATATATGTATCATACATCGAATTCCGACAGGACTTCAAACCGCCGCAGGGTTTCATCATGGAGCAGGGCCAAATCAAAGCATTACTGCGACGTGAACATGGAATGACTGCGGCGTGACCGCGGTGTGAACGCGGCGTGACCGTGGCGAGACCGCGGCATGTTGGCCCTGTCCAGCGACATCTGTGGGGCAGCATCTTCCATCCCGGAGGAAAGGGAGTGGGAGGAAGTGGGGAAACATTCCAGTCACTGCCTCCCTCCTCATTAACTATAGATGGTTAATGTATCTAAAACTCTATCATGGTATCATACATCAAATTCTGATAGGACTACGAACCGCCACGGGATGTCATCCTTTAGCAGGGCCAAATCTCGGTGTGACCGCGGAGTGGCTGTGGCGTGACCGCGTCATGACCGCGGCATGACTGTGGAGAGACCGCGACGAGACCGTGGGGAGACCACCGTGAGATCACGGCGAGACAGCGGCGTGACCGCGACATGACCATGGCGAGACCACAACGTGTTGGACCGGTCCAGCGATATCTGCGGGGAAGCACCTTTCGGCCAGGAGAAAAGGGAGCGAGAGGAAGCGGGGAAACATTCCAGCCGTCGCCTCCCTCCCCATTAACTATGGATGGGTAATGTATTTGAAACTCTATCTGGGTATCATACATTTAATTCTGACAGGACTGCGAACTGCCGCATGGTGTCGTCCTAGAGTAGGGCCTAATCACGGCATTACCGCGGCGTGACCGCGGCGTGACCGCGGCATGATCACGACGTGCCCGCGCCGTGATCGCTGCGAGACCGCCGTGAGACCGCAACGTGTTGGCCCGGTCCAGCGTCATCTGTGGGGCAGCATCTTCTGGCCAGGACCGAAGTGAGCAGGAGGAAGCCGGGAAAAATTCCAGTCGTCGCCTCCCTCCCCATTAACTATGGATGGGTAATGTATCTAAACTCTATCTAGGTATCATACATTGAATTATGAAAGGACTGCAAACTGCCTCAGGGTGTCATCCTGGAGCAGGGACAAATCACGACATTACCCCGATGTCACCGTGATGTGACCGCAGAGAGACTGCGACGTGTTGGCCCGGTCCAGCGACATCCATGGGGCAACAACTTCTGGCCAGGATTCCAATCAAATCCTATGTAGTTGTACTTCACATTATAGAAACTGATCTTATGTTATAAAAAACAGACTCTTGAAACACATGAAGGACGAGTCACCCTTGACATGGAGACTCGAAACCAACAAGCAGGGATCAATGCATTAAAAAAAGGATATTAAGAACATTAAAACACATGAAGGACGCGACATAAGCAGTGAGAAACCAACCAATGGCATTAAAGCCTTACCTAGATTGGCAGCGAAGAACCAAATCCACCAAAACCAACACAAAACGATCCAACGCCCTACCGAAAACATAATATGGAGTCAAAAACACTAAATCCCCAAATACATGAGGTGTGAGACAAGTAGTAACCATTTAATCATACCTCGGATCCAATCTGGTGGACTGAATCAATCCAAAGTCCTTCTGGAACCCTTCGTAGAATATAACTACCCTCTGTCTATAGAAAGAAGTCAAAGATATAAGTGACCAATGCGATGAAGAAAATAAAATAAAAACTAAACTAAACCATACCTATCTCCTATGACGATACCTTTCACCGCCCAACATATAAGTACCACAGCGCCCAATGGGTCAAATCATTTTCCTGCAAGAAAAGGGGAAACAGATCAATGTTTCAAAATGATACTTTCAAAAACTAAAACTCTTTTTCTTAACAAATAATCTTCCTATTAATGGTATATAATCAATTTGGCCCAAGTTTCAACTTAGTTTGGTTTTGTTAGATACAAGGGATGAGGAATTATTATTCTTGGTTTTTTTTTTACACTTGAGATATTTATTTAAAAATGGTGCATGTATTTGGAATTATTATTTATGGTTTTGGTTCTTAGTTTGTTGTTATGGGGCCTATCCACATGAATAATTCTTGGAATGTGGGTTCAATTGACATTTATGTGCTTCAATGTGATTGATGTCACTAACAATAAGGATTTAGATCATGTAAAATATTCCTAAGAGGATTGGGCCTTGTAGTGATAGGTGTGGCAATTGTACAACTAGCATTTGACGAGGCAATACTTATGAGGATGGATTGGAATCATGGTGGGTTCATAGAGTGGGATGGTCCCTATGTGTATATAAAATGTATTATGAAATGTTTTAATCCATTTATTGATTCAAGAGTTCAACTACAGAGATGAAGGATGAGACGCTAGTGTGGGTATTGGGTATTGTCGGACAGATTGGCATTATAATTCCAAGAGTCTTGGTGTGATTTAGCTTAGGATTGAACCTGGTTAGTGGGGTTAGGTTATAATACATGATTTTTATGAGGTTCTTGACTGGATTATTGAGAATATAATGTAGATATTTTTGACATGATGTGCTTTTGTGACTAAGATAATCATAAGGTGAATAATCCTCTTTGTCTAGTTGGATGATGAGATGTGCATTGAGCCATGAAATAATCCTCGAGAGATGAGTCTAGACTATGTGACTGAGAGGATGTAAAAGGATAGGTCTGATAGGATTGGGTGAGTGGCTAACCCATGAGAGGATGATACAATGCATGGAGACACTTGGAGTAACTTGGGGTTATTTATACTATCTCATGTAGACACTTGGGGTTATTTCATGACTCCAACATACTATAGAAAATGTTCTCACACTATGTTTTAGAAAAACAATTCCATCTCATGGAAGACCCCAAGGCTCCTCTATCTTCCAATGTTTCCTCACACTTACACCTCATGGTATTACAGTGTACAAGTGATCTACATCAACTAGTCTCGATAGCATCACTACCTTTTTTCCATAAAAAGAAGTAAAATACCTAAGTGGCCAATGTGATAAAGAAAAAAAAATAAAAACTAAAAAAAACATACATGTATCCTGTGACTATACATGTCACCACCCAATATATAAGAACCACACTGCCCCATGGGTCAAATCATGTTCCTGCAAGCAAGGGGGAAATAGTTCTATTTAATAATCTCTTATTTTTTCATTATGTTCTTTATATAGCTCGTTGTTGGAAACACCATACAAGTACACATAGCCATTGAATATGAACCTATGCTACATTAGTTGAGTTGAATATTTTGCACATAACCTTAATAGAACCCCTCCGTGTCACACCATGATCCGAGATTGACTACTATGATAAATAATAACTAATGCATCATAAAATGAAATTCAATATAGATTTCCCTTGTGTCTTAAATAGCTCTCCTGCTAGCATCCACCATTCCCGGTCAATTGTGAACTCAGTCTATAATGCATTCAAACAAAATTAATTCATATATCAATTCAACACTCTCAACACCCCATCTTACTAGCCCATTGAGTAGTTATAATGTAAAATAATTGCAGAGAATGTGGTTGCTATTTTGGGGATTGGAAAAACTGTAACATTGCAATCTTTATTTAAGTAAAAGTTCTATTTAAAGTATAATGAATGTAATAACGCAATGTTTAGAGTCCAAAAATACTATTTAAAGTAAAGAAATTACATAAGTACTTAGTTGTTAAACTCAATAGGGGTGTACAAATGGCCTGATGCCTGGCGTGGACCTGGATAGTCTATGAGACATATTTCTTACAATGGGCCCAACCCAAGTAGTGTGTAGGGCAGGACTCGAACTAGTGAAGTCCCAACAAAACCAGACCAAACCCAATCCCAGACCAATCCTGGCTCCACCAAATTGATAATTTTGTTCAATATTATTTTAGTTTGATGAATTTTAAGTTTACTATATTTATTCTTGTTAATTTATGTTATTTTTTACATTTTACAGTTTTTAAAAGACTTGGACTGGGACCAGGACCAAACTATTGATATGTACCATGCCTCATTAAATACCTATTCAGCAGTTTGTATAACACTAGACGTCCCAACTGACCCCTTTCCATTTATGTCTGCAATTGGGTTGAAGCCATTTGCATTTCATCCCCCCCCCCTCTCCACCACACCAAACTGTCTAATTTCATACTTATCCCCTTTAATGAGTGACAATGATTCGTTTTCCATTCCATTGGATTTATGATCTATAAAATATAACCAAACTACTAAAATTTTCATTTTTTATAACCAATAGACTCCTGAAAATAGGCCACTAAGAACTCATTATGTTGATTTTCGAACCAAATTTTTTCACCTTTCCAAATGCCCACTGAACTAAAAAATACATTTTTCGCCATTTACAGTCCAATAGATCCCCCTACTCCTATAACTCTCATCACATGCAGTATCCATGATCCAAAAATTTCAATTACAAGCATCATGGGAACAACTAAACCATTAATTGCACATTTAAACGAACTAAAAAATAACATGGTTGTGCTAGACCTGTGATGAATTAATAGATGAAAATTTTTGGCCATCCAAACTGTACAAACAAATGCAAAAATGGAAAATTGGGATTACACCTAAACCATAACAAAATCATTAACTAAATATCCACAAACACATAAACCATGATATTAGACTTTAAGAGAGGTCAAGTCTACCTCAGATGGGTAGTCCAACGCATTTATTAGGAAAAGATTTACCTCTAGCTCTTGGGGGGGGGGGGGGGGCTGGCCCCGATAATATTATTGCCCGGGAGGGAGGAGAGGGAGCTGAGAGAGGGGGACGTCCCGTGGGGTGTTCGGCCATGGGGGGTCTCGCGTGTGACTGGAGAGGGGGACGAGGGACGTCGGAGGAGGAGATTGAGCAAAGAGGGTAGGGGATGTTGCCAAGAGAGGGAGAAGAGAGGGGAGGGGGAACGTCGCCGGGATCCGAGAGGGGATGGTGACGTCATCATCAGAGAAGGATCCAAGAGGGGAAGGGTAACAGTGCCGAAGGAGAGGGAGGGGGTCAGAGAGGCGGAGGCGAAGGGGGAGGGCGGGAGGCGGAGGCAGAGGTCGGGAGGAGGTCGAGGTCAGGGAGGGGAGGAGTGCGCGGGGATGAAATGTCATGAGGGAGGGATCCATAATTTGGGTATAATGTTTCCCAACGGTTAATTAAAACTGTAGTTTATAGTTATCTTTCCCAACAGTTTTCTTAAACCATTGGGAAAACACAAAAAAAAACAGCCTACACCAACGGTTTATTAGAATCGTTTGTATATGTTCTTTTTTCCAATGGGTTTTCTAAACCGTTGGGAACAGTGTGTTAGTATAGGATCGATTTACAGTAGTGGGGGGGAAAACCCTTAAGGTCATATATCCTAGAGTGTAGGGGTGTGATTTTTAAGGTCTTGTAGCAAGGAACAAGGGGATAGATGGAAAATAAATAAATATGGGGAAAATGAAATTAGCATGTTTTCATAACCTAGGGATTATTAGGAAGACCTCAGGTATGAGTGCATAGATTTTAAAGTCATGGCGTTTGGACTAGCATAATTATATAAAGATCGTGATCATGTACATAAGGATGGGAAATTCAATGATGGGAAATAATTATTTATGTGAATTTAGTATGTCTTTATCGCCCTAGAAAAACCAAGTGAACCTCTCACACAAATATAGCTAATACTCGGGGGGAAGGGGCATCATCTGAGAATTAGGCTGGGCAGGGGCTCGACATGAGTGTGTCACAATCCCTAAGATCTAGGATGGAATGAAAATTGTGTTGGTCTAGGACATGATGTATAGACATCACTATGTATCATGTATAGTGGGAATTAAGCCATACATTTTCCTAGAGGGCAGTGTGGTGGGAGTCCAATGTCATGTAGGGATTATCCTCTAAGGTGGGGACTAAGGTATCACACAATATTAGTAAATTCAATAGGGATAACCTTATATAGTTTGACATATAATTGAAAAGAGGTCGAAAAAATATTTTATAATACCCATAAAATCATCCTTAAATGGAAATATCCAAGATGAGGATTATGAAGTTAAGACATGCAATGGTTAGTACCATTTTGATGGTTCGATTCAAAATACATGATAAATGTTACTAGTAGGAGACATTGACAGTAAAGTTGAAGCCATGTAATGTCTAGTCGATGATAATCTTATAGGGCCAAAATATTGTGAATGATACAAAAACAAGTCACATGCAAAAAACAGAAAGTACCCCCCCCCCCCCCCCGATCAGGGGAAGGGAGGACACTCCTAATGGTGGAATGACATATGATGTGTGAAACAGGTAGAATTATTTCTCAATGGCTATAAATGGTGTGACATTTATATTTTTTCTTCATCATGTTATCTTGAGAGCTCTTCTGATACTGATAGAACATGGTACCTGAGTTAGTGTGGTGGTGAGGACTTGTAAGCATAGGCAGACAAGAAATGTCACATAACACGCAATTCACATATATATATATTTTAATGGAAAATAGTTTTGTAAAATTAATCCTTCATATAGTGTTGTTATTCTGCTATGTCACTTACAATACATCCATGAATCTCGGCGACACAAATCCCCAATTGAAAATGCCTATTCAATAACTAATAAAATTTATTTTTGGAAAAACCCCATGGAAGAATATGAAAAATTGAATACCTCAATGGGTCTATGTGAAAAAATAGGAAGGGATGAATAACCCTTCCTAATTATATAAAAATTGATGAATAACCCTTCCTAATACTAATTATAGCAAACATTGAATATAAAACATTGAATAAACCTAAAACAGAATATGAAACATTGATTTTGGGTTCCCATGTTCCTAATTATAGAAAAATATCTATCACAAGTGATTGATTTCACCATAATTCAGTGAAATCGATGAATAACCCTGAATCATACACTTCTGAAATCAGAAATGCTACCTTTGGTCACTTATTGTGGATGAAACGCGGAGCGCAGAGTTTGCGGCGGAGTGGTGAGCGATGACTGCTAGGGCTCGGGATGGGAGGAGGTAAGAGTCGAGTGGTGAGAAGAGAGCGTCGAGCGGTGAGCGGGAGATGGAATGGGAGGAGGGGAGCACGTGGGGGATTACAGCGATGGTGAGAGGGATCAGGATGGGAGTGGCGGCGAGGGGGGTTGGGATGGGAGTGGTGGCGAGGGGGGTCGAGAGGAGCGGTGTCGTAGGGATGGAGAAGTGGTGCACAAGGGGCAGTGTGGATGGGAGAAGAATCCCAATGGAAACTGGGTTTAGGTGTTTCTATTCCAATAGTTCATATGAATCGTTGGTATTTGAGGTGGTTTTTTCCGATGGTTTCATAAAACCGTTGGAATACCCAGCATATATCTGTCATATATTACACTATACCGACGCTTTACAAATAACCATTGGTATTGATTTTTTATCCTAGCAGTTTTTTCAAACCGTTGGGAAAAAAGTGTCGGTATATGTTGGATTTCCAGTAGTGTAGTCTTGGAGGAACTAAATCCAACGCCGCTATCTCAGGTTCAGTTACTTATGAGAGAAGATATACCTGAGACTATTGTGATTAGAGTACTTGGTAAAACACTCTCCCATTAGATAGTGCTGCCACATCATCAAGGCAAAGACCACTGCTGCAAATTCTAGGTCATGGGTATCATAGTTCTCATCATTCTATCTTAGTTGCCGAGAACCATATGCGATAACTACTCACTCCTGCATTAGGAAACACCCAAGTCTAGTCCCTGATGCATTGCAGTAAACTTCATACCCTATGCCCTCCTCTGGAAGCCTCAAGATGGGGGCACCAGTCAGTCTCTGCCTCAGCTCCTGAAAGCTCTACTGGCATCTCTCCGACCACAAAAAGGGTTTCCCCTTATTTGTCAAGGCTGATAGTGGTGATAAAACTCTGGTGAAGTCTGGAATGAACCTCTGATAGTATCCAGCCAAACCCAAGAATCTTCGTACCTCCGTCACACTCCTAGGTGGCTCCTAAGAAAGTACTGCCTCAATACTTGCTGGATCCACTGGAACTCCAGCCTCTGAGATGACGTGTCACAAGAATTTAATCTATTGAATTCAAAACTACCACATCGAGAGCTTACCATAAATTTAGTGCTCTCAGAGTGTTTCCAGTACTACCCACAAATGGTAGGCATGTTCCTCCTCCGTAGTTGAGTTGATCAGAATGTCTTCGATGAAGACTAAGACAAAGCAATCGAGGTATGGCTAGAAGATACTATTCATGAGTACCATGAACACTGCTAAAGCATTGGTTATGGAAAAATTTAGAACCAAGAACTCGTAGTGACCGTAGCGACACCTGAAGGATGTCTTCTGCAAAACCGCGTCTCGAACTCTGAGCTAGTGATAGCCTGATCTGAGGTCTATCTCTGAGAACCACTCTTCCCCCTTCTGATTATCAAATAGGTCATCAATCCATGGGGGTGGGTACATGTTCTTTACGGTCACCTGGTTCAGGTGACAGTAGTCAACACAAAGCCTCAAGATCCCATATGACTTCTTGGCGAACAAAATCGTGGCTGCCCAGGGAGAAACACTGGGATGGATGAATCCCTTCCCCTGCAAGTCCTCCAGCTATACAGGTAGCTCACGAAGCTTAGTGAGAGCCAACTGATATGATGGAGTAGATATCAGTGTCGCCCTGGGGTACAGGTCAATATAGAAGTCCACCTCTCTGTGAGGAGGTAGTACTAAAACATCAACCTGGAAAACATCCATGTACTGGACCACCACTACAGGATAGCTCAGACTCTCCACATCAACTGGTCTGAGGGTAAGGAAGGCCATCTGATGAGTGATCGGCTGCACCCTCCTCCGAGTAAGTCCATCCTATGGTGAAAAGGTTCATTTCTATTTGGTGAAGCTAAACCTGGTCCCATCAGTGCGGACACACCACACTTTTCTCCTAATACAGCCAATCTGAGAGTGGACTGTAGATAACCAATTCATACCAAAGATGTCATCGTAAGGCCTTGACGCTGCTACTAGGAGTTCCCAGCTGAATCTCTTGCCTCCTAGAGTAATCTCGCACTGCCAGCACCAGTGTGTAATCATTAAATTAGCTCTCATAGGAGTCTCTAGCTATAAGGATCTAGCCAATGGCTCCGTCAGAATCTTCGAGCTTCGAACGAGGTTAGTGGCAATGAAAGAGATACAGAAACCTGTGTGTATAAGAAATGTAGCTAAGGTGGAGTAGAAATAGATCATATCTCAAATCATTTATGGATCACCGTTATTGTAGGCCTTAGCTGCCCTATGTTGAGCTCCCCCCTATCCACCTGGTCCCAACTATCAAGGTGGGCCTCCTGGTGGTGGTGGTGGTAACACCTCGTAACGTCATCCACTACCAGATACACATCCAGATCCTCTTCCACGTTCACCTCCTCCATACGAATAGCCTTTTTCGAACCTCTTCCTATGTCAGGGAGGTCCATCATCTATGTGGTGATCATCTGAACGACAGTTCGGACTATCACGAGCCATGTGGCCCTGCCCGACGCATGAGTAACACCGCTTGCTACTAGCATGTGTGTCTCGGATCCGTGTGCCACACACCACCAATCTTTATTCATACAGTCGACCACCTATAGGTCTAGTCTTCTTGAACCTCTGTGACATCTATCTACATCCAGCTGTAGAAGACTCCACTATGTGTCGACTAGTATTGGGTCTCACTGCTGGTGACTGCTTAGTAAGGAACTCTCTACTAAGAGGGATCTATCTAACACCCTCGCCTATGTTGGGATGCTGAGGGAGATCATCGATGCTCTAATCTCTTGCCTGAGCCCCTTCTCAATGGTCCAGGCCTTGAAAAATGGGTCTCGTACCATATCAGTGGAGTAGCATGAGAGGTCGATGAACCTCGTTGAGTACTGTGCTACTGTCATGCAGCCATGCAGCAGATAAAGTAGCTCCTGTATCATCACTGCACAGAGACTGTCTAGGAAAAACTCTGCCCAAAATAGGCTCTGGAATTCGGCCCAATGTTCGCCTCGTCATCCACCTGGAGCATCAGGCTTCACCATCTGTCTGCTACTTCCTGAAGGAGACTCATGACAAGGATCACCATGAAGTCTGATGGTTTCCCTACTAGACTGAATACTCTCACCACAACCTCCATCCAATCCTCAACCGCCTGTGGGTCCGTCTCTCCCCTGAACATGGGTGGCCTCTAGTACTGGAACTCGTGAAAAGCACTCAAACGGCGTGCATCATCTGCTGCTGGTGTTGGTGGCATATGTGTCCCAATGATAAGTAGTACTACTGGTGCCTCCACTGGTAAAGTTCAAGGCACTGATACCTTGTCACTCGGTGGGTTAAAAATGTGTACGACTCTCGGGGCTCTAATTGGTCATCCGCAAGAAGGCATCCTGAAAAAATAAACAGATGCAACACAGCCACAAGATTATACCTGTTGAGCTGACCTAGTTGAGATTACTTAAAGGAAACTTTTGGGAACACACACGAAATCAGTGTCTTCATGCACTGAGTCAGAAATCAGAAGTCAGGGTCTTGGTGTATGGAAACGTCAGCCGCCCACACCAACACTGGACTGCCTAAAATAAAAACCACACTTTGTACCTTTAAAACTATTGCTTCACAGAAAAAAATATCAGAGTTCTATGTTCTATGGTAGAACCGACTCCTCTGATACTAATTGTAACAACTGGGCCCCAGTGTCAACATAGCCACCCCATATGAATATGGTCGTCTTGTCCTGGACCACCAGGTACCACCAGTTTCCCTGCAGACATGTTGTTCCCACCCAAGGGTCTATCCACATGCCTAAATAGGTCTTCTGACTAATTACTATCCCCATAGTCCAACACATGTTCTTTCCGTGTGCTTTGTCCTCACTCACACACACCCAAGGAAAATGTGAACAAACACATTAGAGCACACTACTGGAAAGGAAAAACTAAGTAAAACTATATAAAAAAGATGTTATGGAATGTAAAAGGGTCAAAAAATACAAACCCAATAGTAAAGTACATGTACTACTAAAAAGAATGTACAACTGACGAAATGTAAAGAAGCTAATTGGTCGTCCTCCGGGGTTTCTACCTGAAGGGTAGGTAAAATGGCCTCCTCAGCACTCCACATCCATCCGTCTCCTCTGTGTACCGTCACACTGAGTGGTCCACCTCTAGGTACCATCCAGTACTTCTACACTCTGCCTCAGTCAAGGCTATCCATCGTTTGCAACCAACACAATGATGCGTGGGCATAGCCTGCGCATGGGTTAGTATAACGACACTCTGTAGGGACCCCAAGACCCTCAAGGTCTCACAAAACCCAACATTGATTAACAAAAAAGTATGAAATCAACGGTTAACCATTACGTAGGTATATTCTCATACATATACCTATGTTTTCTCGTATACCATCTTAATCATGAGGAAAACACAAAAGTAATTGACTCATCTCAAACCAGGATTTTTATTATCGAACCCACATATGGTGGTGTACTCCTCCTCTACTGAATACAGTGTGCCTACAGCGTCATATAGAGGCTCTTCCCACTATCCTTGGACTACTGAGGTACTCCTCTTGTGGAGTACCGTGGGTCTACCACGTCAAACAGAGGCTCTCCCCACCATGGGTCTGACGTGGTCACACAGAGGTTCTCCCACTCGTATCCAGCTAAGGTACTCCTCTTGGTGAGTATTTTGGGTCTTTCATGCTAACACAGAGGTTCTCCCCACCGTGGGTCTTCCGCGTCATAGAGAGGCGCTCCATATTGGGCTAGTCGAGTCACTCCGAGTGGAATCAATCCATTAGTCATCAGGTCTCATCCAGTTACTAGGTCTCCGTACTCTGTCCGCTTTCCTCTGGAAGGATCCACTCCACGAGCTACTGATCGATACTCCAACTATCACGAAGTGCCTCGAAGAAGTATCTCAAAGTTCCACCACGACATATGGGTCTCAACGCAAGAAACGACACGTCAATCGGATGCCCGCTGTTTTAGTTATTATCCTTTCTGTCCTGGCGGCCCGGTTGGATTTGTGTACGATCCAACATGAATGTGTCTCAAATATACCCCAAACTCTTTTGGGGTATTCTCAAAGGGATGGATTCGCTCCAAGAATTCTGGTGCCGCTGTCAGTTCGTCAAACGGACATCTGATGCCAAAGATATAGCCCATGAAGCTAATGGGGCGGATAGAGTGCATGGGTCTGGTCTAACCCGGTTGGACCGACTCGGCCAAACCCCGTCTGGTCCAACCTGGTTGGGGTCGACCCGGTCAGACTTTCTAGGTTTGACCAAGACCGTTGGGTGGGTCAGCCCGCTAAGTTTGGCCCAGTTTTCTAGGATCGGTCCTTCAGACGGCATGGGCGATTTGGCCCAGGCTGATGGCCATTTCGGCCCAGAGGGTTGCGAGGGCGCGACCCAATATAGCTCAGCCCAGAGGGCACGACGGAGCTGGGATGTCGGCTCAGCCAGCATCACGCGGGTGGCGCGGAGGCCAGCTTGGGGGCGGCTGGGTTGGGGTGGTGCATGGGGAGTCCGACTCAGGGGCGGATAGGAAAGTCGCGGTAGGGTGACGGGCAGCCGCGGGGGCACCGAGCAAGCCGCGACAGGGCGCCATAAAGCCGCGGGGGAGTTAGAAGGGCGTCGGCCAGGCCGTGGGGGCACCAGAAGGGTGTCGGGCAGGCCGCGGGGCGCCTACAGGGTGCCGGAGGGGCCGCGGGTAGGCGGCCTGGGTGTTGGGCCACGCGCCGGGGTGGCACGAGAAGGCTGGTTTCGTGGAGCTCGGGCCGGCGGTGAGATTTGGGGAGGTCGTGGGTTGCATGACCTTTGTCATTGCCACCTCCCTCTCCTCACTGTTGATAAATCTTTATGCCATAGAACATCACAAGAAGAGAGAGATCAACGGAGGATGTCAGGCCATGTTAGGTTGGCCTCACCCCCCACGTTTAGGGAGATATCATTTTGGATCATCATGAGAATAAGATGATCAATAATACGTCCACATCAATCCCTTATTATCTTCTGAAGAAGGTAAGAAAAATGTACAACTTCAATAAGTAATAAACCCACTACCTTTTGATTCATCGTTCATCGTTCGCCGTTCGTCACGTCCTCTGCACGTCTCAAATCCCGAGCTATGTCGGCTCGTTGACGTTGCGTAGGGTAGTTCGGTAGGTGTTCGGGAAGAAGAAAGTCAAAGAAGAATCGTCGTCGATGTTCATTACGTTCTTCATTGGGAGGGGCATTCTTTGTTGGAGAGGATAAGATTCTTCATTGCTCTTCATCTCCCAAGTCTCCACCATAATGAAAGTTCCCAAAATTTTAGTTTTTCTATTATTTTAGTCATTGGTAAAAAATTCAAAAGGGGGAATTAATTGAAAAGGATCTTCCAATTTAATTCATTTGGTTGGAACATTAATTGTGGAGTTGGCACAAATTTAAAAAATAGGGGAGGTGGAGAGGCTCTCCCTCATTAATGACGGGAGACTTGAGAGGTTATACTCTCCTCCCATTAATAGGGGTCGGGTGTCCCCACCCCTATTATTTAAATGAGAGGTTGTGGTCTCGGGTGGTCCCCACGTCGTAACCTCTCATGGGAGGTTAAATTAAGGTGGGCCCCACCACAATAAACTCTCATGGGAGGTTAGGGTGTGGTGGTCCCACCTCCAACTCCCAACTGGAGGTTTTAACCAACAATCACACACATGGAAGCTTAAAATAAAATAAAGTGTTGTAGACTTTATTTTCTAATTTTTTTATAAAACACCAAAAATTTACATTTATTTTTGACCATCTGTCATCGAGGTGAAGTCTTCTTAAGCGAATAACGGTGCTACGAGTTCAACTGCACCCTCCAATTTTAGCTTTGAGCACCGATTCAAAAATTATAAAATCCTGCTCATTCATTTACTAAATGTACCCAAACAAAAGATCAGAAATTGATTCCGGGAACACCGGGCCTCAGAATCAAGCACTGTAAATTTTCGTTAACTTGTAAAAATCCCACGTATTTATGAAAAAAATTCCACTGAATTTTAGAGTCTTTTCATTCTCCCCACCTCAGAGAAATACATCCCCATAAGCTGCAACTCAATCTATGTGAACAAATGGGGGTATTTAGCACACATCTAAGCCACCTGCTCCAATGTGCTCTCCTGGAGGTTCTCGTGCTGCCAGCATACACGCACCATAGGTATCAACTGTCCACATAGGACCCACTCCTTTCGATCCTCAATCTCCACTGGAACCACCAAAAAAGTTTCCCAATCGTCGTTGTCCAGCTCCCCATGGTCGATGATGTGGTAAAGGTCATGTCCATATCTCTTGAGCTGAGATACGTGGAAGACGTCGTGCACTCGGTGCAACTGAGGTGGAAGAGATAAGTGTTAAGACAAATCGCCTACTCTTCTAAGGAAATGGAAAGGTCCGATGAATCTCATAGATAACTTGCTGCCTCAGCCAAATCTTTGTAGACCTCGTCGAGGTGAGACCCATAGAAAGATTTGGTCGCCATCCCTGAACTCTAGAGGTCTCTGTCTCCTGTCAGCGTACGACTTTTGCCTGCTTTGTACAGTCTTAATCTACTCCTGGATGATCCTCCCCTTCTCTGTAGTAGCTCATACCATCTCTGGTCCAACTAGTGCTGATTTCCCAAAGTCAGCCCAGCACAATGGTGATCTGCAAGGTCTCTCGTACAAGACCTCAAAGGGTGTCATCCATATGGTGGAGTGATAACTGTTGTTGTAAGAAAACTCCACCAAATTCAATTTATAGTCACAACTACGACTGTAGTCAAGGGAACATGCACGTAGCATGTCCTCGAGGGTCTGAATGGTCTGCGCAGTCTTATAATCTGACTGAGGATGGAAGGCAGTGTTCAATTGAAGCTATATCCCAAAAGCCCCCTGCAACCCCTTCCATAGTTGGGAAGTAAACCATGCGTCATGGCCAGAGACAATAGAGGAAGGTACTCCATGTAGGTTCACAATATCCTGCACATAGAGGCATACCATGCCCTCTACTAATCCCTACCCTCTGATCGATAGGAAGTGAGCCGGCTTGGTGAGTTGGTCCACAATCACCCAAATCGAGTGTTGACCCCTGGATGTACAAGGAAGACACATCACGAAGTCCATTGATATCTCACCCCGCTTCCACTCATGTTCTTCTAAAGTATGAACCAAGCATTCTGGTACTTGATGATCTTCCTTCACATACTGACAAGTGAGGAACCGTGAGACAAACTCCGCTACAACCTTCTTCATACCTAGCCCCTAGTGTTGTCATCAAAGGTCCTGGTACATCTTCGCCACTTTTGGATGTACCGCTTGTGGGTATGTGTGGAACTCCATAAACACTTATTCCTGATTTTCCACTGGTACCAAGGTATTTCCTCTGAAGAGGATGATGTGCTTCCTACCTTCAGAAAATCTATCAAGTGCCTGCTCTATGGATATCTGATCACATCGCGTCTCACAGTCAGTGTCCCCATGTTTTGCCTCCCTGACTCACTAAAGAAGTGGGGGTGTGACTATAAGAGACTGTAGAAATGCTTCTGAATCTCTATGCACAATGGATATATGTAATGAAGCCAGCTGCTCTGTCGCCACTCCTAGAAGCTTTATACTAGTACTCTTGCTGATCGCATCTGAAACAACATTCCCCTTCCATGTATTATAGACTATCTCGAATTCATAGTCCTGGAGGAACTCAAGCCAACGCCGTTGTCTTAGGTTCAGGTCCTTCTGAGGGAATATATACATGAGACTCTTGTGATTAGAGTACACGGTAAAACACTCGCCCATCAGATAGTGCCAACACATCTTCAAGGAGAAGACCCCCGCTGCTAACTCTAGGTCATGGGTAGAAATGTTCTTCTCGTGATGTCTCAGCTACTGATAACGATATGCGACCACTGCTCACTGCTACATCAGGACACATGCATGTTCGGTCCCTAATGTGTCGCAGGAAACTACGTATCCTACACCCTCCTCTAGAAGCCTCAAGATGGAAGCACTAGTCAGCCACAGCCTCAGTTCCTGAAAGCACTGTTGGAATATCTCCAACAACACAAATGGTTTCCCCTTCTTTTTCGAGGATGATAGTGGTGCTGAAACATTGGAGAATTATAGACCGAACCTCTAATAGTATCCATCCAAACCCATGAATATTCATAGCCCCGTCACACTCCTGGGTGGCTCCCATGTAAGTACCACCTCAATCTTCACTGGATCCATTTTAACTCCATCCTCCGAGATGATGTGTCCCATTAAGTGAACCTCTAGAATCCAAAATTGGCACATTGAAAGCTTACCATAAAGATGCTTCTCTCGGAGTGTGTCCAGTACTACCCGCAAATGGTATGCATGTTCCTCCTCAGTATTTGAGTAGATCAGAATGTCGTCGATGAAGACTAAGAAAAATAGATCGAGGTATGGCTGGAAGATCCTGTTCATGAGTCCCATGAACACTTCTGGAGAGTTGGTTATGCCTAAAGGCATAACCAAGAACTCGTAGTGGCCGTAACGACACCTGAAGGTCATCATCTGCACATCCTCAACTCGAACTCTGAGCTGGTGATAGCCTGATCTGAGGTATATCTTCGAGAACAACAGTGCTCCCTTCAGCTAATCAAAAATGTCATCAATCCTCGAAAGTGGGTACTTATTTTTCATGGTCACCTGGTTCATGCAACGGTAGTCAACAAAAGTCCTCAAACTCTCATTCGACTTCTTGGCGAACAGAATCCGGGCTACCCAGGGAGAACCACTGGGCCGGATGAATCCCTTCCCCTACAAGTCCTCTAGCTGTACCATCATCCCACGAAGCTCAACGGGAGATAACATATATACTGTAGTAGATATCGGTAATGCCCCGATGTACATGTCAATGTAGAAGTCCACCACTCTTTGAGGAGGTAGTCAAGGAACATCATCATGGAAAACATCAACATATTGCTCCACCACTATAGGATAGCTCAGACTCTCCACATCAACTGCTCTGAGGGTAAGGCAGGCCAACTAATGAGTGATCGGTTCCACCCTCCTCTGAGTAAGTCCATCCTATGCTGAAAAAAATCCCTTCTAGGCGGTGAAGGTAAACCTGGTCCCATCCATGCGGACACATCTCAATTTTTTCCTAATACTGTCAATTTGAGCAGGGACTGTAGATTACCAGTCCATACCCAAGATAAAGACGGGAGGCCTTGACGCCACTAAATGGAGATCCCAACCGATGCTCTCGCCTCCTAGAATAATATTGAACATCCGGCACCAGTGTGTAATCATCTAAGCATATCTCGTAGGTGTCTCTAGATGTAAGGATCAAGCCAACAGCTCCGTCGGAATCTTCGAGCTCCGAACAAGGGAAGTGGCAATGAAATATTGACTGGAACCTGTGTCTATAAGAACTGTAGCTAAGGTGGAGTAGACACAGATCGTACCTCGAATCATCTCTGAGCACCGTGATCATAGACCTCAACTTACTGAAGCTATATGTCCCTTATCCACCCACTCCCTGCGGTCGGGGTGGGCCTTCTGATGGTGGTGGTGGTAACACATCATAACGTCGACCACTGCCAGATGCACGTCCAGCTCCTCTTCCACTTCTGCCTACTCCCTACGAACCACCCCATTCGAACCTCTACCTCTGTTTGGGAGATCCATCAACTGTCTGGTGATCATCTGAATGGCGGGTTAGACAGTCACGATCCATGTAACCATTCCCGCCGCATGAGTTACACTTCCTGCTACTAGCATGTGTGTCTCTGCCCCATGTTCCCCGCACAACCGATCCTGAGTCATGCGGTCATCCACCTATAGGTCTGGTCATCTTGGAACTTTCGGACATATGACTACTACCATCTATAGAGGACTCAGCTGCGTGTCGGCTAGTAGTGGGTCTCACTAGTGGTGATTGATTAGCAAGGAAACTCTCCACTATGAGGGATCTCTCTAACACCCCCGCCTACGTCGTGATGCTGAGGGAGATCATCAATGTTCTTATCTATTTCCTGAGCCCCTGCTCAAAGTTCCAGGCCCTGAAGAATGGGTCTCATACCATATCTGTAGAGTAGTGTGAGAGGTTGGTGAACCTCACTGAGTACTGTTCTATTTTCAGGCCTCTTTACTAAAGATGAAGTAGCTCCTATATCTGCACTGTGTGGAGAGTGGTAGGGATATACTCCGCCCGAAACAGGCTCTCAAAGTCTTCTTAGAGTAGTGTCGCCTCGTCATGCACCTGGAGCATCAGGCTTCACCATCTGCCTACTGCTTCCTGAAGGAGACTCGTAGCAACGATCACCATGAATTCTACTGGTGTCCCTACTAGCCTAAAAACTCTCACCAAAACCTCCGGACAATTCTCAGCCGCCTATGGGTCCATCTCTCAGTTGATCTGGGGTGGAATCTGGAACTGGAACTCGTGCAACAAAGTCAAGCGGCGTGCATCGTCTACTACTAGTGCTGGTGGAATCGGTGGCCCAATGGGAAGTAGTACCACTAGTGCCTCCACTGGTAAAGGTCCCTACACCGAGGCCTCGTCACTCAGTGGGATAACAGTGCGTACGACTATCGGGGCATTAACTGGTCATCCGCGGGGAGGCTTCCTGAAAAAAAAATAGATGCAAAACAGTTAAAAGATTATACCTGGTGAGCTGACCTGGTTTAGCTGACATAACGATAACTTTTGGAAACTCAAATACAATATGTGTTTTCATGCACTGAGTAGAAAATTCGAAGTCAGGGTCCTGGTGTATGGATACGTCGGCCACCCACACCAACACTGGACTCCCTGAACTGAAAACCACAATTAGTACCCTTAACGCCATTGGTTCACAAAAAACAAATTTCGGAGTTCTATGTAATGTGGTATTTCTGATTCCTCTAATACCAATTTTAACAACTGAGCCCCAGTGATAGCACATCCAACCCACCTTAATATGGTCATCAGGTCCTGGCCCACCAGGTACCACCAGTTTCCCAGCAGACACATTTTTCCCACCCAAGGGTCCACCAACATGCATGAACGTGTCTTTTGACTAATGAATGTCCCCACAAGCCAACACATGTTCTTTCAGTGTGTTTTTTCCTCACTCAAACACACCTTGGGAAACTGTAAACAAACACATGAGAGTACACAACTGGAAGTAAAACACTAAGTAAAACTGTATACAAAAGAAGTGATAGAAAGTAAAAGGGGCTGGAAATACATGCCCAATAAGAAAGTACAAGTAATATTTAAAAGAAAGTACAACTTAAGGAAAGTAAAGTACCTAATGGGTCTTCCTATGGGGTTTCTACCAAAAGGGTAGTTACAGATGGACTACTTAGTTCTCCACATCCATTTGTCTCTTCCGTGTAAAGTCACACTGAGTGGTCCACTATCGGGTACCGTCCAGTCCTGCTACACTCTAACTCAGTCAGCACTGTTCGTCATCTGCAACCAACACAAAGAGGTGCGGGCATAACCCGTGTAGGGGTGAGTATAACGATACTTAGTAGGGACCCCGAGACCCTCAAGGTCTCATCAAATCCAACAAGGATAAACAAAAAATTATGAAATCAATTGTCAACCATTAATTTGGTATATGCCCATACATATACCTAAATTATCTAGTAACCCATCTCAGTCATGAGGAAAACACAAAAGTCATTGACTCAGCATAAACCATGATTTTTATTACCTAAACCACGGCTGGTGGCATAATCCTTCTATATCTTGTATAGTGGTCCAGCTGTGTCACACAAAGGTTCTTCCCACTATCCTTGGACTGCTGAGGTACTGTTCATGTCGATTATCGTGGGTTTACCGCGTCACACAGAGGTGCTCCCCACCATGGGTCTGTCGCGCTCACATAGAGACGCTCCCCACCGTCGGTCTTCCGCGTCACATAGAGGTGCTCCCCACTGGGATAGTTGAGAAACTCTAAGTATAATAAGTCAAGCAGTCATCATGTCTCAGCCAACTACTAGGTCTCCATAATCTTTCCTCTCACCTCTGGAAGGATCTGCTCCAAGAGCTACTGGTCGATACTCCAACTGTAATGAAGTGCCTCGAATAAAGTATCTCAATGGTATTCCACATCATAGGGGTCTCAACACAATAGAAGGTGTGTCAATCAGATGCTCAGTCTGTTAGTTATTAGCCTTTTTTCCCGGGGGCCCGGTTGGATTAGTGTACAATCCAACCTGGCTGTGTCTCAACTATACCTTGTACTCCAGTGGGTTATTATCAAAGGGACCACATCACTCCAAGAACACTGGCACTGCTGACGGTTCGTCAAACGAACGTTCGGTGAAAAATATATGGCTCAAGAAGGTAATGAGGTCAGTAGTGGGCCCGAGTCGGGTCCGACCCGGTCAGATCGACTCGGCCCAACCCAGTCTGGGCCAACCTAGTCTGGGTCGACCCGGTCAGACTTTCTGTTTCTGACCTAGACCATTGGGGGGACAAACCACTATGTTTGTCCTGGTTCGCCGGGCCAGACACATTGGACTACAGGGGCGGTTCAGCACGGGCTCAGGGCCATTTACCCATGGAGCGTTGTGAGGGAGCGGCCTGGCGCGGCTCGTCCCAAAGGGCGTGAGATAGCCGGGATGCTGGCTCGGCCGGGAGCGTGCGAGTCACACGGAGGCCAGCCCGAGGGCAGCCGGTTCGGGGCGGTGTGCGGGGGGGCCGGCTCGGGGGCTGCCGGGAAGGCCACAGTAGGGCGCCGGGTAGGCCGCGGTGGCACTGGGCAAGCCGCGGGGGCGCCGACAGGGTGTGACAAGGGCCGGGAAGTCCTCGGGGGCACTGGATGGGAAGTGGGCAGGTGTCTTGGGCATCAGGCAGCACGCCAGGGGGCCGCGGGCAGGGTGGTTCGACAGAGCTCGGGCCGGCGCGGGTCGAAGATGCGATTTGTAGAGGCCGCGGGTAGCGCTTCCTTTGTCGTCTCCACCTCCATCCCCTCAGTGTTGATACATCATCATGTCGTAGAACATCAAAAGAAGAGATAGATCGACGGAGGATGTCAGACCATGTTATGTTGGCCTGCTCACTCCATGTTTAGAGAGATATCATTTGGCTTATCATGAGAAGAAGATGATCAGAAATACGTCTGCAACAATCCCTTATTATCCTTTGAAGAAGGTAAGAAAAAGGCACAACTTTAACAAGTAATAAACCCACTACCTTTTGATTCGTCATTCATCGTTCGTCATTTGTAGTGTCCTCCGCACGTCTCAAATCCCGACCTACGTCGAGTCGTTGATGTAACAACCCAAGATTTTATAAGATATATTCTTTTTAAATTCATTCATATCTTTTGTTGTACGATACACCATGATTATCCTGTGCTATATGCGACACCGTATTAGCTTGCAGTATACACAACACTAATCATGGATAGTGTTACACACAATTTCAAGTTTGTTTGATATTAGTTATTCTACGCAACATTGAATGTATATATATATATATATATATTAAATTTATAAATGAAATATGGTTGTATTTTGTTATACGCAACAACAAAGGAGTTTTTCACTATACGCAACCCTGACTTGGCTTGCATTACACGCAATCACGACCTTCTTCGATAGCGTGTATTGTACGCAATACCGGGTTTCACTAAACAACGATATATGGTTATAATATTATTATAAACTATCCATTATGAATAGTATTAACTACATTTTAAATTTTATAACATTATTATTCATCTTACACATTTTCTAGAACATGGTATGAGAACAAAATAAATTTTTTGGGTAAAATAAGTATTTAAAAAAAATGCAGTTTTGCTGCCTTTTGATGGCGCACCCACATTAAATCTAGTTGTTGACATGTTTATAAGTTCAATTTTACAAAATAAAATTATTCTTTGGAATCAGGATATAAAATTTTACCTTGGATAAAATTTTCATATTATTATGATAACTTTCATATTTTAATGACTAGTAAAAACACGATATATTTTAATTAAAAAAACGTTTTTCAACATAATAACTTATGTGGTTAAATTATAATATTGAATGGTTTTAAAGTATAAATAGAATATATTTTTACCATTTAATATAATTTATGTCATTAGCATTGATTTTACATTGAATTCGTAGGTTAAATCAATTCAATCTTTTGCAATGTTTTAAAAAAAACCCGTTTTCATTCGACAACGAGATTAATTTTAATTTATTTTCTGCAACTTCTGTGTATTGAATTTGAAAATATGGATTCCATATTTGGAATCAGTGGGTCCAAATTATGTTAATATGCTTCTTTTTATTCTTGGGAATTATGAATAGTAACAATGGTAAAAAATTTTTACCATAGTTATAGGTAAATCGGGTAATTAACGGTGAATATAATATTATAAAATTACCCTAACACATGCCAAAATTCTATTGGATGACTAAACATAGACCCATATCACCTAAGGGTGTGATTAGATTCATTTTATGGACTTTTTACCATGAAAATAATTTAATTATTATTAAAACCAAAGAAAGTGACAACATGTCAGTCTCTTAAATATTATAAGTATAATAATTTTAATTTAGTGATAAAAATCATAAAACTTCGAAAATGAATAGTCTCCAGAAAACCAATCAAATTATCTACATCATGATAATTTATTTAGATTTTTTAGGGATTAAATAATTATCATTAATGGTGATACATTAATGATGCAGAAATTATTTATTAAGTGAAACAATCAGTAATATAGTTTTTATTGAAATAATAATAACCATTAAAAGGCCCACAAACATGACCAAAACTTATATTTAGTTTATATATATACCATAATCATCCAATTAACTAATATATAACCTTTTTAAGTCTTATAAAAGTGATTATGATAGTTATATTATTTTATTTTAAATGATGCCAAAGATGTCTCGTTCATAATTTAATAAATATAACAATTTAAATATTGTGATTTTAAGATGTTGAATTCTAATAAAAGAATTATTGTGAAAGGTAATATACATATCTTCATCATAGGATTTTATTTTTAATTTTTATGCAACAAAGAAGTATATTAAATAATTATACAAAAATGTTGTAGTAATTATTTTATTAAGGGATAAACCAAATAAATGTTTTTAAAAATAATAAAATAAATATTATATGAACTATTTAATATTATAAACAAATTTTTTAGATATTTATTACGTTTTATGAATCTATTAAAGCTTTTATTTCTAACATGTCTTCTGTATATATTTTATTTAAATTCAAATAAATGAATAGTGTCGAAATTGACACTATTGTTATTTTATAAAAATAACATATTATTAAATTGTTTAAAAATAAAAAAAGAATATAAAAATTATAAATTTAAATTTTTATGGTCTAAAATTATATAAAGTATCCAATTATTGATAATTCACAAATAATAAGTAATTATTTGTTATAAATTATAATTTAGAATGTTATTACCACAAATAAAATTAAATTGATTAAGTTAGGATAAATCAAGTTGATAATGTTTAAAATAATTTCCTAACATGTGTAAATTTTATTGGATGATGATATTACAACCCTATATCATCTAATATTCTAATATGAGTCATTTTTGGAGGTTTTTAAGTGGGGTTAGATTTATTATAAATTAATATTTTTTAGATTTCCAAAGGTGCCCCTCTCCTCGCTTATAAAAGGGCATCTCCTCCCTCTCTTCCTCACACCAATTTGAGCCTTCAAGCTCGGACAAAACCTGCCAAATTATTTTTTCCACTTCCCTAGAAACATCCTAGAGGTCCTGGTCATCTTTAAAGACCAATTTTAGTGCCCTAGGTGGAGGTCTCAAAGAGGCGCTTCAAAGAAGAGGTATTGTCCGTTACAGATTATTTCAACATTATTTCTTCTTCTACTTATTCTTCATTAGTTGTTTCATTATGAAGTAATAACATCAGTATCACTCATATAATGATATGTTATTATAATTATTAAACAACCCTATTTCACCATCTATCCATCCTACGGAAAACGAAATCACCGCGCGTGCGTACGTACAGAATACCGTCTCCACGATGTGGTGTAATCTGTTTTTCCAACACCACTTTACATGGATGTGTATAATGGTGTAAAGAATAACTATACATAGTTATTATAACATCATAATGATTATGATATATTGTATCATCCTATCCAATTCAATTCAATAATTATGGGAACAATATCATCGCTCGTGCGTACGTACGGACTACCGTCTCCACGACGCGATGAGATTCATTCTCCATGTTAACCATTAAAGAATGATTATAAAGTATATATAAGTAATAATAATGAAATATATGACATTACAAAGCTACTGGATTTATGTATATATATATATATATATATATTTCATCTACATAATTCCATTCAACTCAATAAGGAAACGAAAACAACATTCATGCGTACGTACGACCTATCGTCTCCATGAACGGTGTATTTCTTTCCATTTAACGATCTATTATATATATGTATATTCTTAATATATATTATATATAAATCATGTTTTATATTCTGCAATTAAGTAATCATGATCTAAGTAATCATATAAATAATTACCAGTCAAAACACGGACGACAAATGAAACGATTTTAACCAAACACTCTTTAACATGGAATATACAAAAGAATGGGTAATATAAAGTCATAGGTAAACCATATATGATATCTTAACAGTGAATATGATTCTGTAATAATTTAATGACATTATTTAAATCATTATACCGGAGGTTTGGATACATACGAAGCATATCAGATAGAAGGTAAGGGATAGTTTGGAAAATCTCATTCTTATCTGAGATTGCTTATTCGTAAGTATTTACTGGGGTTATTGCTATCATTCATGTCCATGTTTTATAAAAATGTATTCATGTATGTTTAAATTCCTTTTTACCGATTTTGAATTTTACCCCTTGGTATGGAAGGAATCTTCTATTATTTACCCTACAAGGCACTTTTTTTTGACTTTTTCTGCAAATGTACGAGAAGAATGTTTTTTTAACTTATATGGCATGAAAGGATTTTTAAGGTTTTATAAAGTCTTATTATCATGAAGCTTACTCCAAAATATTTCATGACTATTTTCAATAAAATCCTTTCCTTTTAAAAATGCATGACATTTTGTGAATAGAAAATGATTTTAATGAAGAAAGGATATTTTCCTCAAGAATTAATTTCAAGTATTTTATCAAAACCATTTTCCATCTAAGATGACATTATTTCCTATGAGTATGTTTCTCGTTTAATGTCTCTATGTTTTACATGGTTTCACTTTTCTTATGATGAAATATCCATTTTTTTATATGGAATATGTGATGATGGGATGATGTTTAAGAAACCCATTTTATTCTTTGGGTTATGATGAATGATTTATGTTTATGTTGTGGAACATGTAAGAATGATTTCATTATGAGATGGGTGGGACCTATATCTACCTCCACTGAATTGGCTAATGATTTATATCTCATGAGATAGAAATGGTTAGTACAACAAGTTAAACCGGTTCAGTAATACAGGACTGGAACGAGGAGTGAACTCAATTTAGAAAGCGACTTTGTCCACTAAGATTGTCTTGGCAACAATTCCTTGGCTACTATGGAAATCATGACATGTGATGAATGGTTTCCACAATCACATGTTGTATTCCCATTCTATTTTATCATTCTTGATGTTTCTTTATGATCTATGCCATACGTACTTCCATGTTTTATGTCATTGCTCAAGCTTTTGATGTTTAAACATTAACATCATGTTTTTAAGTTCAAATGTATATGGTATGTTTTATTTTATCCATTATTACCCTTAATGAGCATTTGAGCTCACCCTTACACTACATGTCACCTTGACTTGGCTTGCATTACACACAATCACGACCTTCCTCGATAGCGTGTGTAGTACGCAATGCCTGGTTTCACTAAATGATATATTAGTATAATATTATTAACTAGAAGTTATGAATATTATTAAATGAATTTTGAATTTTATAACATTATAATTCATCTTATAATGAGGTATGAAAACAAAATCAATTTTTCAGATAAAAGAAGTATTTTTAAAAAATGCATTTTACCACCTTTTAATGGCGCACCCACTTTAAATCATGTTTTTAAAATGTCTGTATGTTCAATTTGACAAAATAAAATTCTTTTTTGGAATTAGGATATACAAATTTACTTTGGATAAATTTTTCATATTATTCTGATAACTTTCATATTTTAATAAATAGTAAAAACACGGTATATTTTAATTAAAAACAACTTTTCTCATCGCAGTATTTTATATGGATAGATTATCTTTTTAATTGGTTTTAAAGTGTTATTAGAATATATTTTTACCGTTTAATTCAAGGGTGGTCATTGGAATTAATTTCACTTTGAAATTAGATACAAACAACTATCAATCTTTTGATAAATATTATTTCTTAAAAACACGCTATTTGTTTTGATAACGGGAATTAATTTCAATATTAATTAATCCTACTTCTATGTTTTGAATATGGAAAAACAGACTTGAATTTTGAATTCGGAATATCGAATAATTTGTAGGCTGAAATTTTGTATTTTTCTGAAAAACATCAATTTTCGATGAATAGTAAAACAACTTAGTGGTAGTTAAAAAACTGACTTTTTCATTTAAATGAAATTTTACCACTTCTATGAATTGAATTTCAAAAATACAATAGACACAGTTAAAATTAAGGACTAAAATATGGTTCAATGAGATGAAAATAATTTTTTGTGAATAGTATATTTTTACTTTTATTTAACATGGTTAAAAGTAAATAGGGTAATTAAGGGTAAAATGATATTATTAGTACCCTAAAACATGTCATAATTCTATTGGATAAATTTAATTCAACCAAAAACAACCTTAGAAATAAAATATGACCATTTAGGTCCACTTGGATTAGATTAGGACATTTATTATTAATTTATTTAAGGAAAGGTTAAATTGGTTAAAATCAATGTTTAATAACTAAAACATTTTTAATATAGGGTTATACATTAGATAAATTCGACTATAAATATTCATTTGAGATCTAATAAGATTTATAACATAATGGTATTTTATTTATAATTTTTAGACATTAAATAATTTAATTTGTTTATGACACAATATTGATGCAGTAATTATCTTATTAATGAAATATTAACATAATTAATGTTATAAATACCCAAATAAATGTAATTTGAGACTTTTAATGAATTAAACTAATTTTATAGGTTAATATGACATGTTATTATTTATAATATTATCTTTCTTAGAACTAATCATGCTGTAATGATTTTCACGAAAATCAATTACCAAATAGTGTCAAAATTGACATAAAATATTTGTTTAAAAAAATATTATATTATTAATTGTTATTATATTCCTAAAAATATAATACTCGGCCAAGATACTTATATCATGATAGTTGTATCATTAATGGACCACGTGGGGGTATCATGGATGTATATAGTATGTTTCTTGACTATATAATATAAAAATACAAAGTGACATGGTAAATGTCAATCTAATTAACTAAGAGTTAAAACTAAAATATAAGGTTAATATAATGACCCAAACCTGTCTAAAATGTATTGGTTGAGAGGATTTTGACCCATCCCCACCATAGATTTGAAATAAATTAATTTGGAGTGATTAAAAACCGAATATGTCTTTATTATAAAATAATATTTTAAGTTTTTCCAAAGGTGCCCTCTCCTCCCTTAGAAAAAGGGAACCCCTTCCCTCTTCTCTTCACACCAATTTAATCCTTGAAGCTCAGACAAACCCTGACCATTCCTCTTATACACTTCCCTAGATACATTCTGGAGGTTCTGGTCTTCTCAAAAGACCAACTCTACTTCCTTAAGAGGAAGCTTAAAGGAGGTGCGTCGAAGAAGAGGTAATCTCTTCTTCCAATTCTCTCAAGTATCTTTCTTCTTCTACTTCATCTTATTTAGTTGTATAATTATAAAGTAATAACATCAGTATTAATTATATAATGATATGTTAGTTTAAATATGAAACAACCCTATTTCACCTTCTATACATACTACGGAAAACGAAATCACCGCACGTGCGTACGTATGGAATACCGTCTCCATGCCGTGGTGTAATATATTTTCGACCACCACCTTACATGGATGGGTATAATGGTGTAAATAAATAACTATATATGATTATTGTAAAGTTATATTGATTCTGAAATAGTATACATACACTTCAATACAATTCCATGATCATGGGAATGATATCATCGCTCGTGCGTACCTACGGACTACCGTCACCGCGACGCAATGAGATTCATTCTCCATGTTAACCATTCAGGAATGAATATAAAGTATATATAATAAGTAATCATGAAATATATGACATAATAATGATACTGTATTTATGTATATATATATATATGTATGTCATCTACTTAATTCCATTCAATTCAATAAGGAAATGAAAACATCGTTCATGCGTACGTACGACTTACCGTCTCCATGAACGATGTATTTCATTAAATTTGTTGATATATCATATATATATTTTTATTATGAATATATATTACATATAAATAATTTTTTACATTCTGTAGTTAAGTAAATCAGGATAAAAGTAATAATATCAAGAACAACGAGTCCAAACATGTACGACAAATAAAACAATTTTACCCAAAACACAGCTTTAACATGGAACTTACAAAATAACGTGTAATATAAAGTCATAAGTTAACCATATATGATATAATAACAATGAATATGATTCTATAATAGTTCAATGACATTATTTAAATCATTATACAGGAGGTTCGGATACGTACGAATCATATCAGACCTAAGGTAAGGGATCACTTTTCCAATCTCATTTTTATCCGAGATTGTTTATTAATAAGTATTTACTAGGGTTATATTTATCATCCATGTCCCTGTTTTATAAAAATGTTTTCATTTATGTTCAATGTCCTTTTTACCCATTTTTTAATTTTACTACATGGTATGTAAGGAATCTTTCTTTTGTTTACGTTATGAGGTACTTTTTTTACTTTTCCGACAAAAGTACGAGGAGAATGTTTTTTTAACTTATACGGGATGAACATATTTTTACGGTTTCATAATGTCTTATTTTTATGAAGCTTACTATATATGATTTAATTAATATTTTTAACAAAATCCTTTTATTTTAAAATTTCATGGCATTTTGTGAAAATATAATGATTTCTGAAGAAGAAAGGATATTTTCCTCAAGAATTCATTTTAAGTGTTTTAGAAAAACCATATTCCATATAAGATGGAATTATTTCATATGTGTACTATAATGTATCTATGATTTACATGGTTTCACTTCTCTTATTGTGAAATTTATTCCATTTGTTTTATATGGATTATGTTATGATGGGATGATGTTTATGAAACCCATTTTATTTTTTGGGTTATGAAGAATGATTTATGTTTATGTTGTGGCACACCTAAGAATGATTTCATTATGAGATGGGTGGGACCTATATCTCCCTCCAATTCATTGGGTAAATATTTTTATCTCATTAGATAGACATTCTTGGAATGGTAAGTTAATCCGGTTCAGTAATATAGGACTGGAAGAAGGAGTGAACTAGATTCAGAAAGGGACTTTGTCCACTAAGATGGTCTTGAAGCAATGACTTGGCTACAATGAAAATCATATCATGTTCTTAATGGTTTCCACAATCACATGTTTTATGCCCATGCTATTTTATCATGATTAATTTTTCTTTATGATCTATGCCTCATGTACTGCATTGTTTTATGTCATTGCCTATGATTTTGAGGTTTAAACATTATGTTCATGTTTTTAAGTTCAAATGTATATGATTTGTTTTAATTTATCCATGTTTACCCTTACTAAGTATTTGAGCATACCCTTTATATGTTTTCTTTTCCCCAGGATTTAAAGAAAGATTTTAGGTATGAAAAAAAAGGGAATGATCTTTATGGGAGATGTTGAAGTTCTTTCACCACGATTAAAAGACCATGTTCTGAGTTTCCAAAGACACTAAACTATTATGGTCCTTGTGTGTATGTTTTTTGTTATGTATTAATTATTCCGAAAAAGTAATGTAATGTCCGTGTACGTCAAGATTCGGGTCTCTACACTTGGTAACAAAGGAAAGGTTTAGTTAAATGTTGGAAACAAGGATGAGAAAACTTTAGTGAGATCCCTAGAGATATTTCTAAGGTATGTCTAAGGATGTCCCTAAGGGAAAGTATAAGCATTGGTTATAGTCCTAGAATTACTGTAACGATATTAGAATTAAACCTAAGATGTTATATATTGATGTTACTGCCCCTTTACTATATTGTTTTACCTATCATGATTTTTGCCTCTGACACTATTCTTTTTGGTTTTAGAAGATGGCTGGAACCCGAAGGAACCGTGTCGATCAATGTAATGGACAATGCAATGATTGTCCTTCTGAACAAACCAATGTTATGGGAGATGGAGTGAAAAATCATATTTCTATAATTACTTATGCTATGAATCATTATGGACTTCCGAATGAGAAGAGAAGGGAACAATATTCTATTGAGTCCTTCATGAGGCAAAGTCCCCCTTATTTTAGTGGGACTTCTAATCCACTTGTTGCTGAACAATGGATCAGTACAATTGAAAAGATATTTTCCATACTTTTCTATTCAGGACATGAAAAAGTCATTCTGGATATTTACCGATTATAAGGCGAAGCAAATCAATGGTGGACTTTAATTAAGAATACAAGGCCCCAATGTGAAATTGTCTCCATAGAATGGGATGAGTTCATGAAATTATTTTTCAATAAGTACTTCCCACATATTTTTCGAACAAAGATGGAAAAGAAGTTCCTTGAGCTTAAGCAAAAGGATGATGAATTTGTTAGTATATACGAAGTGAATTTTACAAGGCTTGCAAGGTATGCATCTAGATTTATCATCCAACCTGAATGTAAAGTTGAAGGATTCTTCAGTGGCTTAAAAGCAAGTCTTCGAAGGGAATTAACAATATGAGACTTCAGTAGCTGTGAAGAAATTGTGCGCTGTGATATCAAGGTAGAAATGGAAGTTGGTGCTACGTTTCCATCTCATGGTTTTGAAAAGAAATGAAAGATGGAGTTCAAGGAGAAATCTCAGAACAATGGTGAAAAGAAGATGAATGTCTCTTTATGCTCAAAGTGTGGAAATAAGCACGATGGATATTGTCTTAAAGGGACTAGAAAATGTTTTAAGTGTGGAAAATAAGGTCATCGAGCAGTTGACTGATGAAGTAATGGGAAAAAGGTAGCTAATGGCATGAATAGAGAAATGACTATAGAGAACACTCCCCCACACTTCAATGCTTCAAGTGCAAGGAAATGGGGAATTATGCTAATCAATGCCCTAATCCAAGGGTTAATGATGATCGACCTGAGCAACCACTTAAGGAAAAGGACAAAGGGAATTCACATGCGATCACTATTGGAAATATTAATATGACAACAATGTGGTGGAATGATAAAGTGTTTATGTAATAGAATTCCAAAATAATGTTGTATATAGTACTGTGGAATATTGGAATATTTATGTATTGGTCTATTGTGGTTTTCAATAATTTTATTGTAATGGTAACCATGAAAAGTGATTGATATATTTTTGGAAAGCAGATGATATGCAAATAATGAAGGGATAAAGAGAAAATGAAATGAGCTCATGACTGATATACAGACAAATTTATTGCATGGTTTGAGTATATAGAAATTTTGGGATATTGGTATGTGGAAAGAGTTACCTTTTGACAGCATTCATGTCTTTACTAAGGTTCTATGGTATTTTCTATATCAAGAGAACAAATTCTTAAGGAATTCAAATTTTTGGAATGTGACCAACAAGATATATCGTATGATAAATGAGGTTATTCACAATCTTGTTATGTGACCATTCCAGTAATAATTTTCTGTATACTATGAGATTGGACAAATGTATATTGGATAAGTCTAAAGATTGGAAAGGGTTATATCAGACATCAGATAGTATTGTTTAAGGCTAGAACTATTTTCAAAATTATTTCTGTAATGTTATAATAGTGTAGTTTTAGAAAAAAAAGGACAACTAGCAGGATGGGCGACAACCCGTCGCGTCGGACAAGGTTGCGGGAATCGAACCCCCAACTGAAGTGAGATAGGCCTTCATCTCTTACTAATAGCATACAGGAAGTCCCTAGTTAGTAGAAACTAGTTTTATTATATTAAGTGGTGTGATATATGAAGTATAAGTCCATTTTTGGAACCAAATACGATTAATCTCACCATAGATGGGCTTATATATACATATTTTGCTAACCTTATGTTTGAGACAGATGGAATGACCTATCATTCTATCACATGATATGATAACACTTCACGGAAGACAAATTCAACATCATTTCTTTTAGCGATGAAGTGGAAATTGGTTAAGGAACAAACAACGGTGATATTATACCAAAATAAAGTAAGTATTCTTCTAATTTAAATTCTTCAACATTAGGGAAATGATCTTGAAAACAAAAATGTTTTCATAGTACTCTTATATTTGATGAATCAGAAGGTACCTTAGGTCATCACAAATATATGGCTTTGTGATTGTTGGATTTTTCATAGCCCTGTTCTCTACCACTCTCCATTAGAAATTGATGGTTAGATTTCTCTTCCATATCCATATTTTTCACCTATGTTCTCCTATGTGGAAACCCAATGATTAGTTAATTTGGTTAAACATTATGTTTCATAATTTAGTTTTTAATGTTATGTTTTGGTATTCCTTTTTCCGATGTGGTTTTCTATTAAAGAAACTTTCAAGTAGTAAACCACTTATAACCTCGACAAATTTTGAGGTCGAAATTCATTTTATGGGGGGTAGAATGTAACACACTGAGATGTTATGATAAGTATTCATTTTAATTTATTTTATGTCATGTGTTTTATGTTACACCATGATTATCTTGTGTTATATGAAAAACTGTATTAGATTAAAGTATATGCAACACGATTCTTAGATTGTGTTACACACAATTTCAGGTTCGTTTGATAATAGTCATTCTACGCAACATTCAGTGTATATATATATTTATTCAATGTATAAATGAAATATGGTTGGATTCTGTTATACAATACAACAAAGGAGTCTTACACTACATGTCACCATGACTTGGATTGCATTACACGCAATCACGACCTTCCTCGATAGCGTGTGTAGTACGCAATACCAAGTTTCACTAAACAACAATATATTATTATAAAATTATAAACTAGCCGTTATGAATAGTATTAACTTAATTTTGATTTTTATAACATTATAATTCATCTTAGAATGATTTATGAAAACAAAATCAGTTTTTCGGATAAAAGAAGTATTTTAAAAAAAATGCATTTTTAACGCCTTTTGATGGTGCACCCACTTTAAATATTGTTTTTGACATGTATATATGTTAATTTTGACAAAATAAAATTGTTCTTTGGAATCAGGATATAAAAATTTACTTTGGATAAAATTTTCATATTTTGCTGATAACTTTCATATTTTAATGAATAGTAAAAACACGCTATATTTTAATTAAAAACAACTTTTTTCAACGCAATAATTTATATGGTTAGATAATATTTTTAATTGGTTTTAAAGTGTTATTAGAATTCATTTTTACCATTTAATTCAATGTTGGTCATTGGAATTAATTTCACTTTGAAATTAGATACAAACAACTATCAATCATTTGATAAATATTATTTCGTAAAAACACGCTATTTGTTTTGATAACGGGAATTCATTTTAATATTAATTAATACTACTTCTATGTTTTTAATGTGGAAAAATAAACATTAATTTTGAATTCAGAATTTCAAATAATTCGTAGGCAGTTTTTTTGTATTTTTCTGAAAAACTTCAATTTTCGATGAATAGTAAAACAACTTAGTGGTAGTTAATAAACTGACTTTTTCATTTATATGAAATTTTACCACTTCTGTGAATTGAATTTCACAAATCCAAGAGACACGGTTATTATCAAGGACTAAAATTTGGTTCAATGAGATGAAAATAATTTTTGGTGAATAGTAACTTTTTACTTTTATTTACCACGGTTAAAAGTAAATATTGCAATTAAGAGTAAAAATGATATTATTATTACCTTAACACATGTCCTAATTCTATTAGATAAGTTTAATTCGAAAAAAAAAACCTTAGGAATAAAATATGGCCATTTAGTTCCACTTGGATTAGATTAGAACAATTATTCTTAATTTATTTAAAGATGGGTTAAAATGGTTTAAATCAAAGTTTAATAATTAAAACATTTTTAATATAGGGTTATTCAATAGATAAATTCAACTATAAATATTCATTATAAAGATAAAAAATTTCTTACATAATGGTATTTTATTTATAAATTTTAGACATTAAATAATTTAATTTATTTCTGACACAATGATGATGCAGTAATTATCTTATTAATGAAAAATTAACATAATTAATGTTATTAATACCCAAATAAATGTAATTTGAGACATTTAATGAATTAAACTAATTTTATAGGTTAATATGACATGTTAGTAATTATTGAATTATCATTTTTTGAATGAATCATGTTGTTATGATTTTCATAAAAATCTATTACCAAATAGTGTCAAAATTGACATAAAATATTATTTTAACAAAATATTATATTATTAATTGTTATTATATTCCTAAAAATATATGGTTCAGCCAAGATTCTTATATCATGATAGGTGTATCATTAATGGAACACTTGGGGTCTCTTGGATGTATATGGTATGTTGATTAGCTATATAATATAAAAATACAAAGTGACATGGTAAATGACAATAAAATTAACTAAGAGTTCAAACTAAATGATAAAGTTAATATAATGACCCAAACCTATCTGAAATCTATTGGTTGAGAGGATTTCGACCCATACCCACCTTAGCTTCTAAAGAAATCAATTTGGATATATTAAAAACCAAATATGACTTTATTATAAAATAATATTTTAAGTTTTTCCAAAGGTGCCCCTCTCTTCCCTTATAAAAAGGGCACCCCTTCCCTATTTTCTTCACAACCTTTTAAGGATTGAATCTCGGCCAACCCCTACCCAATCCACATATAAACTTCCTTATAAATTTTTTTAAGTTCTTGTCTTCTCAAAAGACCAACTCTACTTCCATAAGAGGAAGCTTAAAGGAGGTGTGTCGAAGAAGAGGTAATCTCTTCTTCCGATTCTCTCAAGTTTCTTTCTTCTTCTACATCTTCTTCGTTAGTTATATCATTATAATGTAATAACATCAGTATTAAATATATACTTATATGTTATTATAAATATGAAAAAACCCTATTTCACCTTCTATCTATCCTATGGAAGACGAAATCACCGTGCGTGCGTACGTACGGAATACTGTCTCCACGCCGTGGTGTAATCTGTTTTCGACCACCACCTTACTTGGATGGGTATAATGGTGTAAATAAATAAATATATATGATTATTTTAAATTGATATTGATTCTGAAATATTATACATAAACATCAATACAACTCCACGATAATGGGAATGATATCATCGCTCATGCGTACATACGGACTACCGTCTCCACGACGCGATGAGATTCATTTTCCATGTTAACCATTAATGAATGATTATAAAGTATATATAATAAGTAATCATGAAATAAATTAAATAATATTGTTACTATATTTATGTATATATATGTATGTCGTATACTTAATTCCATTCAATTCAATAAGGAAACCAACACAGCGTTTATGCGTACGTACGACCTATTGTCTCTATGACGGTGTATTTCATTCCATTTATCGATCTATCATATATATATTTATATATATGTATATTCTGAATATATATTACATATAAATCATTTTTTCCATTATATAATTAAGTAAATCAGGATATAAGTAATAATATCAAGAATAACAAGTCCAAACATGTACGATAAATAAAACAATTTTACCCAAAATGCTGCTTTAACATGGAACTTACAAAGGAACGGGTAATGTAAAGTCATAAGTGAACCATATATGATATAATAACAATAAATATGATTCTATAATAAGTCAATGACATTATTTAAATCATTATACAGGAGGTTCGGATACGTATGAAGCATATCGGACCTAAGGTAAGGGATAACTTTTCCAATCTCGTTTTTATCCGAGATTGTTTATTCGTAAGTATTTACTAGGATTATATTTATCATCCACGTACCTGTTTTCTAAAAATGGTTTCATGTATGTTCAATGTCATTTTCACCCATTTTTTAATTTTACTACATGGTATGTATGTAATATTTCTTCTGTTTATGTTATAAGGTACTTTTTTGATATTTCTGACAAAAGTACGAGGAGAATTTTTTTTTAACTTATACGGCATGAACGGATTTTTACGGTTTCATAATGCCTTATTTTCATGAAGCTAACTCTACATGATTTAATGAATATTTTTAACAAAATCCTTTTCTTTTAAAATTTCATGGAATTTTGTGAAAATAAAATGATTTTTGAAGAAGAAAGGATATTTTCCTCAAGAATTCATTTCAAGTGTTTTAGAAAAACCATTTTCCATATAAGATGGAATTATTTCATATGTGTATATTTCATGTATAATTTCTCTATGATTTAAATGGTTTCGCTTCTCTTATGATGAAATGATATCCAATTGTTTTATATGGATTATGTTATGATGGGATTATGTTTATGAAACCCATTTTATTCATTGGGTTATGATGAATGATTTTTGTTCATTTTGTGACACACGTAAGAATGATTTCATTATGAGATGGGTGGGACCTATATCTCCCTCCAATGTATTGGGTAAAGATTTATATCTCATTATATAGACATGGCTGGAACAGTAAGTTAATCTGGTTCAGTAATACATGACCGGGACAAGGAGTGAACGCTATTCAGAAAGGGACTTTGTCCACTAATATGGTCTAAGCAGAAATGCCTTGGCTACAATGGAAATCATATCATGTGATTAATGGTTAGCACAATCACATGTTTTATTCCCATTCTATTTTATCATGATTAATTTTTTTATGATCAATGCCTTATGTACTGCCATGATTTATGTCATTTCCTATGATTTTGATATTTAAACATTATGTTCATGTTTTTTTGTACAAATGTATATGATTTGTTTTATTTTATCCATGCTTACCCTTACTGAGCATTTTAGATAACCCTTTATATGTTTTCTTTTCCCCAGGATTTAATGAAAGGTATTAGGTAAGAAAAACAAGAGGGAAATATCTTTATGGGAGATGTTGAAGATCTTTCACCACGATTAGAAGACTATGTTCCAATTTTCCAAAGACAATAAACTATTACATTCCTTGGGTGTCTATTTTTTTTGTTATGTGTTAATTATTCCACAAAAGTAATGTAATGTCCATATACGTCAAGATTCGGGTCTCTACATGGGTGTCCTTGGGAGGAATCTAGAGTGTGATGGGAAAAGTATGTATGTGATCCAAGGATATTTTAGTAAAGATAAATGAGAGATTTTGTAATTTATTGAACCCAAAAGGCAGATCCATTGCATTATTTTATTAAATTTCCATGATTACAAGCTATCAAATAACAAAGAGCATATCATTTTAGCAATTTTGAAAATCCAAATTACATACACAATACCCATAATACATTTAAAATTATTAAATAAAAATATTCTACACAATAAATGTAATAAAAAACACCCTTGAAACACATTCAATGGATTCCTCTTCATAACCTGGGCAAAGGGTGCATAATAATTTTGAACCAAAATGCTCAGTAAGGGTATGTAATGAAAAATCAATAATGAATCAATTAGAATAGATCTGTGTGGAATTTTATTTAACTGAAAACACTTTCCATTGAAATAAATACATAAGGTAAAATAAATATGTAAAGGTGTGACAATGAAACACATTCCAGCTAATCAATAAAAATTGAATAGAATGCATCTCTAGATATGTCAATACAAAATCCCATGGATATGTAATAACTGAATAAAAACTGAATTAAATTCATAATTATTAGATGTCATGTCTGAGGAACATGAAAATTTATACCTTCAATACCTTTCACGTGATTTTTCAAAACAACAGATAAAAACAAATTTAATTTGGTCATCTTATTTGTCTCATAGGAACCATTCGATGAATTGAATGGATATATAAATTAAAGAACCCACATGAAATTTCTAGTCCAAATTATTATTCACATCAGATAATTGAGATAAATAACATGCCTTATCACATATCATTACTAAATAATAAATTTTTATTTATCATCAATTATATTAATAATTTAATAACTATCAATGTGAAAAACAGAATTAAAAATGATATATGGTTTTAGAAATAATAATATGAATTACATGAGAATATGGATACTCATGGATATTTCCAATAAATAATGGATACAATAAAATTACTTTTCCAGGAGAAATCTATCAATCAAAAAAGGAACTGAGATTTCAAAGATATTCATTGACAACTTTCTAGAGGAAGATAATCTTTAAATATTCCAATGTATATCATAAAACATTTAAACATTTGAATCCTAATTCAAAATGAATTAAATTAAACATATAATATCATGAGATTATATAGGGTCATGATATAAAATTTAAAATTGTATTATTTACACCATGTAAATGTGAATTGGTGAATAATAATATCTATGTATCAATAGAATGTAAATTGAGACACAATTCATTACCATGAGTCAGAATTATCATGTCTGTATCTAGATTATTGAATAATAAACTTATGAAAACAATTTACATAATTCATAAACATTTTCATGTTTATTATTACAAATAATTAACTTATTATAATTTTTTATACAACTAATTTAATAATTAATATTACATTGACTGTTTTAACCAAATTTAGTTCATGTGTCAAAAACATATTTGGTTGTTCATCTACTAAAAATGGGTCATTATATAATCATATACAAAATAATAATAATGAAATAATTATCATATTTATAAATCAGTTGTAATATTAATTCCATTCATGAAATATGGTTATTAAAAATGATCAAACGTTACAATAATAGACCTGGTAGGTCATACGTAAGATTGAGTAACGTCCCCATTTTTAAAAGATCATTATGGAAGGAAGGTAATTAATACTATATTTTTACATAATTATCATTATATCATAAGTAAAATTTAATTTAATCATATACAATAACACGTATTAATATTTTCAAGTAAAATTAATCGCATTGTGTCGGGAGGTCATAGTCCACACGTCCACCATTGACATTATCACTTTTCAGTGTGTTAAAAGGCAAATGAAGAAAATGAAATTTTAGGATTCCAAAATGATATTTATATCATGAATATCATACATATTTCATTTATATTATATAATTTTTTTTAAACATATTTTTTATACATTCCACACATAGTGTGATGATTCACATCGCTTTGTTTGGGCACTAGTCCAAACTTCTATCAATGTTGTTATCATATTTTAAAAAAACAATTTATAATGGTATGAGTTATAAAATAATTAAATAAGTATAAATAAATAATTAATATCATATATGTCATATATTAATATATCATCCTTCATAATTACTATCTATGAGAGTTGGTAAATGGAAAAACGAAACACATCATTTCATGAAGTGGTAGTTCACCGTACACATAAATGGTATGTTCGTTACTCATTAAAATGGAAGTGTTTGTATGTATATAATGAAACCTTAAAATAAAAAAATATATGTATCTATAGGATAATTTCTATTATATATAAGTATGGAATAAAAAAAATTTAGGGTGTTTTGAATTTAAATTAATTTAAACAGGTTGAGGAATGATGTTACACCTTTTTTGGGTAACTCAATTTTGTTTCAACCAAATGACATCCTTGGATTTATTTCTGACCATGAGAAGTAATTTATGTTGAGTGGAGGTATTTTAATGATCTATTAGGAATGATAATGGTGGATAAAAAGTGTCTTGAAATGTGTTAGTAATTTGGAGGAGATGATTCCTTTTTATATTTGAGGAGGAGTGGCACTATTATAATTTTTGGAAAATGGAATTCCACCCCTAATTTTCCAATTCAATGAATATAATATAATTAAAAATTTCTATAAAATGGATTATATAGTCAATATATTGAAGTAAAATGGTATTTGGAATGTTTTATAGGTTAATTTGGGCCTTGTGTTTATGGTTAATTATTTTGTGAAGATAATTTTACTCTGAATTATTGTAATTAATTTTAATTTATTTTTGTTAAAAACCTATATTGATCGTATTAAAATTATATATTACTATTATTTCAAATATTTATACCATTTCCCAAATTCTAATAAGATATATTTCTGAAATTAATTTAAAATTAATCCGAAAAATGTGATGGCAATACATGTTTTCACAGTTCAATTGTTCAAAAGTATGCTATGTTTTTATACACAATTTCGAATTTAAATTGTTTCTAATGAAATAAATTGAATTAATTTGGAAAACAATAATCTTATAAAAAATTTGAACCAATTAAAATATTTTTTTATCATTATCAATAATTTAATATAAAAATATGTTTTGAATTCAAATTCAGTATTTTTCACAATTCATTAAGAAATTAATCATCACTGAAAAATAAAAAAAAAATATAACATAACCTAATTTTTATATTTAAATATCAAATTTTGATATTTTTTTGATATATATGTTTTATATGGTTGAAAAAATAGGATTAAAAAAGGTTTTCTATTTAATGGATATAAAATTTGGTTTAATTAAAATATAGGTTTTTATGTGTAATAATGGGTTTGTTGTTATATTATGTCTAAAAAATATATTATGTAAATATAAAAAATATATTACAGAATATAATATATATACTTCATTAATATCAATCACTAATTGTAATTACATTAATTTATTAGGATAAAACGTCATTTTGATCATAAATTTTTTTTATTCAAATATTTCGGTTATTTTCAATTAGTCCTTATATTCATTTTTAATTAACTTGTATCTGATGAATTTATTTCATATTTTAGAAACCATATATTTGAATAAGTTATTAAAAACTCTTAATAATAATTAATTTTATAGCTATGTTTTATCATATAATATTAGATAATACAATTTTAAAAATATATTATTGTTTACTAAAACAAGGTCTTACATGAAATACAAGAAATTAAAGAAATTCATTTCTGAATGTGATGCACACTAACTGAGAATAAAATTCACATCATGATATATCATATATTTAATATAATTAAGATAGTTAATATATTGTAATGTCTCAAGGTGTTATATTCCCTTATTGTATTGGTGATGTGTGTTACACATGATATCTGATATAATGTTCTTAGATTAGAATTACAAGGCTTTACATTCTCCCCACATTAAATTAAATTACATCCAGAAAATTTGAACACGGTCTTAATAATCCAGTATTTTATATTTGATCTTAAATTTTGGTTCAAAAACACACATCATAAACCTGTTCAATAACACTTATCATTAAAAATAGGGAAAAAAATTGTGAATATCACCGCAAAACTATTATTTAGAATAGGGGAATATTATTGAAGAAATATACATGGAATAGAAATCTGACCATCACATTCTGATGGAGAGTGATGGAGGTCATATTCAAATGAATGTTTTTGACCACCAAACCATATACCGGTAGTGTGAATAAATATTATTTATATCATAAAAAATGGTGATAATATGAAAAATATTGTATTTCAAGACCATTTTCCATAGATATGAAAAAGTATTTCACGCTCTAATACTGTAAGAAAATATATGTTTCTATAAAAAAAATTCTCCCTTGTAATAATTCTACTTCATAAATGAGCACAATATGCTTTATATATTGAGGTAATACAGTAATCTTTAAACCATCATGAAAAGAAAAATTATATCATTCCATAAATGGTTATATTTTCTAAAAAAATATATTCCATCACTTTTGAATGAAGGTTATTTAATTACTAAAATAAACATATAAAATAAAATGAAGTTGATTTTAATCATTACAAACAAAACATGTGAATGTGGTAATATATTGAATTACTATAAAACCTTATTAAAAATATGCATTCTTATTATTCATAAAATAAAACACATGTTATTGGTTATATTGCACACATAAATATTTGATATATACTCCATCATTGATAACATAAAACACATTGTCAATAAATTATTACTCGATTCTGTGGTAGTCAGAACTTATCTAGAAAACATTGACCAAACCAATCACATCATTATCCAAAAATAATTATATATATATTAGAAACATATTATGGGTTATCTATCCCTCAACCTTTTTTTTCAAAAAAATTACTCTCTACTGAATAATTTTTCTTTGTACCATTCAATATTTGATCTGAAATCCTTAATAAAAAATTACTATTATAAAATCCTTATATATTTATTGTTTCATATCACTGTAATAATTTTAGAACATATTTAATAGATCAAAATACATATATAAATTAATTATTCCTTATTAGATGTGTCAATAACATATTCCCTACCATAATGCTTTATCTTATTTGAAGGTAAATTATCTTGATGTAGGGGGAATTAATTTTCATATTTCACTACATCTAGGTATATTTTTTCACTAAATATAATTTTTTTTTCTTCCTTTGCATTTTTTAATTAGTGTCCCTTTTTACAACCCTTATAATAAACTACCTATCCATTCAATCATTTTCGATGGTGATTATTTCCACAGTTATCACATGTTGTAAAATATTTCATTCCCTTATTCTTAATTGAATTGTTCCACTTTCCATAGTTCTCTAATGGAATCTTATAGTCGTGGTTTCCCTTTAATACATTAATTCTATAAATTTCCTTCCCCATATTCATGGAACAAAAAACAATTTCATCATATGAATAAATAAATTGGGAGAGAAGTACCATTCAGATATTTGTATTAAGACATTACAGAAGTTGTCAATCATGTCATCCATGTTTCATATAAAATGTGTATCATTGCTCTATAACCATTTAAAGGTACCTTCATACTCCATAATACATTCTTCATCATTTTTCTCTAAACCATGGAAATTTCTCTTCATCTCAATTTGTTATTCATTGGCAAAGAATTTATTAAATAATTTCACCTTTAAACTTATAAATTTAATGAGATCTATTTAATAATCATCCCTAGTATTCTAGATCAATGACCACTATTGATATTCATCGCTATTCATACAATATACAGCCAGTTTAATTGTTTCCTTTTCATCACATCCAAATTTCATGAATATCTTCTCCAGTGAGTTAATCCATTTCTCAACTATCATTAGATCTTTAGTTCCATTATCTTATAGGGGCCTCAATCAAATAAATTTATCCAACATAAAGTATTCAAAATATGGAATTGGAAGATCCATCCTAGAAAGGTTATGTGTCATAACTTGAATAAACTACTATAATATGTCCATAAATTTGTTTGGGGTAATAGAAACTGTATTGGTTTCTTCAGTTGGGAAATCACAACATATTACATGATTAGATATATTATTCTTCATTCCATGAAATATTACTCAACAATGAGATATAATAGATTTGCTCATGACATTATGTAAAATAATTAGTACTCCCAATCTTGGGAATCACTAATAAGAAAATGTAAATTTTTTTCCATAACTAATCATCTAATAACAAACGTGGGTTATTTAGGGATATATTTTAAATAATTCATTATGGTTTCTGAATAAAATATGATTTATCCAATGATTATCCTATGGTAGTGTTAAACCAGGTGTTTAGTAAGCCATGTAGTCATTTAAGAGGTTACACTGAGTCAGGCCTGACCACCTTGTTAGATTTGTTACTCATATTTAATATGTTCTAGAACAACATCAACATGTAGCATCTAAATTGAGAAGTATTGCTAGGAATACCAACATAATTTCTACCTTAAAATCATTCTAGTATATTGTTATTAACATATTCCAAAATTAAATCTTATGGTTATGTTCATTAATATATGTTTTCTAAATCGATTTTCCATTGTTGGTGATAAAATTCATTTAAAACAAAGTAGAATGCCCCGACCCTAGATTCCCAGAGATGGTGATTTTTTTATTACATTTTTATTAATTCAAGGAGTCCAATCATGATGGAAAAAATAGTTTACCAGTTTTAAAAATTAAAATTACATACATGAAATCCATAATAAATTATAGAATAAACAATACAGACATGATACATAAAAAATTTAACAAACAAAATACTTGAAACTCAGTCAAAGGATTCGTCATAATTAAATTAAGGAAAAAAACATAATAAGGATGGAATCAAATGATCAGTAAGGTTAATTAAAGTAGAACAAATAATGAATCAATGAGAATAAATCAACCAGGAAAGGGAAATTACTAATAACATATCTATGAAAAAATCTACATAATGAAAAATAATTATGGAAATGTAGGAAAACGAAACACATTCAACCTAATCAATAAAATTAAAATAGAATGCATCCGTATGTAATTCAAAAAAATATTAATATAAGTACCAACATAATCAAATTGAATGAAATTATTAATTATTTTATGTCTTGTCTATGGAACATGAAAAACTACATCATCAAGGCGATACATAATATGGTTTAAAACTATGGAATAAAACATGTTTAATTTGGACAAATTATTTGTCTAATAGGAGAATATCGATGCATCAAGGTTCTATATAAATTTTAGACCCAAACCTTCATTTACATTCCAAATAATTCTTTATATTGAATTATTTCAATAAATAATATGCATTATAAAATATCCATATTGAATAATGAATACCTATTTATCAATAATTTCCTAATTAATTTAAAAAAGTCATAGTTAACACAATATATATAAACTAGATATGGTTTTGGAAATAATAATATCCATTAGATGAAAATATAGATTCTGAAGGAAAATTCCCATGAAAATGATTAAAATAATGTGATTATTTCATGATAATGTTAACAATCACAAAAGGAAGAGAGATTTAATGATATCAATAAGAATGTTCTTAAGGATAATAATATCTAAACATTCACATGTGTCACATACCACTTTTAATCATTTGAATCAACATCCATCAAGTACAAAATGAAACATTTAATATTAGTTGAATTAATAATTTCATGATATAACATGTAAAATGGAATTATATACACTAAATATAATATAATTTTTGTATAATAATAAATAAGTTCCAATGGAATGTAAATTGTGATAAATCCACTAGCTTGAGTTAGACTTTTCACGTGTGTCTTTATATTCCTATAAATTATAAATAAATTATTTATTCACTGAAATGAAATAAATTTTAACCTTTATTATTAATTTTACATCACCTGTAACAATATCTTATACTACTATTTAAAAAATTAAGTTTACATAAGGTGTTTTTGACTACTTTTTTTTCTCATGTCAAAAATAATTTCGGTATGTCAACTGCAGGAAAAGAGGCCATTATATTAAATTACCTAAATTAATAATCATGAAATTATTATCATATTTTATCATAAATTAAACTTTTATAACCCTTAAATGAATATGGTTATGATAAATGTCCAACCTTTCAATCATGTAGACAGTATGTCATATATACGCATGAGTAACGTTTCCATTTTTCAATGATTGTTATGGATAAAAGATAAGTGACAATATATCATACTAGAATGATAACTATATCATAAGTACTATGATATTTAACTATATATACTTGTTAACATAATTCTTTTGATGCTAATTTAATTAAATCATTCGTGTAACGGTAGTCCAGGCATTCCTAAATGTTGTTATCTCTTTTAAAAGTGTGAAAAGGGTATTATAAAATTATAATTTGTGATTCCAAAATGAAAATTATGTAATGAATATAATACATATTTCATTTATGTTAAATATTTTTAATTATATTAGTATTTTATGTTTTCCATGTATATTATAAATGAATCACATCTCTTTTATAGGGAAGTAGTATACACTTCCACCAATGATGTTATCATATTTACACAAAATGGAACGAGAAAATATATTTTCCATTAAATAGTTATAGAATCCCAAACAGAAAATAAATATCATAAGTATCATATATAAATATCTTCTCTATCATCTTTACAAACCATTAAAGGTTGTATTGTATAAATGAACAACTTCATTTGTGAACCAACAGTTTGCTACACACATAAATGGTAAGTTCATTTCCCATTAGATGAAAATGTGTGCAACTGTTGGATGCAAACATAAAATAACAACATATTAGTATATTGGGGATATTTTGTTTTGATAAAATCTTGGAATAAATAGATATTATGGGGTGGGTAATGAAAATAACACTAAAGTGTTTATGGAAAGATGTTACCTATTTTTTGGGTTACTCCTTTTGGTTTTCAACAAAGAACATATGTGGAAATATTTCTGAAAAGAGGATTCTTGTAAGTTGAGGGGAAGGATTTTGAGAATATATTTTAGATGAGATTTTTCAACTCAATGTGGCTTGATATTTGTGGGGAATTGTAAGGACAAGATCACTTTTTATATTGGGGCAGGAGTTACAGTCTTGTAAATTTTGGGAGAGGGAATTCCACCCATGTTGTTCCAAATGAAAGTGGTTCTGATAATAGACAGAATTCAATAAAATGGAGAATCAGGTCGATATATTCCATCCAATGGAATTTTGGAAAGTTTATAGGCCATTTTGGGCCATAGTCTTATGTTTTGGACCATTATTAAGATAATTTTCCTCTTAATTATTGTACTTAATATTAATTAATTTCCCTAATATTATTGGTCCAAAACAGATTCGTAATTATTTAAAATTATATATTATGATTATTTCAAATATTTAATCCATTTTTTTAATTTATAATAACATAATTTTCATAAATTAAGTTAAAATCAATACCATATATGGACATCAATGTATGTTTTTAAAGTAAAAAGGTTCAAGAGTTTGTTCAGTTTTTATAGCAAATTTTAACATGAAATTTTTCATAATGAACAACATCGGATTATTTGATAAAAATTAATCTCCATAAAATTTAAAATAATGTAATAATATTATTTTAAGTGATAAATTAATTATATGAAAATCATTGTTTGAATTAATATTAATTACTTTTCAAAATTCATTATAAATGAAAAATTAGTGAAAAATACAAAAAAATAACCCTATCCCATTTTTTATATTTAGATTTAAAATATTAAAAAATGCTCAAATATAATAACTATAAAAGTGAAAAAATTAGGTATGAAATAGGTTCTACATTAAAAAAATGTACGTTAATAAAAATATAGGTTTTATGTAAGATATTGGGTTTGATCGTATCCTAAGAATCTCAAATAAATTGAATAAATATAAAAAAAATTGTATTGAATATATAATATATATAATTCATTAATATCACTTGGTAATTGAAATGATTTTATCTTATTAGGATAAATTATTTTTATGACAATAAAAATAGATTTCAATAAAAATACTCCATCTAAATTAAATTTATTATTATATTCATTTTCAAATAATCTGTAACCAATTAATTCATTTCAAATTTTAGTAAACAATATGTTTTCATATTTTAGTTAATCATATTCATAACTACATGCTTAATATATTGGTTATATATTATTATATTTAATATTAACATTTTAAAAATACATTATTATTTTCTAAAACTCTGTCTTATATGTAAAATAAGACAATGAAGAAACACATTTTGTATGAAACATACGGTAACTCAGAATCACATTCTTTATAATAAATATCATAGATTTAATTTAATTTAGGTAGTATATATATTGAAAAATCTCTAGGTGTTATATTTCCTTACGTGATTGTAGATACATGCTATAACCACTGTATAATAAAATGATCTTAGTTTAGAATTCTTGGGTGTTATAGCCTGAGTGGGATTTTATTGAAAATGAGTGGGGTATTTCTTAAGGATTTTACAAACAAAGGTTTCAGACTATATATATTAAAATAACCAAAACCACAAACCATCACATTGGTTTTACATATTTTTTTTCCAAATGGGCGTGGTTTTCTTTATTATATAAGGAACAGAATCGAACAGAAGAAAATAATTATTTTTCTTCAATAATTCTTTTTCTTCTATGGAGTTGATTGATACTATTAAATAAATGGTTTTAAAACCCAAAAATATTTTAAAGGTCTTATAGGATTCACAATGGATTTAAAAAATTAATAAAATAAAATTAAAACTTCATTATTTTTAATTGAAAACATATATTTTATCATACATAAATTTTTCATGAATAGATTTTATAGTATTTTTTACATAACTTTTTTGTCATTATTCTGTCATAATACACAAATTATATTAATATAGTGTTTAGTTTTTACATGAGAATTCTACTCTTTGAGAAAATTTTGAAAAATTCACCATTGGATATGATCAACGTTCTGATTCCCAAAATATTATTCAATTTATGTAAATAATTTTCTAAATACTTTTTTCACTTTTAAACTAAAATCTAATTTTATTGATATATGATATGTTTTTTGATAATAATAGTTCTAAACCTTATTATAATTTCAGTTGACATTGTAGAATTTGGATGATCATTTATATTTAATAATAATTATTTAAATATAATGGTTTATTAAAATATTATTTATTTAAAAAATTAATTAATTCACAAAATAAATTTCGTAGATTAATTTTAATATTACATTTCTTTGTGTATTATTTTATTAAAATAAATAACATTTATAAGCTTATAATAATCAGACAAACATGTATTCATTTTTCTATAAAAAATAAGGTATATGATATTATTTTATGGGTCTTGATACATATCCCTTATATACAATAGAAAACACCCTAAGAGTAAGTTATGTGATGGGGATATTTACATTGGGTTGTTTGGAGAATATTGTTTGGGTCATGATATCAATGATAATGAGCATCTCCCGTAAATAGTTTCTCTCATTCTTATGTTTTAGGATCTCATATTGTTCTTAGTCAAGGGAAAATCCAAGAGATATTATCTCCCTCTAAAAGTTTGATTAATTATCCTCATAGGGTAAGATCCAACTATTTGAGTCCAACACAACCCTTTTCCGTGTTAATGGGATTTTTCGATACCTTCTATTTATACTAATAATGTGATAAGTGTTCAATGCCTATATTATCAACTATAATAATTCTTAAAAGTCACCTATATTATATAAGATATAATAAATTCAAATAACTTAAACTATTTTATATATAAATATTACATATTAAGACATTGAATTAAAATGTAAGGTAGATTGATTTATAATTATTATTGTTCTGACATTGTGCTTCCTATAAATTCAATTACCCCCCCGCCTTTAGTTTAAATTGATTTGATATTTGGAAATGGATTAAATTTAATTATTTTAAGGCCATATAACTTTCAGATAAATGGAATCGTAATTTTATATTCTAAAACAAATTATGATTATCTATTAGTCTAGGGGTAAATAAAAAAAATTACAAAAGAAAGATCATTGGTTTCATGGGTCAAAATTCCAATTAAAAATATTCATTTATCGTAGATGTTTAGAGACAATATGAACATAAAATATATTCCAATTTTATAAGAGTATATCAATTCCATTCTAGACGAGATTCCTTATATTCCTCTAAACATGATGTTAATATTTTTAATAAAACACATCACCAGTTATACAAATATTTCAATGAAACAATATATAATGTCATATATTATGTTGTAGTAATTGAAGAAGCCACTCCATGAGAATCTATATAGGTGATTCATTCATCCATGTGTTTCACCATTTTCTAAACATAATTATATACTAATGAAATATGACGGACCAACATAACTCTTCATTGATTATCGGAAACATAAGTAGATCATGATCTTGGATAATTATCACCTAACATTTATTTAAGATTATAATTATCAATTATAAGGATAACAATAATTTTTAAATATTGATATCTAATCTAGATATTCCCAATTTATGGTTAAATCGACGAATAAATGAAGAAAACCTTATGATCATGGTATATATTTTCTATATTTAAATTAATTCCATTTTTTTACTATTGTCACATCTACCTTAAATTATTTAATCAATAAGACCACTAAGGATTAAATTTTTATTTTTGTGTTATTGTTTTTAAGAGAGATTCTTAAATCTTACAATATAATAGAAGAGTATAAAGATCACATGAGGATTTTACTGAAGAACCCTGAAATGTTTAAAATGTATGAAAGTTTTACTAAATATGAATTTTCTCTGCATAGAGTTTCATTTTTGAGATATATTATCCCTATTAAGGGTATATAAGGGGGTTTATCAAAGAACGATGTTATTGATCAATAGCCCAAATCAACCAATATTACTGATATCCACAATTTTATTTTCATGGATGAATGTTATGGAATTTTTTGAATAATTTCCCATTTAATCCTAATACAATTATCATGTTAAATCAAATAGAATTTTTGTTCCACTAGATGGATGAATATGATAAAAATTTCATTCAACAAAATGGAATGTCTTTCAGTGAACATATACTTATACTATCCTTCTTTGGAAAATTTTTATTTATTTATATTGATTAAATAAATAATTGAAGTGATTTGTTCCCAACTAGAATGATATTTTGGTTAAATAATAGTTATTCCAATCGAAGATTCCGGATAACATTTACTAGAATTATTATTTGGTGGTAGAAGATCTAATAATTTAATTATTAATATGGAATGATTGTATTTTAATACTAATCCAAGAAATATCTAAGGATCATAAATATTTCATGTATATATTCCCCTAAAAAGAGTTGAATATCTTTCTGAGATGATAGTTGGAGTAAAGTAATGATTATTACTAAATAATACCATACCAACCTAGGAAAGGGAATATGTTTAATGATTCATTCTGTTGAATGTATTATATTTTCAAATCATTGGTGGAGTTCTAAATAGATCTTATCCTTTATCATTTTAAAATAATAGTTCCTATAATATTTTTTTGAATTGGGTAAATCATATAATTATTCAATGAGTGTTCAATAATCTATTCATATGATGATTAAAAAAATATTTAAAGATAATGTGGGGATATAAATGTGAGATATAAATGTTCATTAGTTTAACCTTCATAGTAATTGGATGATACGGTTTTGTAATCAATAATGTATCTGATCCATACTAGACATGGAAAAGAAACTATAGGAAGAAGATCACCATATATCATTATATATTAATCATGGAATTATTGTGGTATATTGAGATATAAAATATTATTTAGTGTGGGGAAACATGACGAGATATATTTTAGAGTATATATATATATTTTTATTACATCAATTCAGGGCTAAGATATCAAATTCTAAGGGGATGAAACAATATATAGTCATACCATAATGTAAATGGGAATACATAAATTTTGTTTCCATTTTCAAACTCCAAAAAACATATATAGTCCTTAATTATATTTGTGTTAATGTAAATTACCATATGTATTCATCACACATAACTGATATTAGATATTATTTCACCCTTGAACAAATTCCTAAAAATTAAATTAATGAATTATTAAAGTTGAATTGTGTACCATAATTTTATTACTTCTAATTTAAATCATAAAGTTACCTCGATGCTCCATAGAAGTATTGATAACGCCGTAAATACAGAGCTGTGTTTCAATAATTATTATCATTAATATAAATATGGCTACTTTATGAGTACTATTCATACCTAGGAGGTATTATGGGGGTCATTTCATCAAAAATAAATTTTTATTGGGATCAATACATTCATATAGTGGAGTATTCATAAAACTATACCTTCTACTCAAGTATTCACATTTCTCCTCTATAAGCTATTTATTCAAATATTTTAAGAAATTCAATACACATTGATGAAATTATAGAAATAATTTTATTAGGACATGATATAGTTGAGGAAATGGATGATAAATTTAGACTCATTCAAAAGAACATCATGATATCTCAACATCGATAAAAGAGTTAAGCCAATTATTTTCAGTGATATCTAGATTTAAATTTCTATGGGAAGTTATTCCTAGGAATAAATCTATTAATAAATGTTATGAAATTAAAAAATAAGGTGATAATGATATGTAGGTACATTTTTACTTTGAAGATTATTGAATGGATTTTGATACTTTCTTATAACATGGATGTAACACCTGAGACTTTTATGAGAAATATTTAGTTTTTATGTTATATAAATCATCAAAAGAATAATTCACTACACACAACACTATCTTGGCTTGCTTTACACGCAACCTCGGCCTTCCTCGATAGCTTGCGTCGTACGAAATACCGAGTTTCACTAAACAACGATATGCTATTAAAATATTATTAAAACTAACCGTTATGAATAGTAATAACCACTTTTTGAAATTTTGAACATTTTATTTTTCAAAATGGAATTCAATTTTGGTTTCAGAATATCGAAATTAGCCTAGGGTGAAATTTGGGTATTAATCTGGAAACATTCAATTTTTGATGAATAGTGAAAACACTAGGTTACTATTTAAAAACCGACTTTTTATTTAAATAATTATTTATTTTATTTAAATTTTTTTATGTAAAAATTGATACATAATACCTATATAAGTTCAATGTAATTCATTGGAGTAATTTTATAATAATTTTAGAAATATAAAAATTTTATTGAACTTTTCACCGTCTTTTACCCACCTCCTAGGAGAATTTGAAAATTTACATAAAACATAATTTTACCACTTCTGTGAGTGGAATTTCAAAAACCTGAGAGACACAGTTGATGTAAGTAAGTAATATGTGGTTCAATGAGATGAAAATAAATTATGGTGAATAGTAACTTTTTACTTTTATTTACCACAGTTAAAAGTAAATAGGGTAATTAAGGGTAAAAATGATATTATTATTACCCTATCACATGTCTTAATTCTATTGGATAAGTGTAATTCGACCAAAATAAAACTTAGAAATAAAATATGACCATTTAGGCCCACTTGGATGAGATTAGGACATTTATTATTAATTTATTTAATGAAGGTTTAAAATAGTTAAAATCAAAGTTTAATAAGTAAAGAATTATTAATCTAGGGTTATACATATGATAAATTTGACTATAAATATTCATTAGAAATCTATAATTATTTCCTACATAATGGTATTTTATTTGTAATTTTTAGACATTATATGATTTAATTTATTTATGACACAATGATGATGCAGTAATTATCTTATTACTGTAATATTGACATAATTGATGTTATCAATACCCATATAAATGTAATTTGAGTCTTTTTATGTATTCCACTAATTTTTTAGGTTAATATGACATGTTAGTTTTGATTTAATTTACTTTGTTAGAACTAATCATTCTGTTATGATTTTCAAAAAAATCAATTACTAAATGGTGTCAAAATTGACATAAAATAGTTTTTAAAACAAATATTATATTATTGATTGTTATTTTATTCCTAAAAATATACGGTTCGGCCAAGATAATTATATCATGATAGGTTTATCATTAATGGACCACTTGAGGGTCTCTTGGATGTATATGGTATGTTTATTAACTATATAATATAAAAATACAAAGTGACATGGTAAATGTCAATCTAATTAACTAAGAGTTACAACTAAAAGATAAAGTTAATATAATGACCTAAACTTGTCTAAATTCTATTGTATGAGAGTATTGCGACCCATCCACACCATAGATTCGAAATATACCAATTTGGAGCTATTAAAAACTGAATTTGACTTTATAATAAAATAATATTTTTAGTTATTCCAAGGGAACCTACTCCATCTCCTCCTCACACCAAATTGAGCCTTCAAGCTCAGCCAAACCCTGCCAATTTCTCCTCTCCACATCCCTAGAAACATCCTAGAGGTCCTGCACTAGTGCAGAAAACGTTTTTTACGGCGGTTATTTTTAAATTTTTACGTCGGTTTCTAGCCGACGTTAATACGTGCGACGTTATAAATAAGGTTTTTGACGTCAGTTATTTAAAAACCGACGTCAAAAACATAAAATCGCGATGTTTATCACATCGGTTATTTTAGAACCGACGTGATAAAGGGCATGGAGGATGGTTTATCAGGTCGGTTATTTTAGAACCGATGTGATAAAGGGCCTGGAGAATGGTTTATCACGTCGGTTATTGAAGAACCGACGTGATAAACGTCCTGGACCATGGCTTATCACATCAGTTCTTAAATAACTGACGTGATAAACAGGGACGAGGGGGTTTATCACGTCGGTTCATATAGAACCGACGTGATAAATGGGGGTGAGGGCGGTTTATCACATCGGTTCATATAAAACCGACGTGAAAAACCGGGGGAGGGGGGTTTATCACGCCGGTTATTATATAACCGTCATGATCAACTGGAGGGAGGTGGTTTATCACGTCAGTTATTGAATAACCGACGTGATAAACCATTGTCCAGGCCATTTAGCATGTCGGTTATTCAATAACCGACGTGAAAAACAATTCTCCAGGCCATTTATCACGTCAGTTATTGAATAACCGACGTGATAAACCATTCTCCATGAACATTATCACGTCGGGTATTGAATAACCGACGTGATAAACCATTATCCAGGCCTTTTATCACGTCGGTTATTCAATAACCGACGTGATAAACTATTTTCCAGGCATTTTATCACGTCGGTTATTAAATAACCGACATGATAAACCCAATTTTTTTTAAACAGAACGGAGTGATATTCTCTCCACCAGAATCAACCAAAAAACAAATCAAGAAATCGAACCACAAAAAAAGAAGTACATAAAAATTAAGCATGTACATAGATAACATATAAAACTTACCCACTAGACAGCATCCACCCTCATTTATACCCCATGGACAGCCCTCCCCCACCCCGTTGGAGCCCTCACCCTCATGTATACCCCCTGGACAGCCCTCCCCCACCCCATTGGAGCTCCCACCCTCATGTATACCCCTAGTAAAACCCTCCCCCACCCCATTGGAGCCCCCACCACACTCTTGGACTGCCCCCCGACCCCCGGACACCCCCAAACACCCCTCGACAACCCCCCACCCGCCTGAACAGCACCTCCTCACCCCCTCACCCCACTTGACAGCCCCCACAACACCCCTGGAAAACCCCCCCACCCCTGGACAGCACTCCCACACCCCTGGACCGGCTTCCCACACCCCTGGACATCCCTTCCACCCCCCAGGACTGTCCCCCACCCCACCGGACAGCCCTCCCAGACTGCTGGACACCCCCAACCCCACTGAACACACCCCCACACCCTTGGAACCCCTCCCCCACAGACCCAAATCCATACCATAAGAACCATCAAAAGTAGACCAAAATAAGAAGTAGAGCAAAATTAAACATTCACTTATATAACATTCAAAACTTACACTATCAACTTAAAAAAAACTAAATCAAACCTAAACAACTACCAAATACACAATTGAAACGACAATATTAAAAATTACATTTTACATTACAAACAATTAAAATTCAATCAAACTTGTAAAATAATTTGACCACTCCACTTGTACGTGTTTGATGTCTTCAGCAGTATAGGGTTGAGGGTCATCAAAAAGCTACAAATGAAAAAGAAGATAGTTAACATGTATAATGAATAAATCAAATTGAAATATTATGACAAAGTTTAAGAGGAAATCGTACCAGGTCAAAATTCACAACTGTCCCAGTTGTTATTATTTCATACATAAATCTTAACATATAATATCCACATTCGAGGAGGCCTTGTTGTTCATGACAATTCTGTTTTGAATGAGTGTAAATTCAATATATTATTTTTATATAATAAATCAAAAATTACAAATTATAAATGGAAATTTACCTTCACATTTACATATTTGATCTTTTCTTTTCTTTTCTTTGTGTTTTTTCGAAAGTGGACCCATTCACTGTTACAAAATAATACTAATGGGGTAAATTTAAAATTCATTATAATATATAAAACTATTGAGAAATTGAAACTTACTTTTCCAATATATTCTTAAAACATTCCCGCACATCACCATGAACAGAGCATATCCAATAAAGAGCTTTCTCCCTTGGGAAAAAAATCCCTAACATCCAATGATTACTGATAAAAAAAAATTAATGTTAGTGGTTTTTTATGTTAAAAGATAATAAACTCTTTGAGAGAAATGTGTTTCATACCTCTCACAAAAGGCATCATCCAACATTGTTGGATTATATTCTTTTCAAATCTTTCAGCAATATAAACCATTCTTTGTTCCTCAGTCAATGCACATGCTTCAGGGGAAATCAATTGCGGGTCCATGAATCAGTATACTTATGTCAGTTCATTCCTCTCACAAATTTTATAAAGATACCTAATACAAAACATATATAAGTATACATTTTTAATAAATATAATGCAGGGAAAAGGTGTTAAGACTTACATGGAAAAAAAATTCACCACGTTGATGCCCAACATATCTCCAGTAACAAGCTCCATGATATCGGATTTTGTAATCCCCACACTTATTTCACGTCCACAAACATGAGATTCCATTGGAAACTCATATAAACCCAACAACAAATGTGAATATCTTGACAATCTGCCAAGACCACTGGAATCTGTATCTGGTGTCATAGCATGTTGTCTTTGTTGTTGTCTATACAGTATTTCTTTAACTTTGAAGTATTCCTGTGAAAAAAATTGAGAATTATAGTAGTTTTCAAATGATAAAACAACTTTAATAAAAAAAATAAAATAAAAGATATAAGATTCATACCTCTATGGTAATGAGTCAAAGAAGTCTGGATGGCCAAACTAAAAAATGGCTGATACTCTGTCCAACCGTCGCCACTTCATCTGTAGGTAATAGTACCCTAGCTGATCTATCTATAATATCCTGTACAGTGACCCTCTGATTCTCTACCTCTAATTTTTGATGATGAACTGTATCTCCTATACAATATACCAACCTGTATTCTACTATATGATGTCGAGAATTATCAACATACAACTCGCAATATGTAGGAAGCTGCGGCGGAGGCGTAGGATAAAGAATGGGGTCCGCAGGCTGCGGTGGGGGAGTGGGAGTTACTGGCGGAGGTGGAGGATAAATAATGGGGTCTGCAGGGGGAGGTGGAGGAGTGGGAGCTGCAGTCTGAAATTGTCTTTGCATTTCTGCAAACATAGACTTCACCGACTCTCTAATCTTGTCTTCCATCGTCGCATTAATATTTTGAACTTCAGCCTCCAAGGATTCTATTTTTTTATAAACCTCTTCAATGTTAGAAGTTGAAGAACGTGGAAACACTTTTCTTACCGATACACCTACCAGATATCCTCTTACACGACCAGGATGTTTGGGCCTTCCCAATGCTGCAAATAAAATATCTTCCCTCCCAGTAGCTGTAAATGTCCTCTCTGAACTCTGCTCCTCAAGAGAGTCCTGTATTAATTAATTGAACATTTCTGTAATGATTGAAACTTATATAAAGAAAAAATTTAACTTAAATAAATTAAATAGATATCTTACAATCCTCTCAGCTACGATTCTCGATTCTTCAAAAAGATATTGCCCTTTTTTCCCTTCCGAGCTCTCTTCCATTTTTCATGTCTAGATGGAGGGGATGGAGGGGCCACCTCTCCAGAGCTTGAAGACTCAGCTCTTAGTTGTTGAAATTTTTCCACTATCATTTTTTCTTCCAATAATGTATACCCTCCCCGAGATAAACTATGAGGGTATACATTTTTAGATTGGATCTCCTAATGAGATTTCCTTGTTTGCTATAATTTAAGAATAAGAAATCGTTAACAAAACATTAATAAAATCATTTATATAAGAATGTTTATAAAATTTTACATTGCCCTTACCAGAAATGACTCTTTTTTTCTAATTTCAAAAAACTTTCTCCATGTGTCTTCATCTATAAAAGGATATATACGACATGGATTGTCATGACTCCTATGACCATAAATGAAATCAGATGAGAGGGTTGATTTGAAATCCCTCAATTTCCTGGCATCCAACGATAATCATTTCTTCCTGACTCCTCCAGTGTCAGGAATATCAAATGTCATCTGATAAAGAAGAGGTTAAACATATTATATGTACTAGAAACATTAAAAGAATGGTCAAAAAATGACAAAAGATCTTACCAAAATCGTCTCCCACAACTGAGAGATAACCACTTTATCCACACCTCTCCAATCATCATACAGAATGCTAACGTTGGTCTTAGCCTGAGTTGCAACAAAACTCTTAAAATCTTTGGCATTCAGACCTCTAGGAATTTCATCATCATCAAACTCAACTACTATCCTTTGATCCTGCGTACGTGCAAGTGATAATTTTGGTAAACGTGTGCACCCACATTTACCAACCTTTGAACACTTTGTCGTAATAGTATCATGTGAATGTTCATCCCCAGAGGTATGGCAAGTAATATGCTCCTCTCCAGAATCATGTGGTGGATCATCTGAATAATCTGTCATTATCCTTCAAATCAAAAAAACAAACGTCAGTTCACAAATATACAAATTCAAATATTTTAATAATACTGTAATCAGAAAATAGAAAAGTGTACTAGGTTACATAATAGTAAACATTGGTAATATGGTAAGCATGTTAAACAATGGTAAATATGGAAAAGATGGTCAAGATGGTCAAGATGGTCAAGATGGTAAAAAATGGAAAAAATGGTAAACCTGGTAAACATTGTAAACATGGTAAAATAATTGTCAGTGAACAAATATACAAATTCAAATATTTTAATACTACTATAATCAGAAAATAGAAAAGTGTACTAAGTTACATAATAGTAAACATTGGTAATATGGTAAGCATGTTAAACAATGGTAAAGATGGAAAAGATGGTCAAGATGGTCAAGATAGTAAAAATGGTAAAAATGGTAAACCTGGTAAACATTGTAAACATGGTAAAGTAATTGTCAGTGAACAAAAATAAGCATTTTCAAATTCATGTAATGGTTATAAACATGATAAAGTAAACTAAACAAACTTAAAACAAACAAAAACAAAAACATATACTTATTTTATTTTAAAAAATGTTTTAATTAATAAAAAATTACAATATCTAACATTTATGGAAAACATAAATGTAAACAAGAAATAAACATATGTTACCGGTAATTTTAGGAATGTACAGATGGATTGTTTTCCCAAATTCCTTCATCGTGATCGTTCCTTATGGCACAAACTATGTCTTCAACATGATCGTCATTATGTTCTGTTAATATTTCCATGGAAGTAGGGATCTCACATAAATCAGCATATTCATCAAGTTCATCCTCACCAACATATTGTTTTTTCCCTTGTAAAACAACATCCCACTGCATATCTGATTGATTTACCACATAAAAAATTTGTTTTGCATGTGTTGCCATTATAAAAGAATCACCTGTGTCTTCCAATCTATTCAGATTAACAAGTGTCATTCCAAATTCATCGTGTCTGACACTGTTGTTACCGTTAAACCATTTACAGTTAAAAATGGGAACTTTAATTTTAAAGTAATCAACCTCCCATATGTCTTCAATCACTCCATAATATGCATTTGATGCAGAAATTGGGTTTTTGTCCTTACCACTCGAAAAATGCATTGCTTCTACAAACACCAATACACCACTATTCAGAACTGCACTTCTGTTGTCCTAAGATTTTGTATGAAATGTATAACCATTAATGTCATAACCAGACCATGTTATCAAATTTAAACATGGACCACCCACTATCCATTTTAATGTCTCTGATACATCTGATCTACCAAGAAAAGTCTTTTTAATCCATGACAAAAAAGTTTTGTTGTGCTCATTAAAAATCCACATTTCTTTCTTCTTTGGATGACATTGTTTCAACTCATTAATATGCAATGTGATATATGGTTGAGCATCAGCTATGTTATTCAAGATGTATGATTCTAACTTCTTTATATGTTTAGCTGACAATGATTTGAATTTCAAGCCACAAATCCCCTTTCCCTCATTATTAACTCGTTCATTGCGAGATGGAGGCAAACCTATGTGTTGCACCGCAGGCAAGTAGCTCGTACCAAACTCTGCTACCTCCTCATAAATATAATTATCAATAATGGAGGCTTCGGGTCGATATAGATTTTTAACATACCCCTTTAATATTTTCATATACCTTTCAAAAGGACACATCCAACGAAGATATACAGGTCCACAAAGCATTATTTCTCGAACTAGATGAATCATTAAATGCACCATTATATCAAAAAAAGTTGGAGGAAAATACATTTCCAATTGACAATGTATAAAAATTGCATTATTTTCCAAAATGTTCAAAGCATTCACATCAATCTCCTTGTTACAAATTGAATTAAAAAAATAACACAACTTCATTATAGTCTTTCTGAAACGAATGGGGAATATTCCACGCAATGCAACTGGTAGAATTTGTTCCATCATGACGTGAAAATCATGTGATTTCATACCTATCAACTTCAAGTCCTACAATGAGACAAAATTTTTAACATTAGAAGAATAACCTTGAGGCACTTTGGTATCATGAAGACACTGACAGAATCTAATTTTCTCCCTCTTCGATAATGTATGAAAAGCTGGGGGAAGAAATGTTCATCTTCCTTTAGGAGTGGGAGCTAACTCCAAACGTATTCCCATTGATAGTAAGTCTAATCTTGCATTCAAACCATCTTTAGTATTTCCTTTAATATCTAACAATGTTCCAATCAAAGAATCACAGATATTCTTCTCCACGTGCATGACATCAATATTATGTTTAACTTCATGATACCTCCAGTATGGTAGCTCAAAAAAATTGACCTTTTCTTCCAAATATGTCTATCATTACCAGATTTCTGTGTCTTTCCCAATGTCACGTCAAGGTTTTTCACCCTCTCAAAATATAGATCAGGGATAAAGGTTTTGGAGCAGTATCAAATTCTTGTGAGCCATTAAATGCCTTTTTTAGTCTTCTATAAGGGTGTTCCACAGGCAAAAACATTCGATGACCCATGTACACTGTTTTCCTCTCATGAGGCAATTGACAATTGGACGTCTGTTGTTCGCAAATTGGACATGCTTTATGCCCTTTAACACTATATCCAGACAAATTTCCATACGCTGGGAAGTCATTTATAGTGAACAGAAGCACTGCATGCAGTTAAAAATATTCCATTTTATAAGAATCATATACCCTAATACCATCAGCCCATAACAGCTTCAAATAATCAATCAACGGTGAAAAGTAAACATCAATATCATTACCGGGTTGCTTTGGACCAGAGGTCATTGTACTCAACATGACATATTTTCTCTTCATACAAACTTCAGGAGAGAGGTTGTAAATTACCAATAAAAGAGGCCATGAACTATGTGTGCTACTGATTGTTTGGTATGGATTCATTCCATCTGTGCACAACCCTTGTCTGAGATTTCTTATTTCATTTCCAAATGTAGAATACTGCGCATCAATTTTCTTCCATTGTGGACAATCAGCTGGATGACGTATTTTTCCATCACTTACCCGCTCTTCAGCCTGCCATCTTAACCTTTTTGCATCATGTGAATTAGAAAATAAATGTTTGAAACGATTAATTATAGGAAGATACCAAAAAACCTTTGAAGGGAGCTTTGTAATCTCTACATCACCATGTGATTTATTTTTTCACCTTATACTGTGATGTCCCACATTCTGGACACTCTGACAGAAATTCATATTCCTTCCTATATATAATGCAGTCATTCGGACAGGCATGTATTTTCTTGTATCCTAATCCCATCAGGCATAATATTTTCTTGTCTTTGTAATGTGAATCTGGAAGATCGTTATCTTTTGGAAGAATGTATTTCATCAATTGTAGCAGCTCTGTAAAACTTCTGTCACTCCATCCATGCTTCTCCTTCAGTTTAATCAATCTTAACACCACTGAAAAAACCATAAAATCTGTACAACCGGGATATAATGGTTTTTCAGCATCACCATATAGACGTGCAACGGTCGGTTCTATCTCAATTTATTCTACTACAATATAGCGAATCATTTCTTTTATTCCATCGGAGTTACCATCTTGCGAATCATCATCATCAGTGACATTCCGTCTAGTTTCACCATGCCAAATCCAAGGGATGTAACTCGGATTAAAACCATGACATATCAGATGATCTTTTATCTCTCTACTTTTCAACTTCTTCATATTCAAACATTTCAGGCATGGACAGAAAAAAATGTCACTACTTGGAACATTTCGTTTTGCGAATTCCAAAAAGGAATCAACACCTTCCTCAAATTCATTGCTCATTCGGTGTGCCGTAATCCAACTTCGACTCATTATTACCTATAACAAATATCAACAAAAAATATATATTTTTATGATAAGACAAATACATGTTTATATGAAAAAAATCATAATTTGAATATAAAACGATTTAAAATATTAAAAAATATATAGGTATTTAAAAAAATATGCTTGAATATTATTTTTAAAACAAAATATAGTTAGATATAATAGTTTTAAATTTCATTGAATCAAAGAAAACCATGACGCCTAATGATTCTCCAAATAAAATATACATCAATAAAACATAAACAAAATGATTTTTATCTGGAATAAGTGAATATGATCAGATGATACACATTTATAATAATCTCATGCGAATATACTAATAAACATGTTAAAATATAGGAATACCTAATGGAGCATATAACATGTGTTATTCATTCTTGTTGTTCAATCATTAAGATCTAAAGTACTCAACACTATCAAGTTCCAAAATCATGAAAGTAATAGTAGTTTTCATAAGTACCCAACACCAAATAGCTATACATCATAAGTGTCATGTTAGAAATATGAATATAGACCATTTGATTTATGTTTAACAATATTTTCATATTATCTGATCATTCTGATTATATATTAGAATTACTATATCCTTTTGATCCGATATATAATCTAAGGACATTAATATTTCTTTAGAAAAAGTAATGTTAATATCATGGTAATGTAAAAAAAAGTATATGTCGAACTATATATGTGTAATACCAATAAAAAAATACATATGTGTTTGGCCTGGGTTTCACACATAAAACAACTCATCTCACAGATTAAATTGTTGAATCATCCTACATAATACTTATTTTTATAACTTAGGGAATGAAAATAATAAAAGTTTTGATTTACGATACTCATTATGGGTAAAAATGATATATATAAATATAATATCTAATCTCATAAAAAGATATCCATTGGGGTATAAGAGCATACACAAAGCACATGATCAAAAAGATAAGTGAAACAGTTCTATATAATCATAGATCATAAAACCTGAGTCCAAGTATAACAATTTTAGCATAACATAAGACATGATTTATATGATAGTGGGAACATGATTTAAAAAAAATTATTCACAAGATCACAACATTGGTATGTGGAATAACATAAGAGTGTGGCACAAACATAATCATATATGTCCTAACATATGTCAAGGGAAAACATAGATTCATTCACCTCATATTGGGATATGTTAATCACCTTTCCTATAATTTATTATAATATTTCTTACGAGACACATCACATAACACATTGGACATGGTATAACCATCTGTATCCCATATTGATCTATGATATATAATGCATTATCGAATGCATTAGAAGAATATTATGGACCCAAATGTCACATAATGACTAACCGTATATATGGGTGAATCGTGATCATCAAATCATTTATAACACTTTCGTAGATCAATTAACTAACAAAAATGAAATGGGGGTCATAATTGTTTTTACAAAACATAATAATTATTAATACATAAAAATGTGTTTGGATGGTAAGATAATATAATATACCTAATTCAATCTAATTATCGTTAAATTATTTCTACCTAGATTGAAAAGACCTTTATAAAAAATATAATTTAACTTGAGAATGAAAAGAAAGTACCCTTTACCTTTTTTATAATGAAAAATCTGAAAAGGATGATAATAATATTTAGGTATTATAATTTTTTTATGAATTATTAATAATAAAAGAAATCACCTCACTTGGTTTTGTTGAAAATCATACATACCATCGTATTCAAGAAATCAGATACACTTTGCATGAAAAGGTCCATCATTTTTAGTAGATGACTGAAAGAAGAAATGTATTATCAGACTCACCATGAGTCCAGAATGAAATATTTGATTGTAATAGGTATGAATTGATATTTTTATGAATGTAGATGAAAACAGATGATGGTTTTCAAAGCTGGCGGTTAATTATAGGGCTGTCGCTGGAAGGGGCGGAGGTGGGGTGGGTCAATTCATGAGGTTTGACTTGGTGTTGCGGAGGGCCCCACAATGTTGCTAGAATGTCCCAACTATAAGGACATCCCATCCACACTTAGCCTCTTCCTATATTTCAAAAAATATGATTTTTTTCATCAATTTATAAAAAAGGAGTATATATGATGTCTTTTTTTACTAACAGTCATATATTTTACATGATGGATTGAAAAAGAAACCTTCATATATGAGACATGTAGTGCAGATATTTAAATAATTGTCATACATGTATAGTTTTTTAACCCATAAAGATAATTCATGTTTCTCCTAGCTTTAATGGGGAAAAAATGAAAAACCACTGCACCTCTTCACTCAAAAATTCATTCAAATGCTAAGAAGGCTTATAAGATAAAAACACTTAAATTCCAAGGAAAAACAGCCCAAATAAATAGAATTAAAATAATTTTTCTATACACAATGGAGAAATAATTTATACAAATTTTATGATGAGAGATAAGTGTTATAAGAAGATTTTAGTAAACGATGTCGATGAAACAATGAATTTTACCACTACACCATTTGAATGTTGCGAGTAGAATGTTGTGAGTTGAATGTTGCGAGTTGAATGTTGCGAGTTGAATGTTGCGAGTTGAATGGACATAATAACCATTTTCAATATCAAAAAATTCCACGAGATTCAAAAATGAACGAAAAGAACATCAAGAATCGAAACAAAAACGAACGAAATAAATTCGTGGAAGGCTTACTTGAATGTTGCGAGTTAAGATGATAGATCTGATAGGAGTGAAGAAGATAAACTATGAATCCAAAATGAGTTTAACGCAGGTTGATCAACGAGCCGATTAAGGTTTACCGCGCGAGAGAGAGACGAGCCAGCGGACTGTCAATCGAAAAATCGTAAATGACAGTCCACAGACTTTAATTTAAATGTTTTATAACGTCGGTTATTGTATAACCGATGTTATATACTATTTTTTAACTTTATAACGTCAGTTATCTTAAAACGACGTAAAAAAGATCCCGCACTTTGGTTTTTTTACGTCGGTTATTTTATAACCGACGTAAAAAACGAGATATATGCGGGGTTTTTATGTCGGTTATTTGGAAACCGACATAAAAAACCCGATATCTACGCATTTTTTATGTCGGTTATTTTATAACCAACGAAAAAAACAAAAGCCCGGGTGGGTTTTTTACGTCGGTTATTTGGAAACCGATGTAAAAAACGCATAGTCAAAACGTTTTTTACGTCGGTTATCAAATAAACGACGTAAAAAACCCGATATGTACACGTTTTTTACGTCGGGTATTTTATAACCGACGTAAAAAACCAAAGCCGGGGTGGGTTTTTTACGTCGGTTATTTGGAAACCGACGTAAAAAACCCGATATCCACTCGTTTTTTACTTCGGTTATCAAATAACCGACGTAAAAAACCAAAGCCCCGGGGGGTTTTTTACGTCGGTTATTTTATAACCGACGTAAAAAACCCCGTGCTTTGGTTTTTTACGTCGTTTATTTGATAACCGATGTAAAAACCCCCCCGTGCATTGGTTTTTTACGTCCGTTATAAGATAACCGACGTAAAAACCCAACAGGTGCGATTTGTAACGTCGGTTATTAAAATAACCAACGTGAAAAATCTACTCACCGCATTGTTAAGTCGGTTATATATAACCGACGTAAAAAATGGTGACGTAAAAAATGATTTCTGCACTACTGCTGGTCTTCTTCAAAGACCAATTTTTGTGCCCTAAAAGGAGGTCTCAAAGAAGTGATTTAAAGAAGAGGTAATGTCTGTTACCGATTCTTTTATCTTTATTTCTTCTTCCACTTCTTCTTCTTTAGTTGTTTCATTATGAAGTAATAACATCAGAATCACTCATATACTGATATGTCATTATAATTATTAAAAAACCCTATTTCACCATCTATCCATCCTACGGAAAACGAAATCACCGCGCGTGCATATGTACGGAATACCGTCTCGACGTCGTGGTGTAATCTATTTTCCCCCACCACCTTACTTGGATGGGTATAATGGTGTAAATAATAACTATATATGATTATTGTAAAGTGATATTGATTCTGAAATAGTATACATACACTCCAATACAATTTCACGATCATGAGAAAGATATCACCGCTCGTGCGTACATACGGAATAACGTCTCCACGATGTGATGCGACTCGTTCTACAAGATCTTCATTGAATAATGATTAAATAAAAGAGTTGAATGAATGAATATGATATATATTACACTAATAACATTCTGGACATGAGTTATCTATAACCTAAAGAGATGAATAAGAATTTATTCGACAAAAGATGCATAAGAACAAAAAGTAATAAACACCCAAATAACAAGTAGTAATGAAATATTACTAATAAGAAGCTAAGAATATGGACGTATATGATATAATAACAATAATTATTATTCTTCAATAAGTCAATAACATTATTTAAATCATTATACAGGAGGTTCAGACACTTACGAAGCAAATCGGACCTAAGGTACGGGAAAATATCACAATCTCATTGTTTTCCGAGATTGTTTATACTTTGGTATTTACTGGGGTGTATTTTATCATCCACATCCATGTTTCCTAAATATTTAATATTATTTCCATCCACCTACAATTTTTTAAATCTAATTTTACTCTTTGGTGAGTTTTTAGTAAAAGATATGAAAGGAATCTTTTGTCGTTTTTCGTACGAGGTACTTTTTTAGTTTTCTGAAAAAAGTACGAGAAGAATGTTTTTTTAACTTATACGGCATGAATGGATTTTCGAAAAATTATTTCCATGAAGATTCACTTATAAGTTTTCAATTTTATTTTTAATCAACTTATTTTATATTAAAATTGTATGACATGTTAAGAAAGGAAAAGTGTTTTTGAAGTAGAAAGGATATTTTCCTCAAGAATGGAGTTCAAGTATTTTATCAAAATTATTTTCCATCTAAGATAATAAAGTGTTCTATTTATATCCCTATTATTACATTGATTTGCATATGTTGTTGTGGAATTATTTTTATGAATTCCTTTATTTTATATGAATTGTTTTATGATGTCACGATGTTTAAGATTCCATTTTTTATTACATGGGTTATGCTATGATGTATGGTTTATGATTTTGTGGCACACATAAGAATGGTATCATTATGAGATGGGTGGTACCTATATCTACCTCCAATGTATTTGGTAATGATTTTATATCTCATGAGATAGACATGGCTGGAACGGCAGGTTAAACCGGTTCAGTGAAACAGGATTGAAACGAGGAATGAACTCAGTTCAGAAATGGACTTTGTCCACTAAGATAGTCTTGGAAATGAGTCTTGACTAATTAGAAATGATTATATATGATTATGTGCGTATTCCACAGTGTTTCATGTTTTATGTTATGATTATTGGGATTACATTTCACTTCTATGATTTATCCCATGGTATTAAATTATTATTTCTTTTGTAGGTTAAGATTTCCAAAATGTTATGTTCATGATGTGATTGATTTTTTTGCTTACCCTTACTGAGAATTTGAGCTCACCCTTTTGTATGTTTTCTTTCCCCCTGGTCAGGAAGAAGGTTATTAAGTAAGATATGCCAAAAGGGACTATAGATATGCTGAAATAAATGGGAGACAGTGTAGACGCTTTATGAACCAGTTGTTTATGTTTCCCAGTTTTAAAGACACTATACCTATACGGTCCTTCCATGGTTTTGTTATATGTTGTAATAAGTATGCTTCATTTTTGATGTATTAACAATGTATGTAACGTATGGGTCGATATAGTTGGTATCAGTGGAAAGGTATAGTCAACCATTGGAAACATGGGTGTGGAAGCCTTAGTATGAACCCTAAAGATATGTCTAAGCATAGAACACAATCTTAGTGTTTTAGAAATGGCCATGAATAACCTAGGATAAGACCTTAAGTGTGAAATTTTATTCTTGATTATGAGGTTTTCCTATTATAATTAGTGTTGATCACACTATTCTTCTTGGTTTTAGTCAATGGCTGGAACCCGAAGGAATCGTGTTAATGTGGAATGCGACGGACAATTTAATGATTGTCCCCCTGAGAAACCAAACATTACGGGTGATAGAATGAAAAATATTGTAGCCATGCTCACACAACTTTCTCAAGCTATGAATCATGCTGGACTTCCAAAAGAGCAAAGGAAGGAGCAAAATTCTGTTGAATCTTTCATGAGGTAGCATCCACCTTCATTCAGCGGGTCTACTGATCCATTAGTTTCTGAACAATGGATCGGTACTACTAAAAATATATATTCAGTTCATCAATGTTCTGAACATGATAAAGTCATCTTAGCAGTGTATCGTTTGGAAGGTGATGCTGATCAATGGTGGAATCTTATCAAGAATATGAGGCAAAGAGATGAAATTGAGTCCATGGAATGGGACGAGTTCAAGAAATTATTTTTCAATAATTATTTCCCTCGTATTCTTCGAACAATGATGGAGAAGGTGTTTTTTGAACTGAAGAAAAAGGATGATGAATCCCTTGGTACCTATGAAGAAAATTTTACAAGACTTGCAAGGCACGCTTCCAGAATTATTGTCCAACTTGAGAGTAAGATCGATTGATTCTTTAGTGTCTTAAAACCAAGTCTTTGAAGGGCGTTATCCATAAGAGTCATCAATATCTATGAGGAAATCATTCCATGTTCTCTCAAAGTTGAAATAGATATTAGAGTAACCCATCAGTCATATGGGTTTGATTAGAAGAGGAAAATGGAAAGCACACTGAAAAGAAGATGAGTTTTCCCGTATGCTCAAAGTGTGGATAGAATCATGGAGGGAGTTTTCTTAAAGGGACAAGTAAATGTTTCAAATCTGGAAAGGAAGGTCATTGGGAATTTGAATGCCGCAACGATGGGAAGAAGAAGTCTAGTGATGCGAACAATGAAAAGGCTACACAGAGTGCACCTCATACACATCAGTGTTACAAGTGCAAGGAAATGGGGAATTATTTCAATCAATACCATAATCTGAGGTTTGATGATGATGGTCAACGTCAACAAACTCTTAAGGCTAAAGACAAAGGAAAGTCACATGCAATTTCTATCAGGGATGTGGAGTACGATAACAAAGTGTTGAAAGGTACACTTACCATCCACTCTAAAGTAGAAAATGTTTTATTTGATTCTGGATCCACCCACTCTTTTATTTCTGAAGAATTTTCTAATAGTATCACCATATTACCTCAACAATTAGATGTTGAGTTAGCTGTGACAACCCCTAATTGCACAACAGTCACCTCAAAAGTTTATAATTCTTCCCTGATTGAAGTTTGGTGGAAGGTGCTTCCTGCAAATCGTGTGATCCTTCTTACATTGGAATTTGATGTGATTCTTTGCATGGATTGGATTTCTCTATATGGAGCTCAAATCAATTTCAAAAGTAGGGAATTCACATTTCATATTCCAGATCAATCTATGATCGTCTATCGATGCAAGGATGAACATAACCTTCCAGTGGAAATTTCTTCCATCTTATGGGTCTTGATTCCAGTAAATGAAGGTTATTTATCTCAAATGGTTGGTGAGAAACTCATGATTAAGAATATGCCCATTGTACGGGAGTTTGACGATGTCTTTCCAGAGGAATTGTCAGGTCTTCCACCAAATCTCGAAGTTGAGATTTCAATAGAACTCATACCGGGTGCTTTACCTATTTCAAAGACAACTTATAAAATGGAACCAATTGAGTTGCAGGAATTGAAGAAGCAACTACAAGAGAATCTTGATAAGTGGTTCATACACCCTAGTGTGTCACCTTGGGGAGCACATGTTCTGTTTGTTAAGAAGAAATATGTATCAATGAGACTCTGCATTGATTATCGAGAACTTAACAAGATCACTATCAAGAACAAATATCATCTCCCGCGCATTGATGAATTATTTGACCAACTACGAGGAGCTCAATACTTTTACAAGATTGATCTTCGTTCAGGGTATCATCAATTAAGGGTCAAAAGGGAGGATATACCAAAGACGACTTTCTGTACAAGGTATAGACATTATGAATTTATAGTGATGCCTTTTGGTCTTACTAATGCCCCTGCTATCTTCATGGATCTGATGAATAGAGTCTTTAGAGACTATCTTGATCAGTTTGTGGTAGTCTTTATAGACAATATTCTTGTATATTCAAAGAGAAAGGAAGAACATGAAGATCACATGAGAATTATATTGAAGACCCTGAGAAAGGATAATCTTTATGCCAAATTTACCAAGTGTGAATTTTGGCTTCAAAAAGTTTCATTTTTGGGTCACATAATCCCAAAAGAGGGGATATCTATGGATCCAGCAAAAATAGGGGTTATCGATAGATGGTTGAGACCAACAATAGTAACTGAGATCTGAAGTTTTCTTGGTTTGACTTGATATTATTGACGTTTTGTGAAATATTTTTCAAGATTATCTAATCCACTCACCAGGTTGACTCCGAAAGGAGTTATGTTTGTTTGGACGTAGAAATGTGAAGAAAATTTCAAAGAGTTGAAAAGATGGTTATCCAGTGCACCTATGCTCACACTGCCTTGTAGTGGGGAAAGGTTTGTGATCTAAAGTGATTCATCCAAGAAGGGATTGGGGTGTGTTCTTATGCACAATTATATGGTGATAGCTTTTGCCTCACGAGAGTTGAAAATACATGAGAAAAATTACCCAACTCATGATTTGGAGTTAGCTGTGGTAATCGTTGCATTAAATAATTGGAGGCATTATCTTTATGGAAAAGGGTGTGATATTTATATTGATCATAAAAGATTGAAGTATATTTTCACACAAAAGGAGCTGAATATGTGCCAAATAAGTTGGTTGGAGCTGATTAAGGATTACAACTGCTCAATTAATTACCACCCTGGGAAAGAAAACAAGGTGGCAGATGCAATAAGTCGACAAGACCATTCCAGTTTATCCATGATGAGGATCAGAAAAGATCCAATATTTATGGATTTACAAAGGATGGATCTTGGAATTATAATGGAAGGGGGAAATCATATCTTTCTCAAAGGAATGTTCAACCATCTATTCATGTGAAGATTAAAGTGGTACAGAAAGAAGATGTAGAGTTACAAAAGAAGGTGAGAAATATTCCAGAATTCTACATTGATTGTGATGGGATAATAAAGTTCAGGAATCGGGTTTGTGTTCCTCCCATCCCCGAACTAATAAAGGAGCTGCTAGATGAGGCTCATAGTTCTTCATTCTCTATTCATCCTGGAAGCACGAAGATGTGTAGGGACTTGAAAGAGTACTTCTGGTGGGATGGCATGAAAAGAGATGTTGCTGAATATGTCTCTCGATGCTTGGTTTGTCAGCAAGTTAAATTTGAGAGACATAAGTCTAAGGGGATGTTACAACCATTACCAATAACCAAATAGAAATGGGAAAACATCACCATGGACTTTGTCACATGACTTTCTAAAATATCTAAAGGCAATAATGCTATCTGGGTCATAGTTGATCATCTTACAAAGTTTTTACACTTCATTGCTATTAGAGAGGATTTCTCTCTGGATCATCTTGCCAGGATATATGTAAAGGAAGTGGTAAGATTGCATGGAGTACCACATTCTATTATATCTGATCGGGATCCGAGGTTTACTTCAAAGTTCTGGAGAAGTCTTCAACATACTCTGGATACAGAGTAGAGTTTCATCACTGCTTATCATCCTCTGACAGATGGTCAGTCTGAGAGAACAATTCAAACTCTAGAATATATGTAGAGAGATTGCTCTATGGATTTCAAAGGTGGTTGGGATAAACACCTAACTTTGGTGGAATTTTCTTATAATAATATCTTTCACTCCAGTATTCAGAAGGCTCCTTATGAATCTCTCTATGGAAAGAAATGCAGGAATCCAACTGGCTGGGATGAAGTTGGGGAAAGCAAGCTACTAGGACCTGATCTTGTTGATGAGATGGCAGAAAAGGTCAGATATATTCTACAACACATAAGAGAAGCTCAGAGTCGACAAAAAAGTTATGCCGACAACCAAAGAAAAGACGTAGAGTTTGAAGTGGGTGATAAAGTGTTCTTACGAATATCTTCTTGGAAGAGGGTCGTGAGATTTGGAAGGAAGGGAAATTTGAGCCCTAGGTATATCAGTCCTTTCGAAATACTTGATCTTGTTGGGAAGGTAGCTTACCGATTGGCACATCCACCGAATCTCTCTCATGTACACGATGTGTTCCATGTATCTCTCTTGAGAAAGTACATACCTGATCCTTCACATGTACTCAGCTCAGAAGTTGTACCACTGAAGCAAGATCTTTCTTATGAAGAACAGCCGATAGAGATTTTGTATCGTAGTGAAAAAGTCCTACGGAACAAGACCACTCGATTGGTGAATGTTTTATGGAGGAACCAACAATTAGAAGAAGCTACATGGGAGCTTGAGGATATGATGAGGGAGAGGTATCCTAATCTTTTTGTTACAAAGTGACGAATTTCGAGGTCGAAATTCATTTTAAGGGGGGTAGAATGTAACACCCGAGGCTTTTACGAGAAATATTTTGTTATTATGTTATATAAATCATCAACGGAATCTTTCACTACACAAAACACTAGCTTGGCTTGCTTTACACGCAACTACGACCTTCCTTGATAGCATGCGTCGTACGCAATACCAAGTTTCACTAAACAACGATATTCTATTAAAATATTATTAAAACTAGCTGTTATGAATAGTAATAACCACTTTTTGAAAATTTGTAAATTTTATTTTTTTAAATGGACTTCATTTTTGGTTTTCGAATATCAAAATTATCCTAGAGTGAAATTTTGGTATTTTTCTAGAAACTTTAAATTTTTGATGAATAGTGAAAACACTGGGTTACTATTTAAAAACCGACTTTTTATTTAAATAATTATTTATTTTATTTAAATTTATTTTAGGTCAAAATTGATACATAATACCTATATAAGTTCAATTTAATTCATTGGAGTAATTTTATAATTATTTTAGATATATAAAAATTTTATTGAACTTTTCATCGTCTTTTACCCACCTCCTAGGAGAATTTGAAAATTTATATAAAACTTAATTTTACCACTTCTGTGAGTGGAATTTCAAAAATCCTAGAGACACGGTTGATGTCAGTATGTAAAATTTGGTTCAACGAGATGAAAATAAGTTTTGGAGAATAGTACCTTTTTACTTTTATTTACCACCGTTAAAAGTAAATAGAGTAATTAAGGGTAAAAATGATATTATTATTACCCTAACACATGTCCTATTTCTATTGGATAAGTGTAATTCGACCAAAAACAACCTTAGAAATAAAATATGACCGTTTAGGCCCACTTGGTTTAGATTAGGACATTTATTATTAATTTATTTAAAGAAGGGTTAAAATAGTTAAAATCAATATTTAATAAGTAAATAATTTTTAATATAGGGTTATACATATGATAAATTCGACTATAAAGATTAATTAGAAAGATAAAACGATTTCATATATAATGGTATTTTATTTATAATTTTTATACATTAAATGATTAAATTTATTTAAGACACAAAGATGATGCAGTAATTATCTTATTAATGAAATATTGAAACAATTGATGTTATAAATACCCAAATAAATGTAATTTGAGACTTTTTATGAATTCCAATAATTATATAGGTTAATATGACATGTTATTATTGATTTAATTCACTTTGTTTGAACTAATCATTATGTTATGATAATCACAAAAATTAATTACTAAATAGTGTTAAAATTGACATAAAATAGTTTTTAAAACAAATATTATATTATTGATTGTTATTTTATACCTAAAAATCTATGGTTAGGCCAAGATACTTATATCATGATAGGAGTATCATTAATCGACCACTTGGGGGTCGCTTGGATGTATATGGTATGTTTATTAACTATATGATATAAAAATACAAAGTGACATGGTAAATGTCAATCTAATTAACTAAGAGTTAAAAATAAAAGATAAGGTTAATATAATGATCTAAACCAGTATAAATCCTATTGGATGATAGGATTTCGACCCCTCCCCACCTTAGATTCTAAATATATCAATTTGGAGCTATTAAAAACCGAATTTGACTTTATAATAAAATAATATTTTTAGTTATTCCAAAGGTGACCCTCTCCTCCCTTATAAAAGGGAACATCCCCCCTCTCCTCCTAACACCAATTTGAGCCTTCATACTCGGCCAAACCCTTACAATTTATCCTCTCCACTTCCTTAGAAACATCCTAGAGGTCGTGGTCTTCTTCAAATACCAATTTTAGTGCCCTAAAAGGAGGTGTCAAAGAAGTGCTTCAAAGAAGAGGTAATGTCCGTTACCGATTCTTTCATCATTATTTCTTCTTCCACTTCTTATTATTTAGTTGTTTCATTATGAAGTAATATCATTAGTATAAGTCATATAATTATATGTTATTATAAGTATGAAACAACCCTATTTCACCATCTATCCATCCTACAGAAAATGAAATCACCGCGCGTGCGTACGTACGGAATACCGTCTCCACGCCTTGGTGTAATCTATTTTCCCCCACCACCTTACTCGGATGGGTATAATGGTGTAAATAATAACTATATAGGATTATTATAATGTGATATTGATTCTGATATAGAATACATACACTCCAATACAATTACACGATCATGGGAACGATATCATCGCTCGTGCGTACGTACGGAATACCGTCTCCACGATGTGATGTGACTTGTTCTACATGATCTTCATTGCATAATGATTATATAAATGAATTGAATAAATTAATATGATATATATTACAAAAATACAATTCTGGAAATTAGGTATCCATAAATTAAAGAGATGAATAAGAATTTATTCGACAAAATACGAAGAAGAACAAAAAGAAAAAAACACCCGAATAAGAAGTAGTAATGAAATATTACTAATAAGAAGCTAAGAATATGAAAATATACGATATAATAACAACAATTATGATTTTGGAATAAGTCAATAACATTATTTAAATCATTATTTAGGAGGTTCAGACACTTACGAAGCAAATTGGACCTAAGGTAAGGGAAAATATCACAATCTCATTTTTATCCGAGATTGTTTATACATTGGTATTTACTGGGGTGTATTTTATCTTCCACATCCATGTTTCCTAAATATTTAATATTATTTCCATCCACCTACAATTTCTTAAATCCAATTTTACCCTTCTTTGAGTTTTTTGTTAAAGATATGAAAGGAATCTTTTGTCGTTTTTCGTACGAGGTACTTTTTGTCTTTTCAACAAAAGTACAAGAAGAATGTTTTTTAACTTATACGGCATGAATGGATTTTTAAAACATTATTTCCAAGAATCATCCCTTAAAATTTTTCAATTTTATTTTTAATCAACTTATTTTATTTTAAAATTGTATGACATGTTACGAAATGAAAAGTGTTTTTGAAGTAGAAAGGATATTTTCCTCAAGAATGGAGTTCAAGTGTTTTATCAAAATTATTTTCCATCTAAGATAATAAAGGGTTATATTTCTATCCCTATTATTGCATTGATTTGACTATGTTTTAATGGAATTATTTTTATGAATTCCTTTATCTTATATGAATTGACTTATGATGTCACGATGTTTAAGATTCCCATTTTTATTATGTGGGTAATGATATGATGTATGGTTTATGATTCTGTTGCACACATAAGAATGGTATCATTATGAGATGGGTGGGACCTATATCTCCCTCCAATGCATTGGGTAATGATTTTATATCTCATGATATTGACATGGATGGAACGGAAGGTTAAACCGGTTCAGTGAAACAAGTCTGAAATGAGGATTGAACTCGATTCAGAAATAAACTTCTTCCACTAAGATAGTCTTGGAAATTAGTCTTGACTAATAAGAAATGATTATCTATGATTATGTGTGTATGCCACAAAGTTTCATGTTTTATTTTATGATTATTGGGATTACATTTCAATTATATGATTTATCCCATGGTATGAAATTATGATTTCTTTTGCAGGTTAAGACTTCCAAAATGTTATGTTCGTGATGTGATTGATTTTTCTGTTGTTTACCCTTACTGAGCATTTGAGCTCACCCATTTGTTTTTTTCTTTCCCCCAGGTCAGGAAGAAGGTTATTAAGTAAGATATCCCAAAAAAGGACTATACATATGATGAAATAAATGGGAGATAGTGTAGTCGATTTATGACCCAGTTGTTTATGTTTCCCAGTTTCTAAAGACACTATAACTATACGGTCCTTCCATGGTTTTGTTATATGTTGTAATAAGTATGCTTCAATTTTGAAGTATTAACAATGTTTGTAAAGTATGGTTCGTTATAATGGAAGTCCCATAAAACCTCTCTCAAGTTAACTATATGTTACATATATATATCCTGAATGATTATATAAAAGATCTATCACATTTACAAAACTCATACATTAATATCCAGGGAATGATATTTCAAATTGTGTTTTCAAGAAAATATCATGGATAATAGAGATAATTTTCATGGAAGAAGACTTATGTACTGGTTAATGTTCTCTGGATGAATCATAAATTCATGGAAGCTACAATGGAACCCAAGAATGTGATAAAAAAATATATCCTCATTTTATAATTAATATTTATAATATATTAGTGGATAAATTAATTTTAAATATGGTATAATATAACACATCATTATTTTATATATATTACCTTTCCAATAGAAATGAACTATATAAATGCTTTCCTTTCATACAACCCTGAGTCAAAACTGTATCATAATAATATAAAATAAAATAACCAATCTATTGATCTAAAATTTACTAATAATAATAATATAAATATAAAGAAAATATTATAAAAAATATTCGAATGATGAGTAGTTAAAAAACATAATTTTGAACAATGTCTGTTTATGCTTCAAAAATATGGGATTTCAATAGTTGGTATTTTCACAATTTTCATCAAAATGTTACAAAGAAATCAGAATATAAATATAAATTTAATTAAATGAAATTAATAAAACATTATAAATTTTTATTTCATTATTATCATAGTGTTATTTTTTATGATTCTTATAAAAAGATGTATTTTCCAGTGAATAGTGAAAAATACCAATTTTATTAAAAAATGCCATTCCTTTAAAGTAAATTAACCATTATGTTTTAAATTTACTCATTATGAAAAAGATACCTATATGGTTATTAATGATATTAATTATTACATGTGAATTAATAATAGAATTTATTTTGATATATGTTTTTTATACCCAATACATTTTTTAAAAAAACATAATGTGTGAAATGGGTTGTTTTCTAAATAAATTAATATATTAATTTTTTATCAATTTATTGATATTTATATATTAAATATTCAATCATATATTTTAACATTATTTTTACGTCTTTTCATGGATGTAATTAAATAATGTTATTTTTTATTCTGAACAATTCATTAGTAAAAATAGTATGTTTTAGTTTTCATGATTATTTTAAATTATTATATTCCAAATATATAAATTGATTTTTGTAAAATGGATTTCATATTTTTCATCTGAATAATAGATATAATTTAATAGGTTCAACTTAAATTTTGTTTATAGTAAATATTAAATAATGTACAATTGTGTTGAAACTATTATGGTTGAAACAGGTTTACCATGGTTTAAACCAGCAATAAGGTCCCTATTAAACCTAAAACATGTCTAAATGTATCTAGGTGAAGTAAATATAACCAAATAATATTATATACTCCAATAACATTTAACTAATACCCACATTAACATTAATGTGATATATATTACTGAAATATTTTAGAAATTCACAGTGTTTCATTCCAACTACTTATAATATGTCAGCATATATTCTCCCTTATTTATGCCATTTTAGCTTTCTAGATCAAATAATACCTATCCCAAAATCATCAATAAAAACTCCCCTTAATCATATATCTTATTATATTATCTTAATACTAATAATTCATGGATTAATTTGTATGTGATGTAATCATCTCAACGAATTGATATATATATTAACCATTACCTTTCAATTTTATTTCAACATCTAGTACATCTAAAAATGTTGTATCAATAAAAAAGTTATTAATATTTTAAAATAAATATATTTATAGGTTATTATAGTTATTTATTGTCAATTTACCTTCTCTTCATAATCATTTATAGAGCAATGAATCACTCATACATTTTTTGGGACTACCTCCTCCGCATAGCGATAAGAATCATTACCATGACATTCTTCCTAGATGTTTATTATGATATATTAAAGGATTATGTATTACTATAATGATATATTATTAAATCCATATTGGTGGGTTATTATTTACCATTTTTTTCAATACATCAATTGAAAAATGGAAACGTCACTCATGCGTAATTACAGACTTCTATCACCATATATTTATTTAATTCGTTTTTTCATCACCACATTAAATGAATTATATATATGTATACATATATAATGAATATAACTGATAGTTTTTTATGAATATTTATTATATTATGAATCCATTATAATTTTTAATGGTTCATAATTATTGAACCAAAATATAAAAGAAAAATACAACTATTTACAATCCAAATGAAGGATTCAATAGAGAATTATTAATAATTGTGTGTTGAAATGATATTAGTGGAACATATATTATTTTATAAGAATGAATATTATTTTTAATATAATAAATTTAAATATAAATTTACTATATAATATTTTTTATCCATTTTGAATAATTTTGGATGTGCTATTTGAGTTTATCATTAATCATTTATTTTCATGAGATATATTCAATTTTTAACTCTTATTTCATTCAAGTGTGTTATATAGTACACATTAGTATGATATATCAATAATATCATTATATTAATTGATCTTATAGTTTCAAGTAATATCACTCATTTCATGGAAGATATGGTTATTAAGTTACCTAAGCTGTAAGGATTTTATTTTACAATATCATTTTTACCGGGATTTATTTTTCTTAAATAATTCCATGATAAAATAAAACTGTCTATATAATCCAATTAATAAATTTAGTGTCTTACCATATATTTATTTCTATAAATTTTTTTTAATTTCATTTTTCACTCTTTAACTACAATATTGACCAATATAATTTTTAGTATGGAAAACTGTTTTAATTTCTCTCTTTGACCAGGAATCATTTCATCCATGTCGGTATTTTATTTAAAACTACTTTAAAAAATGTCTTTACTATTTAATAAATATCTAATTAGTTTATTTTTATCCATATATTCCTTTTTATGAAAATATTTCGATGGATATTATATTCATTTATAAATCATTTAATTTTTACTCTATCAAATGTTGGAAATGATTTTTCAATTTAATCTACATATTATGAAATATATTACCCACTATAAAGAATTATCTTCATAAAGAAACATAGCCAATAACTTTTCTCTGTTATTTCAAAATAAAAAATATTTCATTAATATATTGAAATTTTATTTTAGCTTAATGAACTAATTTCGAAATGAAAAGTTTATTATCCTCAAAAAGTGTTCAGTTGATATTTATATTGTGTTTTTCTATCTCTTATAATTATTTGTGGTTTATTAATCATTATTGGGGATATGATCCAATTTAACCATATTTATTCTTTATATAGAGGTTTTTTGCATTTTATGATGGAATTATTATGAAAATAGATTTCTCTTAATGTGATAATCCTTGATATAATGATAAATGGTTTCATGATCTTCTGGAATATATTTGAATTGATTATGATTATATGAAGAATGGTTTATTTATAAACATATGATTTGTGGTAACATTTTAAAATATGTAGGGTGACGTAGTCATATACCTCCAATGCATTGGGCTATGATTTAGGAGTGGAGAAGTCCCTAATGCATGCCATTATTAATAAAATCCTCAAAGATGAAGTCAATAAAAGAATCGATGATAATCGAAATATAATTTTGTAAATTACAAGGTAGGAATTTATATTTAGTGGAATTACCAATAATGTCATTATTATTACTGAACAATTAACAATGAAATAATTTTCAATAGGAAGTTTTAATTCCACAACATTATGATTTTTTTTTTGTTATTTTCACAATGACCATGACTTATTATTGATGATTACACACTCATATTCCCTGCATATTATTATTACCAGTAAGATTGTACAAGATTGAACTGTAATAATATTTGACTACTTGGGTTTTATTATAAAATGTATTTTCCATTTTCTCATAACATTATTATTACCGTATTCTAACTTATAATATATTAGTTGACATATATTATGTTTATCCATATTGTGTATCTGAGATTCCAATTTCTTATGTTTTCATTCCCCGTGATATGATGTTTTTTTGGTATAATATGTAAAACAAGGGTTCCCATTTTAAATAAGTAAACGAGATAAGTATATATTACTTTTTTACCATTTCATTATATCAATATGTTTCCATAGAAAATAACAATTTATTATTCTATATGTAATTAGATTGATAAGTAATAAATATTAATTTAATGTGATGTATAATATATATATATATATATATATGAAATTTTTAGGTTTACATAATAGATTTTGAGAAATATATCTTAATTTCATTGAATATTCAATCACAAAGAAATTAGCTTCCTCGAAACATATTCTATTATCTTTACATAGAATCCCATTACAGTGGATTCTAATACCACAAATTTAAAAAAAACACATGATCCCTGAACCAACAATATTATAGTTTACTGCACATATCAAACCCTCATGTTTGGATAGGTGAAAAATCCATCAAATACCTAATATTACCAATCATTTATAAAGTCAACAAAGGTTCTGATTAATATAGTGCATAAATTTCCATGTTTATTCATATTCTCACCCTCCCATAACTTGAAACTCCATCTTAAGAACACAAGATGATTAATATTTATGTTTATCACCATGGGAAACAGGGTTTCACCCATGATAAAGCTTAATTAATTCTATAGTTTTCACTAAAATTTAGTCAACATAGAACATAAAACTCTATATACCATTTGATGAATAACTAACCTAATTCTCAAAAGAGATGGATCCACTCACCAAACCAAGAAAGAGAGGACACTCATTGAAATAATTTGAGACCAATATTAATAAAATAACATGTCATACCATTTGATCCATTCACGATAAAAAAATTTAATGTTACTAAACTAGGATTAGTATAACCCATGCATGAATATAATGGTCTCACAATACATGATATGGTGTGGGAATCAGTTTCACCATGATTGGAAATATATATCTAAAAGTGGTTATGTGTGCAGTTCTATAAGAATATCCTTCTATCTATCCCCTATTGTAGGGAGAATAACTTGTTTCTATACCATCCACTATTAGGGACCCTAGATAGGGTGAAAAAATAAATAAACTATTATTTGAAATACCTATTTAGATTCCTAATAATTGTCAACAATTATACACATCTTCATAAAACCATAACTATTAATATCCCATGATAGAATTGAACTAACCAATGGTTGTGATTCTGTGGCTATACCAATGAATTTTATATCGTAGGAAATGTTATACAAAAAATAATCAAATACCAAGAACTATTAATCTAGTGAATGAGAACAAAACACTATTCATGAAAAAATCAACTGAAAAATAGTTTTAATTAATACTACACAAGGTATGCAGGGCTTAAAAACTACTATACCCAGATATGTAGACCGATGGTGGTTGAAATATCCATTTTTAAAACTCAAAAATATTCATGGTATGAAACTGTATATATATAATAGAGGTACCATTAAATGATATAGAGAATCATCATTTGTTATGTGATCATTAAATAATATGATGAACATAATATAATAAATATTAATAGAGTGGGTGAGAGTTAGATACAAATAAACAAAAGTAAAAATCCATCCAAGGTACATTTTGATAATGGTCGAATTCATGTTATATAAAAATGAGTTATCGAAATTTAAAAATCCTGTATTATACCTTTCGCATGATTATTCTCACTCATTGTATCACATGATACAAATAGATCAATATGAAATTTTGATAATATGAAATAGGGGGTAAAAAACCACCTATGACCACATGGAAGGGATTTTCTGTCAGTAAAGTATTAGAAAATAATTTCTTATTTCCCATTATATTGAGGGATATTCCATATACTTCATTCATGGTTTTATCATGACCATATCTAGTATACTAGAATAAAATATATAGTGAGATCCATTATATGATTGGGTGATCCAAAAGAATTATGGAAAATGGTTATTGTATATAATTGGATAAAAAATGAAAATCATATCTTATGACTATATTATTCTTTATACAATATTATTTTAATGTGAACTGATGTCAGAGAACTTTGGGATGAAATAATGTTTATCACTTCCATAATGAATGTATTTGTTAGGATCCACTTCCACACTAGTCTCCCTACAATAATACCAAAAGATAAAGACCCAATTAAATTTTTTATTCTAATGAACCTAACCAATTCATTAGTTTATATCTAACACTTAAAAATTCAGTATACTAAACACATATTAACTCAACTTTAACACACTTAACCAACCAATGACCCAACAAACAATGTAGAAATATGAGATTAACACCCCATCTTGCCTCTAATAAATCTTGGATTTTAGGAAAATATAGAATAGTAATATCAAACATTAAGAATTTAAAATTAATATAGTAACCTAAAAACACATATATGATACAAAATATAACTATAAACAACAGAAAATATATGATATCAACATAAATTTACTCTAGTAAATTGAATTAAATTATGAGAAATCCTGAATAAATGCTTCATGGAAAAGTAAAATTTAATTGAAATATTCAACCAATCTTATTTTGAATATTATGTATTAATGAAACTAGAAAAATACTCATAATTATATGACCTTCTAGAAGTATATGAAACAATTGAATAAAAACATCGATGAAAAAAATATCTCTTGTTGATCACTACAAATCACTCGGTATAACCTCAAAAAAATTCACACTACCTCCATATTTACCAGTACTATATCTAAATATGAGAATTATCTATATAGAAACAATAAATTTATGGAAAATTATTAGTTATGGGTTTCTATATACATTATCAGTTGAAAACCATAAAATATAAAATGAAAACAATATGTTATTTGTCATTAGAAACCCACATATATGATTTGGTGAATAATTGGATAGAAATAAATGATAATCCAGATATGATTAACCATAAATGTACTAGTAAATTAATGGATTTCCCAATAATATCATTTCTAACTCTAGAGTGTATGAAAAAAATGTGAAATTGAGTGTTCTTAGAGGACATTAATTTAAAAAACTAATTATGTTAGTTATCCACCTATATGTTGAATCAATATGGAAATACAGGGAAACCTGAGAGAAAAAATGATTAAATATTCTTATTTGGTCAACATCTATAACACATATATATCCATGATAAACCATAATTAAGTAATTATACCTCATTAATGTATACATGTCATTTTTGGTAGTGTCATATCTTGAAGTATGTAACTATTGATACAAGTCATCATTTTACCATCTCGTATGAGAGGAAATTTGTTACACATGATTGAAGCTGATTATAGTGTTTATAAAACTCTACTATAATTTAAGTATTGTAATTTTGGGAAAAATGGGAGAAAAGGTCACACTCTAATAAACATTGACTTATAAGAAGAAAAAATATTTCTCCATGAAAATATGCATCCCAAATCTAGTAACCCATGTAACCTGATTATAATAGTAATTTAAAACCCAGGCCAAGATAAAGATTTGGTCCTCAGTTTAGGATGTATAAAACCATCTATATGAGACTTGTTTCTTGAGAATACATGTGATTATAAAACACAATACATTGATTATTGGGGAACAATATGTCATTTTAGAAGAGTTAATACCGACCCCATTCAATTTGGGAGTACCTATAGCCTATATATTTGAGGGGGTGATAAATATATTTATGAATGAATTAAATGGACCCATTCCATATCACAATACTCTTCATGGTATGTATTGATCCTAATAATTATTTTATTATTATACAAAATATTGGTCAATACCCCTTTAGATTAATGTCTGGTATCTACCTCTCTCTCTCTCTCTCTCCATTGGTGTGGTTTCGTACTGGAAATCACAAAATTCAATAATTATCTATGTATAACAATCATAAATATATGTTATTTATTTACAATAATAGAACACCTAAATAGTTATTTACCATAAAAAACCGGTTGGGGTTAGAGAATGTGACATGGTGGGACTTGTAAATTCTAGATGGTGCACTGTGGTAAATGGACATAAACTAGTTTGGTTCATGTATTCCATCATTTTAAAAATTCTTTATAATTTTTTATCCCATGAACATTGTACCTATACCTTAAATATATAATCATATAATGGGTTGTGTTACGGTGGACCCAATGTGGACCATTATGGATTGCGTAAAGGGTCTCCTAACACAATTACAATTCCCCCACCACATAGATATATAGAAAACATCTGATCTAGTGGGAATCAATTTTCTAGGATTGAGTTGTGATATTAAACACAAAATTGTATCCCATATGATGCCATGATTATTATCATGAAACACTTTTCTGGGGATAGAGTCTTCATATATTGTCAACATTCATACTAACAATAGTTATTCATGTCTCTAGTACTCACCATAACAAACTAACAATATATCCCTAACTGAGTCACATAATAAAACACACTATAAAAAACCTATTAAAATATAATTCATTCCATCCAACTCTTAAATTTTTATCAAGTCTCTCATTATGCAACAAAATTTCTTCATAATCCTTTCCCAAATAACTCACCACTACAATATCTTTATTCCATCTCCATCTTTTCTATCAAATGACCACATCTTGGGATTGGTTTTCATCATTTATGCATAAGTAGGAATAAATGGGAGAGGGAGGAGACTAAATATGACTAATTATGAATATCATTCCATAATGAAGCACTATAAAAACAAAGAACCATTATGAAAACGATAATAAAATATATACGATCCCTCAATTTACTAGGAGGGTTGATTTGAATCCTTGAATGTGGGATCAACATAAGTAATTATTAATTAGAATTATTTACCATTATCCATCCTACTTCATTGTTGATGAACGGAGGATCATTTGACACTAATCCAATCATGAATATATTACAAACTAGGATAAAATTTGAATTTCGATATCTACATAATGTTTGGATTGATTGATGTATAAGTAAGTGAATAATCATAGTTCTCATGTAAATATTACAGAATAAACCCATCCAAAAAAATTGTACAGCTCACCCGATGATACCCTCAAATCCCCTCTTTGTTAAAATTAATAATAATATTTTTTAAAAAAATATTTGGGTCATAAATTGATTACAAATTTGAGAATATGAGTTTCCATAATTATAAATCATTAATATATTAACATATTTGAATGAAATAAACTACATTGTTTCAAAAAACTACGACTAAACATGAAATCATAATTTTGAAACCAAAATTAATCTACTCCATGTGAGAATTCATCCATTTATAGGGAACTGTTGTTCTATATTTCTAATTTATGAAATGATTAAGAAAGAATATTATAATTCCATATAGTATAAACACACATGAAAAAGGTATTTTTATGCATAATATAATTTTATTAAGTATTTACATATATTAAGATTACATTTCTGCTAAGCCAACAGTAAACATCTAAACACAAAATAAATAGAACAATTATAATTTTTCAATAGTATAATGCTATATTGAATTTTCCAAATAATATATATGAAATTCAAAATCATTATGAACAAAAAACTCACCTACATTATATGAATGAAATTATATTACCCCTATTGAAGTTAATGGTATAAATAAGAACCAATAGAATGATCACATATAGGTATAACAAAATGTTTTCAAAATTAATTACATGTGATTACATTGTTATGCATTTAATGAACAAATAGATAATTTTCACATAATTAGTAGAATAATAGTGTGGAGGTGTCATAAAAAATATTCTATATCCTATATATGATCAATGAATATAATAGTAAAAATTATTTTTGAATATATGATTGGGTACAATAAACTATAATGGGAAAATCATATAGAGAGTATAAAAAAATTTCCCCAACTAAGTCTAATTGTCATCAATTAAGATAAAAATAATAATTTTTTATATGTAATGATTTATTTCATTCACAATTAAATTAGATAAATCTTGTTTAATTTTTTTAAGAATATTAATCAACCAGAAAGAAAAATCCATAATCATTTAGCCTAATAAAATGGATTATTACATGGAAATCAATAAAGTTCATAAAAGGGATCCATCCCAATAATGTGTAACTATTTTTAAAAGTTGGGATATTTTTAATGGAATATCATTATCCCTGGAACCCCAAAGATTACTGAAATATTAAAAAAAATGGTATATAGTATTTTTATTATTTACATAGAATAATTATCTATCCATGTATAATAAGTAGTGTCGAACAATATCTATATGCCAAATTCTTTATGAAATAATTTTTTAAACATGCTAGAGAACCTATAATAATAATCTAAAAATCAATTTAGGTACCCTTTTAATTTCAACCGTTATCATCACATAAAAAATTCAAAATATACCATAGTATTTTTTTCATAATTGGTATAATTTTCCATTTTTTCAGTACATCCAATGGTAAGATATACTAACATTCCAACATTGGTTATAAAAAATTATAATATATATTTAAACTTAATTTGGACCCACAAAATGTATTTTATATAATATGTTTAATATAGACTACAAGGAATTTTATGAACCATTATTAATATATTATAGACATTATATTATTAATTATCACAAAAAACATCACATTTCACTAAGGTAAATATAAAAAATATCATAATTAGTTTTTAAATGTATTATTCCATGATTTAAAAATGAATAAATATTATTCCCTTAAAAGATTAATACCAAATCATTAAATAATAATAATAAATGTATGGTATCCTAACTATATATTGAATAATATCTTACATTATATACATGAGTGTTGTGATTATATCACCCTATGTACCATAGATGGTGTTAAAGTTTTTTTGGAAAACATCATTCCCTTACACAGTTTAGGCAAATAAATCAATAAATTATCATCTATGATAATATGATTCATTTTATTACTTTATTGATGAACTATATAACTATTAGATGGTTGTATCATGTAATAAATTTACAAAATACCTTCCTTGGGGTATAAACTACTGAAGATAAAAAATTTAAGAATATTAAAAATATATTTTTATACAAAATTATTATAATACAGTAATAAGAAACATATAAAAAAAATATTTTTTATGAATATTATAAAAGCTTCACTACACAAAGATGTCAATATGTTATCGTTTCAATGAACATCAAACCAATATCGAAGTCATTCATTGGGTAATTTAAATTTTCAATTCTAATACGATTTAGTTAATAAAAAATATTTCCTCTATATAGTAACACATTACTGAATAAATACCTAGGAATTATTCTAAATAAAAAACCAATCAACATTTACATGTAATATAATACTTGTTATAACTACATTCTATTTATTAAACATATTCAAATCCTTTTTGATTTATATATTCACAATAGGGTAACTTATTACATATTTAATCCTTCATTGGTAATGATACAATATAAAATTAATATACAATGAGTTAATAATATTGAGGTAATACTAAAAAACATTGAACAAATGAGATATTTCATACAACTTTTCATAAAAAATCATCTTCATACATAATATATTCAACCAAAATTTCATTCTAAAAAATAATATTCTAATCTATTTTTATTTTCTAAATACATTGTATATAATTGGATAATTTTACATAGGGTCCATAATCCTATAATGTGCTCACAAAAATCTAGAACATTTTAACAATTTTTCCCTGAAAAGAGTCTAAATGAAATAAAAATATATGAATTATGAATTCACTTAAAATATTAGGTGTGAAAAAAATTAATTAATTTATTCTCTAATATTTTTAAGTTGTTAAACCATCTTTGAAAAATCATCTATTATTATAACAACATTCAGTAGCAATAATCTATTGCATCTGTACTCTTATTTTTGAAAAACATTCTGGATCCTAAAAATTGATCAAAATATAAATAATTTTATTTATAAAGGATGTTTATTTTATATTGTATATAGATTAAACTTCTTTTATTTACCAATTTATTTCTTTATGGTATCCATATTTATTATAAAGAGGTTTACAGTTAACTATGGTTTAGTGAATGATATAATGAAATTATTGTTTATTAAATAATCAAATAGAACAATGATCTCTATTTGTTCATACCACCACCTATGATATTAAATATTACATATGAGACTCATCTCCATAAATGTTCTAATAAAAAATACCATATACTATAAGAGGATTCAAAAACATATTATGGAAAACGTAAAATTAGATAATTAATTTCTCTTGGAAACAAATTCATCGAATGTATTCTATCAACAAAAAAACCAATCCTAAAAATTAACATCTCATACTACCACAAATCATCATTGGGGAACACACTCATTCAGTAGTCACATCAAATTTTAATAGAATTATATACATTTGAGTGGTTTTACTCATGAACATACTATAGAGTTAGATGTGGTAATTATATATAACAAAAATTAAAATTCCTATATATATATATATCACAGATTCATACATTTATGATACCTATTCTCTAATTGAATTTTATATTTGACCGAAAATATTTCATGAGGCACACTGGAATGACTATAATTTATTCTCTCTCTTACAGTTATCTAAAACAAAAAACAATATAAATACTTTATACACTACATCCAAAAATAATATACTAAGCATGATAAAATTTATAAAGAATTTTTTTTTATAATCAATAAATATGAAATTGATAGTAGAATAAATCAAAAATATTCGTACATATATATATTTCACTTTTTTACTGGCTAATAAATGATTCTCTATTTCAAAAAAACAAACCTACATCTTATGAGGCATGGATAATACACTTTAAAATACCAAGGGAAGATATATTCCCACAATACATGAATCGACATTCCACCAAGATCTAGATTCATTCATAATTATTGTATGATAGAAATAAAGAACAAGGGTTTCATATACATTATTGGGAATGTATTCTCATTTATTACATTATAATTATTATGTAAAATAATTGAAATATCGTCTAAATTTTTTATTAATAACCAATTCAGTATTTTTTATAATAAATAAGTTAAGAAATTGTATATCACCATGAAAAATATATCACAAATATATTAATATAAATCCATATTTAAAATGGTATACTCTCTAAGACACCCACTCAATAGTTCCATGCCAGATAAATATTAAATAACAAGAAAAATGATTCAGTTAACATATTTGTATAGAAATATGAAAATCCAATAGTTAAATATATACAATAATGTATATGAATATAGGTTGTTTTTTAATGTCAAGTAGGATTCCAATAATTATCAACACATTACCATTCTTTAATAAAACTTTATATGAGATTTGAAACTCCAACTATAATGATTCAGTTATTAATATTAGAGAAAATAAGTATCATCTATATAATACAATCATGATAAAATATTTTGACACATTAGTATGTTATGTAAGAAGCTAGGGTTTCCTCTTCACATCAAAAACTATGAAATTCATCAAATTCTGGGAAATTTATTTGGTCAATTTTTTTGTATAAATTTTATGTGAAATTTCCAAAGTCACCTAAAATTTTATAAATTTCAATTGATGAAGATCAAGTAAAAGCTTATAGTTAGTGCTATTATGATTTTCTATAAAGGAGTGTCTCATTATTATAATATTAATGATATTGATACATTATGATAATATTTAACTTCTTTTAATATATTCATACACCATCTTTAGTAATGTCTCAATGGTCATGTGTGGATATATTAAGTTGGTTATAGATCAATTAATGATTCTAGGACTAATGAAAATATGACTATTATGTCTCCCACTAATCTAATTATAATTGAATGAATTTCTAGGTGGAAATTTCATCATGGTAATGATATTTGGTGTTTCTAATTACATGAAACTGTTTTTTATGCAATACATTAATGTATTCTAATGTTATTGAATCTACATTAACATCACATGTGGAGGATCAACATGTAATTGATTTTATTAGAGTGTATGGTCTAGTTTTATATATGATGTTCTTGGAGGAAATATAGGATTAAAATTGTGATTTGGATTATATATTCCATTATACATGAATGTTAATGAAAGAAATGCAACATATTGATTCTTTTTCTAATAAATATTTTTTTTTCAATCATGTGTTATTTATGATTAAGCATCCTTGTATTATAGCTGAGAGAGGTATATGGATAATATATTACTTTGTAATGGATACCTTAGTGAGATATATTCTTCATTTTAATTATGTAGGGGTTGATATAGAGTATTCCATTCTAAGAGTTCACCTATTGAAACATTTCAATTTTTTATACAATGATACTATTAGTAAAAGTGAATCAAATTGTAATTAGGTTGAGATTCATAAATTTACAATTATTTGGTTTATTTTTTATGTAATCTGAAGTAGAGAATTTGAAAGAGTACCCAGCTGTGGGACTAAATGATTCCCTTAATAAAAATATGTATGTCGATGATCCATCATTAGAATACTCTATATTTGAGGAGTATGGAATGAATTAGGATGTCATTAATTTTATAGAGATGAATTATTTGAATAGTGGATCTAACTAAGGGGGTTTCATTAATTAATGAGATAAAACATGAAATTTTTATGATAATTAAAAATTTACTATGATGATGATTAATTGAGCATGAGGGAGTGGATATATACTTTATGATTCCTAGAGGTTCTCCTAGGAAAAAGGACATAAAGTTAGATAGTAATAATTATATTATAGGGGGTGAGTTAGTATAAAATTAAAAAGAAGCCTCAGCTGATAAGGATAAAAAATAATTTCATCCATGATATTATTGATATAGAAAACTTGGTTACCATTCTTAATGTTTATAATACATGGAGTATTGGGTTAATGATCATATGAGGTTGATACTCTATGTGTGATCGTTGATCTAATTGATGAAATGATACTGTATATCCAAATAATTGTTGAATAAATAGAAATTATTGATTTCCAAGATCACATATTACTCTATGGATTTAATAGTGGGATGATAAACCTAGAGGATTATGTCAATATGTTGGAAATATTGGAGGGTAAGATTTACGATCTCATTCCGAAGGAGAAAGAGTGGAATTGTTGATTGATTGATTAGATTAATTATCTTTTGAACAATTTCAAATATTAAATATTTATTTTAAATGGACTAATTTGCTTCATTTATATCTAATCGCCTTATTTATTTTTTTCTTATTTTTAGGGATCCATTTAGGTATTAATTTTTTTTAATTAAAATTTTAAGGATATATTTTAAGAGTGACTAAAAAAACATTTTATATATTCATAACATAAATTAACTAAGACAAACTAAATAACATTTAACAAGATAATAATACTTTTATTAATTTTTAACAAGAACAACATGAAATTGGTCCATGAAGAACTACTATATGGAAAGCATCGAAACCAATACATTTACAAAATAACTCTCAAACAAGTAAGTACACTCTTAGAAAAACTATAGAATGTACTAATTTATAGACCATGGGATTATTATTTTATATATGTAATAAACGGTTTTAATTTTTACTAATATATATTTTTGATATGAATAATAATTTAGCGCCCACACTATTTAGTGTCGAAATAATCATATAATCGTACATTATCATGATTCCAACAATGTATCAAATGTTCCCTATAAAGAACTGTCAAAATATATTATGTTGATATTTTTAAAACAAAATATTTGAATAATACCTTACACAATTATCCAATGTTACTCTAAAAGTACATTGTAATGTGTTACATTCATAATATAAAAAGGAATGTAACATTAAAATAGATCAATTGTAAAAATAAGCTAAATTATAAACTACTCACATTTAATAAGACAAACACCTTGTTCTTCATTAAAATTAACACAACAATAATTATTATATAATTATTTATAAATCATAACATATATTTTCATAATATCATATTTTTTAATATTTTTAAAATTATTTGTGTGTATTTTTAAATGAATACATTATTTTAATTCACTTAAAAATATAGGCCTTATTCATTTTAAACAATAATACCAACATTCGACAAATAATAAGAATAAATTATTCAAATAACTAATCAAGGAATTCATATATATATTACCTTATAAAAAATTAATTCTTCTTAAACAATATAATAAACACACAGTGAAGAAAAAATATAATAATAGAAAATTAATAGTTAAATTATGTGGAATTTTTTAAATAAAATTAACAAAAAGAAAGCCATGTAAATAAATCCATGAAAATTTATATAAATAATATTATATGGGGAATAAATTAAAACATATGAATATTTTTTTTCCAATTAAGGGAATAGTAGATAATATCATAATTAAAATAAATATAACTACGAGTCCATATGGAACTGAGAGTATATTAATTTTTACAGGAGTTACATATCATTTTGAAATTGAGAGACCCACGAGATTAAGTTTTTTGGAAATAATATTGAAAACTACATTATTTTATGAGCCATATACCTAGTGAAATTTGTTATAATGTTGTGAAGGTCTTGGGGAATAGGATATGAAGAAAATTTTATCATCTAAAAATATTTTGGAACCTTATTTTGATGATTGAGAAGATAAGCTAGGAGACTATAGGAGGTGAAGATAATTACTAATACCCCATGTCTAATCATGTGAGTTGATAGGGAGAGAGTAAATTATTTCACAATTTACCGAAAAAATTCACACCAATGTATATAAAATATAACATTCTACAGTGTTTATTTTTTTTCTTCTGTCCTGTCTTTTAAAAAAAAACTTTATAGCTTTAAAATAAAAACAATTGTTGCAACCTTTTACCATTAGATTTTTCAATAAAAAAATGATACTAATAATAATAATAAAATATGTATTATTTATATGTATGATCATTTTTCATAGGAAACAATATTAAATATTAATATATTTAATAAAATATTATATCCCAAAATATAATCTAAAAAATATTATCAATTTACGAAAAATAATTAAATGGGTCATTAGAGAACAATGAAATAGAATAAATATTTGGTTATAGAACTAGGGTCACATGTTAAAAATAAATGGGGACCGAATATATGAATTAGACATAATATACTCTTTAAAATTTGAATAATTACAATGCATGATACATAAAAATAATCTAAAATTGTGAAGTAGTAAAGTATCATAGATTTTTTTTCATTATTTAAATTAAAAAATTATTATTATAATATTAGTATAATGAAATTGTTGAATAGATTGTTTTACATCAACACTAATAAGATTTCATCATAATTAGATTCCATAGAAGCAAATGAGTTATTCAACATAATATTATTCTTTAACCATGAACAAGCTTATCTTGGCCATATGAACAAAGAAAACATTTCCTATGTTTGATTAAAAAAATCCAACCAACACACAAAATTTTTTTCTAGTAATATTTCTTTAGGTATCAAATATTAGAAATCATAATCCATTGATGAAATAGTTTTATTAAATTAGTCATATGTTTATCAATGTATTTATAATGTAAAAAATCTTCTTACACATCCTGAAAAATAAAATTGGAAAACATCAATGTATTGCAACCACATGATGCTCATATTTTATAACAATAATTATAACTCCTATAATTTTGTTCAATACCAGAAAAACAACTTCTAGTATGATATGTCAAGATACCTTGACAAGGGTGATTTTAAAAAATATCCTCCTTTATAATAGATGATATTTTCACTTTTTAAAATCATGAATAAATGTAGATCATTACAAACTAGGTTAATAAATTCTTTCACATTCTATTTTCAATAATCAAATATGTTATTCACTAATTGGAAAATATTTATAATTAAATATGTTAAAATTTCATAAATCATAGATAATAATATAATTCCACCCGGAGACTTAAATTATTTTCAATGAAATTTCTTTTCATTGTTATATTATAAAAAATATCATAAATATTATTCATAGGTTTCTTCTCAATAACATAAAATGGTATCCCACCATGTAATATATAAATGTGAATAAAATCTTCAAAATAAAATATATTATATAATAAATACATTTTTAACATCAATTTTACATTTTGAAGAGAATTAAATATAATAATTACATTATACAGTAATTTTTAAAATTATTCATTACATCCTTTACCAAATCCTCTGGACTGATTAAAAGACTCTAATTTTTTTAATGTTCTTTCTTAATGGAAATTTGATGTAGGTGATTTCAAACATATTTCCTAATATGAATATTCAAATATACTTAGGAATAGTTGATTTAAAGATAATTGACTATGAATGAATTAGTTTTATAATTTAATAATGAAAATTCACTTTATAATTCCTTTCACACGTCATTTGACAATTCCAACTGAAATATGATAATATCCCACTATGAATACAATATTTACTCCAATTTAAAATAATATAATTGTATCCCAGTTTTTCAAAAGCCATAATTAAATTACTAAAAACAATAATTAAATAAGGATCCCCTCCCCTAATAATCATTTATAATTAACTCCCTTATTCATAATCATTATGTATTGAAAACAAATTTCTTTCCTGTACTTCAAATCATTATTTTATAAATTTCAATTTGATATAAATTTCACTGTATGGTATAAACATACCATTAAAATAAGTAAATCATGATATATTCCCATTCAATTAATGAATACTTAATGTATGAGAAAACCCATATCAATCACCACTAAAACTAGTATTTATCTCTATAAAATGGTATTGTTATATATTTTTATAATTCATTCATGATATATTGTTGAACATATTTCCCAACCGATCACCCTAAAAGAAAAAAAATTACAATTTATAATATTATTAAATGAACAATAAACTTTTTACAACACCTAAATCAATTAACCATTTTATTAGTCCATTGTTATCTTCATGTGATCTCAATATTATTTTAATCAGAATGAGGTATTTAGAAAGAACTATTTGATAAAGCATTATAATCAATAAAAATATGATCATATAGAAAAAAATTATAAATATTTTTATATTGAGTTATCTAAATATTAGTAATTAAAAATTCATAAGAAAATTAAATATAATTAAAAAATTGGATTTTTGATATAATATATCAAAAATAGATTAAAATAATTTATTAATGTAATAAAAAACCAAAAAATGAATATGTGTATTCAATAAAAATGAATGATTCCAATGTCTACTAATATAAGAAATTAAATTGTTACAGGAAATGACTCTTCTGAGACTTTGTAAAAGTATAGTGATTCATCCCATCATTATTAACTCCACATACACAACTATCCTTCTATTGAAATATACATCCCTTATAGATACTAAAATATATTTCATAATCAATGTATTCTTTTATAAAATCAAACCTTTCACTATAGTGGTTTTTATGTTTTTAATTAAAATAAAAAATGGGATTTCTAAAATAAAATTCATATTGTTAAATATGGAAACTAAGTATGAAGGTGAAAAGGAAACCATGTTAAAAATTATAATGAAAAGGGTTATTCTTATTCATTAATAGACCATACAAAAAATGTATATCATATCCACATCCCAATAAGGGACTAAATGATTAGTAAAAATTTTGTTATTATTCAACAAAATTTGTGTACCTATACTCAATTAGTATTTTCTATCCCTTTAATGTTCCATCACATAACTATCTATATAATAAAAAACATAATGAAAATGATGGTGATATACAATAAAACTATTAATTAAATTATACTAAACCATGTCATCATTATCATGGATTAATATGAAAATCTATCATTTCTAAAACACTATAAAATTTTACTCAAATGTGATATTATAAAACTTTTCCCCAATAAAAGCACTATTAGAATTAAATAAAATAAAATCGTATAAAAATTTCATCATATATTAAAATTTATGACCACTATATTTCCCACATTATCACGTTTTAGAGATACATTTCCCTCGAATAAATGATGAAAAAAATCAGTAAATTGATCTAGAAATTAAACAATAATTTTATAATTATCATGAAACTATAAGTAAAAAAATTAAAAATTTATCCAGTGATAAATAATAATATTTTTTCATATGTAATTTGGTTTTTGTTATAGAGGAAGGATTCCATTTATAAACCCAGGAGTTTATATTCAATTTTATCAATCTTTTGATCAGAATAGTTAATAGAAATGGATTTATATGTGATGAGTTATCTTGGGAGATAAATGGAAAATTACTCCAATAGGAATACCATATTTTATGTGTTCTGTGACAGATTGAAGAATCAATAATCAAAATTCCACAATTAATTGAATTTTGGACATTCAATGTGGATTTTAATTTCCTACACGAAAATTTTAAACAATGTAAATTAGTATGTATTAAACTATGTATCTCCCCTTAGTAAATATTCAAATATTCATGGTTAATATCAATGTTATTATAATCATTCAAACAACTATATTATCTATGATACCACCAATACTCTTACAAGGAAATTATTAAGGGTTTTAAATCCATTACAATAAATATGATCTATAAAAAATTATATATTCGGCCCATAAACATTGAATAATATGTGAAAAATAATAAATTCATACCTCCAATATGGGTCTACATGTCAAATTTATAATCATGAATATATATTATATCAATCAAAAAAATATCCTGGTCAAATTCCAAAAATATGATATTATAGATTTAGAGAAGAACCTTATTATGTAGTTATATTTACAAATAATAAGATATTTCATATTCATATTTTTTATGAGAGAGGACAACAATTATAAAGACTCGGCCATAAACATTACTTAACCATGAGTCAAATCAAGAATTCACATTGAGGATCTTTTCAGGTTTATATCTTCATAGAAATAGGCCATCATAATTACATTAAATATCAATAATTACAAAGTAGACACTTCTACTTAGTTACCATATTTTTCATAAACAATTAACTCTTTAAAAAAAGAAACAAGTCTTGTTCAATATTTTAGACAACATTACTTTTCTTTAATCCAATCCTTGACGCTATTCATCTTTATGTCCTGTAAAAATCATTTCAAAAAATGCGATGAGCATAAAAATCTCTATAATGGTTATAAAATAAGGAAATAAAATGTTATCCCATCAATAAATACAAATAAATGAAACCATAATTTTCAATCATAACATACCTCATGAAATCATAATATTTAGGAATAACACACAAAAATCATAATCTATAAATGTAGTTTATGGAATACATAACATATTTACATTACAGATTTGATAACTATGTATGGAGTATAATTTTGAATACCCATTACAGTATATTCCCTAAATATCATAGTAGAAACATTAATGTTTAACTCAGTAATGTTACCCAAGGAATTGGAGAGTTATCTTGGGCTCACCCGCCTGATAATTATCACAAAACGACCCCTATACGTAAACAATGCTCAAGAACCATAACATAATCATGACACATTGCATAATAACATTATGAAATGATTATAATATATTGATATTAAAGATATTCATGATATAATATGTGAAAGGGAAGTAAATACACCACATAAAATTTAATTGGTTCATAACAACAAGTAATTCTTAATATAATTTAACTTCAGATGAAATCCCTTGAAAAAATCATATCCTTAGATTGAAGACAAATCAATGACATAATTATGTGTGAAAAATAAGAATACACAAAATATAAGTTGATATTAAATTTAAAACTATCAGAGGTCATTCACACATATTCATAACATGACATGATATTTAAGTATAAGTTTAACCCAATGAATTGAAATTCGGTTAATAAGTTCCCTTAAAAAACATTGGCAGCCTAATGACATCACATTAAAATTCAGAAAATGAGTTTACAAGAGAGAAAAGGGTATCTCATCACATGGAGATAATATTTTAATCCATAATGATATATAAGAATATATCCCAATATAAGAAAATTTAAATTTAAAAGATTTATCATAAAATATGTCTTTCACTAAAATAAGAGGGTGAAAAGTTTCCTTACCAATTTGGATACTTACAGAAGATACACCACATGAAAGAAGGATCATACAATGAAGATTTTAATACACATAAATTAATTTATATTACACAGTTTATACAATCATGGGAATTACATACATGACAAAAATAAAATAGAGGAAAATATTGATGAATCTCACAGGAATAAAAAGTGAGATGAAAACCCCTTACCTCATTGTAATCAATCAATTCATATGACCAAAAGTTAGTAACCACCAAATGAATCACATAATACAGGTATATAAATAGAATCATGATAATATATATCAAATGGTAGTAAACAATACACCACATGAAAGAAATAAGTGGGGAACAATAGAAATATCACCGAATTAAAAGTGTGATAAGAAACCCCTTACCTCCTGTCCGACTTGACTCGTTTGTCCCATGTTATTCCAAAATAATAAACAAGTGTTACTTTATACTTGATTTAGAACCTTTTTCAAGTTTATTATTCCATTTATATCAGTTATTACCTTACTATTAAAATTATTAACTATTTGAGTTCACATCGGACATTTTGTCGATGTTCAGAACTTGAGTAAAAAAAATGAACTTGTTATAGTTACAAATTTTCCATGTGGAAAAAAGTAAATTATCTCCAAATGATATTCTTCATTTAGATAGAATTTTTATCATATATATCTAGTTATATATATGTATTTATAATAGTACATAACATTTGGATATATGAAATGAAATGCACCATTTTTTGAGATGGTAAGCCATACGTACGCATGAATGATAATTTCATTTCAATTTCATATTTTAATGGAATGAAAACATAATGATACATAGGTATATTATAATTCTAGCATAATATCATATATAATTTCATTATCTCTATCCATTATATTTCCCACATATGGACTGATTGAGTCATATCATTTTGAGGGGGCAGTAGTCCGCACTTCTCAAATGAAATTGTCATATTTACCCATTATGGAAAACATAAAGGTATTCTATAAATTAAAAATATATAAGAATAAGGAGAAAATAAAAAAGAATATTATATAAAAATATAGTGTCATTATTTTGTCCGACATGAGAGGCAGTCGGAGATATTTGAATAATCATCATTTTGTGAGGGAGTAGTTCACTGTCCACGGAAAGAGTATGTTTGTGTCCATTAGTTGGAGGTTTTTGGAAGTGTAGTTTGAATAAATACCATAAAAACCATGTAAAATGATTATACTTTTTTTATAAAATAATGGAATAAAGAGTGTTTAGGGAGTTATAGAAGTAATATAAAAGAAAAGAACTTAAGAGAAGACGTTACCTTTAAATTAGATATCTCCCATTGGTTTGAAATAAAAGGTTTACTTGAATTTACATTTGCCTAAGGGAGGGATAATAGGAAGAATACAGGGATGTAGGGAGCATATTTGGTTAGAGTTTGGATGAGCCAAGGGGCTTGAGAGGTTTGAGTATTGGATTATAGGTGAGATCTTTTTATAAGGGGTGGATGAGCTCTTTAGGAATGCTTGATAGTATTATTTTATTATAAACATATATTCAGTTTCAAAAGGTCCAAAAACATTAAAGTTGAAGATAAGATGTATATTGTTCGAAATAAAATCATCCAATAATAATTCAACAGGTCTTGGATATTGTTCGAATTTTTATAATCTTGTTTATTTAAATCATTCATTAATGAGGTAAACACTACATCATTATTGTGTCATAAATAATTTTATTTTTTTGATGCCTAAACATTATAAAAAAATTACAATGATGAATTAAATATTTTTATTTTTCAAATGAAGTTTTATATTCTAATATATAACATATATAAACCCATGTAATAATTGATTTACTAAAATATATATGTTTAAGTCATTTTTTCATTACTTTAAATTAATTAATATAAAGTGTCATTATCACTCCCGAGTGGCTTTATTGGGTCCCAAAATCATCCCAGGGATGCCCATGGTGGGAAATTAATCATCCAATTGGATTATTACATGTGTTAGGGTATTTTAATATTATATAATATTACTTTTACCCTTATTACCAGATTTACCCTTTAACCATGGTAAATAAAATATTTATTGAAATACATATTCATAATGTCTAAAAATAAAATTTACCTACATAAAAAATTTGATCCCCATGATTCAAAATATGGAATCCATTTTTCCAAATTTAAAACACAGAAGTGGCAGAAATTAATTTAAAATTAAATCATGTTGTCAATACAAAAAGTTTGTTTTTATGAAATAATAACTATGAAAATATTGATACTTGTTTATGTCCAATCACAACGTGAAATTATTTCCAATGACCAGAATTGGAATAAATGGTAAAAAAATAATTTAATTAAACTTTAAAACTAATTAAAAAGATAATATAACCATATAAATATATTAGATTAAAAGGCTGTTTTGCGTTAAAATGCAGTATTTTGCATTACCCATTAAAAATTGAACTTTATTATAAAAATACAAAAATTTCATCCCATGTAAATTTTTATGTGTCAATTCTAATGAAAAATTTTATTTTGTCAAATAGAACATATAACATTTAAAAAAACTATATTTAAAAACGTCTTTCCATCAAAAGGCGGTAAATCAGCCTTTTAATGAATATTAGAGTATTTATGCTTAAAATAAGATTCATTCTTATTTTAAGCCTCTAAAATTTATTGTATAAATATAAATACATTTCACAAACATGTATAAACATATTTTAGTTAGTTATGTTAATTCATGCCCATAAAATGGCTAGGCATTGACTACCATTTAAATTAATAATATTACTATACTATTTTTCGGTGTAACTCAATGTTGTGTGTAGTGTAAGATTTCAGAGAAATATATTATTGGATGTTGAGTACAGTATTAGAAAAAGCGTCCCCTTTAGTATAAGATTAATATATTATTCATATATTTTAATGGATATCAAAAAATATTATTCTATAAATACCTGGTTGGCTACATCCTTCCCCTGTATTGGGAATTGCGTCCTCGCAATTCCAAAATTTTGATCGAAAACTTCATTGAAAGACCCACATTGGAAAAAGAGTCAATAAAACTATCACTATAAAAGAAATAAAGAGATGTGCAATGTTCACCCGAGACAAACCATTATAGGATTCCATGTAAGAAAACCGGGATATGGAAGAGAAAATAACCATCATGTTTTGATAGGGAGTGATAGAAACATGATTAAAAGAAAGATAACCAACAGAAAAGAACAAACTTGTGATGGGTTAAATGGTCTTTGATAACCCAGTTGGAAAAGTTAACATAAAATGTTTTTTTTAAGTTACTTTTCAAAAATTTAATATATTTATTTTGGATCTTAACTAAAAACATAAGGAATCATAATTTCTTGCCTTCTTGAATTTTATCCTTTACAAAACTCCTACAAAAAAAACTCATCTTTTTCCAAACTATTAGTATTCAATCTAACTTTGTCACATAAAAAGAATTAGGATCAACTTATAGAGTATCACATAATTCAAAAAAGATGAACTATATATTTCCTGTATCTTTATACATCAACCAAAAAAAAATGTTTAGTACCAGATAAGATAATCCCCAAAAAGGATATTCCATTATAAAAAGAAATAATAATCTTTATATCCACAATTCAACAAACTATACCCAATGTTCTAAAAAGACCATTAAATACACAATTGTCCTTAAAATTATTAAATATAATCCAAACTATTATTGAAACCCAAAACTCAAAATAATTTGATCGCATAGTCTTCCACGATAAATCTTCACATTTATATTCAAATAACATCAAACACTCTTAAAGTCTCATACCGAAGTGTAATTAACCTAATCACATATTCACTATGATAGGATAATCATTTCCATAATTTACCCAAATCTCTATATGTCCACAATAAATACATAGATTCATCCAAAATTAAATTTCAACAACTACTCCACAAATGAGAAGCCATAGTATTCAATTTCCCTAATGCATATAATGTTCAAAAAAGAAGACATATTATAAATTAGGCTTTATCAAATAATTACCAATTCATTTTCCTATACTAAAGATAAACATGTGAAAAAACATAATTTCCCATAATAAACATATTCTTGATCCATAAAATCATTTAACTAAAAATAATAAGTCAAAATAATAGACTTCACGTAGTTTAGTGGTAGGAAATGCACCCATATCTCCATTCAGTTGTCGATTCGATTCCTGCGGCCTTGCCGAATAGGATAGGTTGTCACCCATTTTATGGTTTGTCCTTTTTATAAACTAAAAAACAACCCTAACATGTTTTACCCTCAATGGTTTTATTATAACTATTATTTTCATCCCACCACATTAAGTACTCAACAAATTATATTTTTTCATTTTTTTACCTCCACATGATAAAATAAAACTATCCCATACATAAAAAACAGTATTCCATGATAATGGTGTTTTTATAGTTTCATCATCATCTTGTTCACGTAGGAAGAAGGCCCATACCTTAAAACAATGATATATATATCCTTCAAAATTATTTTCTTCCTTAAAATAAATACACCTAGTTCAACATCAGTCATATGGGTATTCACATAAAAAAGGTTTTGACATATAATCATGTATGCGATATAATTTCAAAACATCTGATAAAACATGATTTTTATAAAACTGTCAGACCGAGTTTGAGTTGAAACTTTTAATAAATGGTCCTTTTAAAATACTATATGTATGTGATGAGAGACTATACTAAAAAAGAAAATATTAATAGGTTCTTCAAGGGACTCCTTCTTCATCACCTTTCTAAAAATCATAATATTTTTCAAAATCTTTTGATAAGGTAAAATATGTGAAAATACCTTGATAATATTCACCTTTCTTAGAAATATGTGAATATTATGAAAATAGTATTTGATTTAATAAAACCTATGAGACATGATGATATTGAGGTATATTGGAAGTGTTTGATATCTCAAACAAATGATTTCAAGTGAGTTGTATTCTAGAAAATGTTTCACAATCATTTGAACTTGACTTTGCAATTATTATTGCATTCATGTCATCATGAAAATAATGGAATGTTGTTTGAGATCCCCACCTTCCATTTGTAACTAACTTTAATTTATTTGAAAAAGTTATAAAACAAGGATTTAACCAATATTATAGACATAGGAACTAACCATGTTTTTAACTAAAACTGTTGATCCATAAAGTTATCTAAACTGACCTTTGATACCAACTATAAGGACCCAACCTAAAACATTACACAATCCTGAGTTAAATCAAGAATTCACAAGATAATCTTTTTCAATTTATAGCTTTAAAGAAATAAAACATAACAATTACATTACATATCAAAAGTTAAAAAGTAGACACTTCTACTCAGTTTCAATATTTTATCATAAAATAATAACTCTTAAATTAAAGAAACATGTATAGTTCCATATTTTAGACAACATAACATTTCATTGATCAGATCTTTGATAATATTCATCTTTATATCCCGTGAAAAAGATTTCAAAACATCGGATGAGCATAAAATGCTCAGTTAGAGTTATAAAATAAGGAAATAAAACATTATCCCATAAATAAATACAAATCAATGAAACCATAATTTTAAATCATAACATACCTCATGAAATCATAATATTTATGAATAACACACAAAAATCATAAATCATAAAGGTAGCTTATAGAATACATAACATACATACATTATAGATTTCATAGATACATAGGGTGTTACGTTAGGCACACCCATCACAGTATATTGCCTAAATACCTTAGGATAAACATTACCATTTACCTCTGTCACGTTACCCAATGCATTTGAGAGCTATCTCAGGCTGACCTGCCCTAGGTTTATCACGGAACCACCTGTATACGTAAAAAATTCCCAATAACCATAACATAATCATAACACATAACACAAGAAAAAATGGAATGATAACATTTTCACATAATAATATATCATTCAATATATTGACACAATCAATGCATTGTCAAACCCATTGAAAACATTTAATAAAGATATATTTAAATCAAAGTGTCTCATATCACATTGAAACTTTTAACAAAATTTTCATTTTAAAAGATTAATTTCCATATAAATAAATCCTAAAAACCCATTTTGAAAACATGTACATTAATGAAAAATATTTATAAATATATTTCTTTAAAACATTTAAAACAATTTTTTCGTTACATAGTCCCTTACCACATGAATAAAACACTTGAATAAAAATAATTACATAATAACATTAAACAAAGATAATAATATCATGAGAGTAAAGAGATTCATGATATAATATGTCAAAGGGAATTATATACACCATATAAATGTTAATTGGTGTATAATAATAATTAAGTCTCAATAGAAGGTAAATTGAGATGAAATCCCTTGCAAAGATCATATCCTTAGATTTAGGAAAAATCAATGACATAATTATGTGTGAAAAATAAGAATACACCCAATATTAGTAGATATTATTTTAAAAAAATTAATAGGTCATTTAAACATATTCATAGCATGACATAATCAATATGTAGAAGGTTAACCCAATGAATTGAAGTTGGGTTAAGAAGTTCCTTTACAGAAATTCCACAGCCTAATGTTGTCACATTGAAATACTGAAAATGAGTTTATGAGAGATAATAGGGTATCTCATCACATGGACATGAAATTTTAAGAAATAATTCTATAGAAGAAAATATCCCAACATAATAAAATGGAAATTTAAAAGGCATAACATAAAAGATGTCTTTCACTAAAATAGTAGGGTGAAAGGTTCCCTTACTAATTTGGAAAATTCGGAAGGTACGCCACATGAAAGAATGATAATACATTGAAGATGTAAATACCCATAAATTAAATTATATTACAAAAATAATACAATAATGGGAAGTAAATATTGCAAAAAAAGGAAATAGTGGAAAATGTAGCATTAATCTCAAGGGAATAAAAAGTGAGATGAGAACCCCTTACCTAATTGTAATCAATTGAGCCATACAACCAAAAGTTAATAACAACAAAATGAATCATAGAATACCATGAATATAAATAATATAATGATAATATATATCAAACTCTAGTAAATAATACACCACATGAATGAAATAAGTGACAAACAATGGAAATCTCAAGGAATTAAAAGTGAGATAAGAACCCCCTTTCCTCATGTCCAACTTTACTCGTTTGTTCGTTGTTATTCCTGAATAATAAACTAAAATTAATTTATACATACTTAGAATCCTTTTCCATGTTTATTATTCCATTTATATTGCTTATTACCTTACAATAAAAATTATTAACTATTTTAGTTTATATTAGAAATTTTTTCGGTGTTCGGAACATGTGTACAAAAAATGAACTTGTTATAATTACAAATTGAGTAAATTGACTCCAAATGTATATTCATGATTTACATATAATATAATATATATATATATATAATATGTATTTATAATAGTACATAAAAATTGTATATATGAAATGAAATGCACTGTTCATGGAGACGGTATGTCGTACGTAAGCATGAACGCTACTTTAATTTCCCTTTTCCTATTTTAATGGAATGAAAAAAATAATGATTCAAATGTATAATATAATTCCATTATAATATCATATATAACTTCAAAAAATACATACATTATATGTCCCACATATTCCATGAACTAGTCATATCACTTTTAGGGGGTGGTAGTTCGGACTTCCTCAAATGAAATTATCATATGTACCGATTATGGAACACATTAAGGTAATCTATAAATTAAAATTAAAGAAGAATATTGAACAAATAAACATAATATATATCATATATAAATATATTTCCATCATAATTTCCACTATGAGAGGGGGTTGGAGATATTTGAACAATCATCATTTCGTGAGGCACTAGTTTGTCGTCCAAAGAAATAGTTGGTTCGTATTCATTAAATGGAGGTTTGTGGAATTTTAGTTCAACTACATCCCATAAAAACAACCTACTATATTTTGGATACTTTTGTTGTAAGAAAACAAGGAATAATATGTGTTTAGTTAGTTAGAGATTTAAAATAAAAGAAAAGAACTTAAGAGAAGACATTATCTTTGAATCGGGTATCTCCCTTCGGTTTGAACCAAAAATTTTACTTGAATCGCCTTCTACCTAGGGAAAGGCTTCTAAAAGGAATAGAGGGATGTTGGGTGATTAATTGGGGAGAGGTTGGACGAGCCAAGGGGCTTGAGAGGTGTTAGTAATGGGTTAGTGGTGATGGATTTTAATAATGGGGAGGAGGGGCTCTTTTGGAATGTTTGAATGTTTTATATTATTATAAACATATATTTGGTTTTAAAAGGTCAAAACTCATTAAAGTCGAATTTAAGATGACTATTGTTTGAAATAAAATCATTAAATTATAATTTAACAGGTTTTTGATATTTTTTTAAAATATTATAATCTTATTTATTTAAACCATTCATTCATGAGGTAAACACTGCGTCATTATTTTGTCATAAATAATATTATTTATTTGAATCCTAAAATTTATAAAAAAATACCATGATGTAGGAAATATTTTTAAATTTTAAATAAATATTTGTAGTCAAAGATATATCTTACATAACCCCATTTAAAAATTTATTTACAAAAACGATATATGTTTAAGTGATTTTTGACTTTACTTTAAATTAATTAATATAAAGTGTCATTATCACTCCCATGGGGCTCCTTGGGGTCCCAAAATGGACCCAAGGAATCCCATCGTCGGAAATGTATCAACCGATAATATTGGGACATATGTTAGGGTTATTTAATATTATAATAATATTATTTTTGACCCTTATTTACCCTATTTACATTTTAACCATGGTAAATAAAATATTTACTGAAATAAATATTCCTAATTTATAAAAATAAAAGTTACTTACATACACAATTTGGATGCACTGATTCCTAATATGGAATCAATTTTTTCTATATTCAAAACACATAAGTGAATGAAATTAATTTAAAATTAGTTATCTTTGTCAAAACAAAAAATCATGTTTTTAATAAATAAAACTATCAAAATATTGACAGTTGTTTCAGTCCAATTTCAAAGTGAAATTACATCTAATAATAAAAATTAGATTAAATAACAAAAATATAATCTAATTAAACATTAAAATATTTTTTAAAAAAATATAACCATATAAATAAATTAGATTAAAAGGTAGTTTTGAAATAAAATGAAGTATTGTTCACTATTCATTAAAAAATGAACCTTTTCAGAAAAATAAAAAAATTTCATCCAAAGTAAATTCTGATGTCTAGATTGTAAATAAAAATGTTATTTTTTCAAATAAAAAATATAAAATTGACACAATCTAGATTTAAAAAGGGTTTCCATCAAAAGACGGTAAATCGACCTTTTAATGAATATTATAGTATTTATGCTTAAAATCATATTTATTCTTTTTTAGAGCCTCTAAAATTTATTTTTAAAATGTAAAAGAATTTAAAAAAATGTATAATAATATTTTAGTTAGTTCTATTCATTCCTGACCATACAAAGTCTAGGTGTAAACTACTATTTAAATTAATAATATTATTATATTATTTTTTGGTATAACTCATCATTGTGTGCAGTGTAAGATTTCGTAGAAATCTATTGTTGCATGTTCAGTATGGTATCAAACAAATCATTTTCTTTAGCATAAAATTAATATCTTATTCATATGTATTTATAAAAATCAAAAATTATTATTCTATAAATACCTAGGTCATTACAACAACCACCAACGGTTCATGATTTCATGCTAAAACAATATTCTTCAATATGATTTTTTAGAAAATATCCAACAAAAGTGGGAGTTATATCATGTGAGATGGGGGAGAGGTAAAAGATGTGTATTATTAAAAATCAAACCAAAAAATTTAAAAATTTCCATTAACCATCTTTTATCCATTTGATCACTAGATAAAGATGTATAATAACTTTTAACAAGTGCTTAATGATTTAACATCTTCACTTTTATATTTCATGTAGTGGTTTTATAATTTGATTAATGAATAAAAATAATTACCATTAGGCTCCCACTACATACCATTGTGATCAATGTGGTGTATATTATACTATTGTTGTTGTACCAACATCTAACTTGTATAATCATTAATTATCTACAAAACATAGAAATATAATGAAACATATCATATGTAATGAAATACTATAATAATATAACATTTTTATATCATCCATGTGATAATAATCCATAAAAACTTGTACCATTAAAATATATTACACCTTTGGTTCAACAAACATCTGATGTTTTTCTTATACATTCTCTATTCTATTAAAATTTTGTTGAACTATATCAATTATTAATGTCAAATTCTCTGTTAACCGTTTATGTTCTATTTCTAGGAGAATGTATATCAATATATATTTTTAATGACCCTTTAATATACAATACATCATATTTAGGTTTAGAGGGATTTAATTTTTTATTATTTAGTTCCCAACAAAATCAATGGTTATATCCTTTTTTGAGAACAATGTTGATTATATAATTCAAATAAAAGTTTCTATAAGATAATCCCTGATATATAGACAATATGTTGTAAATAATTATTTATAATCTTATTTATAAACGAAATATTATTTTGGGGAGTATCAATGATTTTCATTACTATGGTATATGGAATTCAACCACATTCTAAACAACGAAGATTATATTTTTATTTGCGTCATCCATATAAATAGATAAATATAAAAATTTACATATTATTTAACACTAATTTGGTGTTTCCACCCTCATAAAAGAAATTTATTTAGGAGTTCATTTCAACCATATATGATAAATATAACATATATCCTGTCACATAACTGATTCCTATGATTTTTATAATGAACCATATATAATCAATTGTTATGGACACATAGTCTCATTTAGTACCCCATTAAAATTCTATTTGAATTATAGTGATTGTAAAAAATAGGGAAATCCTATTAGTGTTACTGATTTTCCAAATTCCATAATACATATAATCTATTTTAACATATTTAATCATGGAATTCCAATTTAAATTATGAAAATAATTTTAGAGCTTGTTTTCCAAGGAATCTATTATTACCATATTTTTATTGGTTTTTGTAAGTCTCAAAGATAATTTTAATAGGAATTTAATTATTGTCAAAGATCGTGGAAACAAATTTTCTTACAAAAAATAACATATTTATTCCAATCTAATGAAATATTATAAATTATGAAAAAAATGAATAATACAAAATAAAATACATTAATAAAATAGTCCCACCTTGAGTTTAACATCACTATTGTAAAATGAAATTGCGATTAAATTTTTACAGAGTACCATAACCAGAAAACAACAAAATCCTTCATTGATTTTTTATTTTTTCGAGAAAAATACACCTAATAATTTATAAATGGGAATGGGATAGTAAATAAAATAAATGATAATAAATAAAAAGTTTGTTGTCATCTAGCTTATGAAAAATATCATATATAATATTCAATAAGTATCTAATAATGTGGAAAATTTATTTTTTAATAATAATAATAATAATAAAATATTATAATAATAATTTTTTTACATTTTTTATCATAAATAAAAAGAAACAATGAATAAAATAACATGTAGAAAATATTATTTTGAAACCACCACAAATATAATATATTTTAAAATTTAATTATCTAGAGACTTATTTATGTATGATAATAAAACTAATGAGGTTGAACCCTTCCAAGATTATGTTAAAAAATTAGGTATGAAACCATGTGTCCACATAGAATTACTTCATGGAATATAACTACTGTTTTGTGTATAAATAAGACAAATCGAATAAATGTCCATCAACGTAAAATAAGTAACATCATAGAGAGATAATATGTTCATTCCAAATGCAATTTAAGTAAATTAAATATATATATTAAATATAAAAAATATATATATTCATCAATATTAAACTTTTTAATAATGAAAATATATTTTTAATGTATCCATGGATATATTTTATAAAAATTAACACCATAATTAACATTGTAGTTAACTAAATTGGGTAAAACAATATCTACAACCATCTCATAAATAGAAACAATAGTTGATAAGAAACCATTGATAATTTTTGACCACTAATATTATATAGATATATATGAGTTCTATTTGGTATGAATGATGTAGAATGCCTCTATTTTCATTACATTAATTATAGAAGATGTGTATTATACATTGTTTGGACTATTTTTCCAATGTAATTTCATATAAAAACATTATTCAGAATCTTGTTCTTATTTTATTTTTACATTGGTCCCATCTCAACCATCATCCTCAATGATTAATAAAATTAACACCTTCATTCACTCTTCTAACAATATTCTACTTTTATAACCCCATTATATTTTTTATGTGAGTGAAATTGATTAGATATATCAATATTGTTGTTATAATGATGGGTACAGTACATTTTTTAAAGAGTAAAATATAAATAAATAAATTCAAAATTGATTTATCAATCACTAAAATTTATTATTACGTATCATTTGATTCTCATAATGAGTCTAAAATCACTATTATTGGGTACTACATAGGTTTGTTGACGTTTTATAAAATAACCACCACACTGGTTTTCTATAAACTTATTTTCTTCTTTATTTAATGTAATATTTCCCTTGATTCATAATTTTCAAATATGTTATGATATATTTAAAAAATCATTTTTGAATATCCAAATAAAAGATATCAAATAATTTTGGATATATAATCATTTCTTTAAATCAATAGTATTCCTCTTCATATTCACTATGAAAAAATATTTATATGTTAGGTGCTGAGTATATTATAAGTCCATTCGAGAACTATATTAATTTTTCATTAAATTTTAGTTTAAAGTGGTATTATTATTATACCAGATTGGTTAGATTAGTTATACTTTATAATATATAATCCAAAAAGTATATGTAAATTTTTTAAATTTATTATGTCCTCAAATATATGAAATATTTTTTCATTATCTAAAATCATATCTATCTTCTAATAATTTCATATAGAATCCTTCATTGGATATGATGAATATAGTTTCCATTTAATGTTTTTAACATGATATGTAATACCAATAATATATGAAAAAAAGTATCCATGTTAGTTCATTTCCAATTAAGAATATACTTAATTGATATTTTGAATTATTATAATAAAAATTGACTAATTGAACTAGTGAATAATTCATAAATAATAATGATTACTCCTAAAAATGATATAAAATTTTAGGGGGGAATATGTCATGGATTCTATATAATAATATTTCAAATTCAAAAAGGATTCAAATAAAAATGAAAATAAAATGTTATCTCATATAAGGAATACTTATACACATACATTATAATATCATAATATTTTAAACATTATTTAATATAAAATGAATACAATGAAAAAATGGTTTTGATATTTTGAATTCCATTATGCATTTAATACATTTAAAAATAAAATATAATGATAAATTGAGATCTAAATCCTTTATAGGTTCAGTAAAATTGTCATATCATTCTTAAACTAATGTTATTTAATCTTCTAAATTCTCACTAAAAAATTGGCTAAACATCAATTATTATAGAAAATATAATATTATAAAATATGATAAAAACCTAACAAAATATTTAATTCATGGATCTTATTAATTATTTGCACATTGGATGATGATAAATATGGTCACATGTATAATATATCAACAACCCAACTCAAATATCAATGTGAAGGGAGAGCTCTATTTTATACAGCCTATTATTCTGTTCCCATTCAATTATGTACGTTTTGACTCCATGGTGTGATGAAAACAAAATATAATGATTATTTAATTATTAAAAATTATAAAAAAAGAACTTGTAATATAGATGAATTGAAAATTTCATAATACTGTATGAATTACTAATCACTAAAACATTATATAACATATACCATTAAAACAATGAAATAAAAGTCGAAAATGTTAGACATCCTTCTTGGACATCTCCCACAGACGTATAGAGGTGATTACAATATAATGAATGTCGAAATATTGTTTATAATATCAACAAAATTCATACTATTAAATAAATATTGAAATGAGAAATATATAAATGGAACCAAAATATATTCATAAAAAATGGTAACCATCAATAATAATTCATCATCCTGAATTTATATGAGTAATTTAAATGTTGATAAATTTTATGGTCCCCTCTTCATATTTTTATTGAGAGAACACATTTCACTCTAAAAGGATATTAATTCAAATCCACCCATCTTCTAAACGTATCAAGAATTTGTTATTTTTAAATATTTCTCATCCAAAATATTCCATTTATTTATACATTATATTTTCCTTATATTCAACCATATTTCTTTCATAGATATTACTATTTTCCATTAAATTTAATGGGTGATTAATATAGTATTTTAAACATTATGTGGGTTATGTATCATCTTTATATCATTTTTTGTAATGTTTGGTTTGTGGTCCACAATAACAAAAATACATGCTTTATTATGAAACTAAAAAAAATAAACTTTTATTTATTTTCAATTCATTCATATGTCAATCAATAATTTTTTGTTTCCTTTTATCATATGAATATTCTAAATACATTTAGTGATTCTCTTATATTACAATACTAAATTTCTTATATCACATTTCTTCATGTTTTGTCTATTTTTTCAAAAAATAATTTCTTAGACTATGTTATCTCGTTTATAATAATTTTAAAGTAATGTTTCTTAATATTGTATAAATAAAATTATTCATTTAAAAAGAAATATTCATAAAAATATGAAACTTTATCACTATTCAAACATATATACAACTATAACTCCACTATTGTAATTAATAACCCATAATTTATTAGAAAGTTATATTTTTCAACAATATTTATAGAAAATATACTATCTTGGGTGGGTGATTACATTGTTCTAATTCTATAAAAATTAATACCATAGGAATCCCATGCCAACATATTTATTAGAATATGTTGAATTTTTTCATCTATCAATCAACATTGTGGTTTAATATTTTCAGAAATTAAAAAATTATATATTACAATACAATATGAAAACTTTAACACATTTTTTATATTATCATAAAACATGGTTCTTAAATTTAAGTTCATTTTTAAATTATTATTTTTTAATTATGTTGAATCCCCAAATATGAAAAATAAAACATTATATATTTAACAATAATCTTCATGACCTTTTACAATAATAATAAAATTTTGGATAAAGAAAAAAAATCCTTATATGGGATATAAAAAGAATGAAATATAATTATTTAATATTAATTTTCATTATAACATATAATAATGTTTTCATTAGTTATAATTAAATTTATTCGAAAAAATATTAAAATAACCAAAAAACGATCATTGTTTTTAAATGATTAATAAAATATCTGTTAATAAATAACAAATGAAAAAATCATAATTACATGGGTTTTATATTAAACATGAGCACTAATGAAAATAATTTCTTTAAAAACAAAATTTTCACCTTTAAATGGGTAATAATAATTCCATTTATCATTAGAACATTTTCATACATTACGAAATCAATGAATTCCATGAAAATGCATTTGAAATAATAAAATTGTTATATATGTAACATGAGAAATTATCAACGTAATAAAATATAAAATGGAATAACCACCATTGTTAATTCCATCATATCAATTAGGAGAAACATATTTCTCATTGTCTCTTTCACCTTTTCCAATTACCTTTAGAGATATTTTTGTATCACCCTTTATCATAGTATTTCAGAAAAAACCCATAATCATATAAATTATGCAAGATAATTATCATGATAAAAGAACATTAAATATTCCGTTACAGCCATTAATACTCTTAAATTATACTCTTTAGAAAAATTAACAATCACATTTAGTCATCATATATAAAATTAGTTAAATAATTAATGATTCAATGTAAATATGTAAAAACCCCACTACAAGGGAAATAAAGTATTCTTTGAGAATCCAGTAATACTTGCAAGGGAGAATAAATAAGGAAGATCTTCCCTAAATAGAAAAAATTCCTCTAATTCCATATATGTTAAAAATTACTTTGGTAAAAAGCATCCTATGTGACTCATATGATAAATGTTAATAAAATTAATTGTTCAAACCATTTAGATGAAATTAAATAGATTAGGATATAGTAATGATATGATAATCTAATTATAAAAATTAACTTTTTCATAAAAAACTATATTAACCATGGAAATAAGTAATAAAATTTTAAAATAATACATTGGAATGGATTTAATGAAACATATGGAACCAAAGGTCTCATCTACCATCATATATTCTATAAATCATCAATCATTAGAAAATATTATTATTTTACATTATTAGGTACCTTTTTTCATTTTCATTACCATATCATTTTTCCCTTTTTTAATTTGATATATTTAATTAATAAATTGATTAAGTTCATGTTGAAATTTTTTAGGATGATTTGTTTATAAGTATGATATTTATTTGGTAGCATTACTATGGTCAAATTGATTATGGTTTTTCAGAATCTACAGAGTGTTAATATTTAAATACTTTATATATTAAAACATTAAACAAATTCCTAAAACCATTAATTAATTATGGGCATGAATTATTAATTACATCACTCCACTTAGTTGGTATTCCACACATACCATCAAGTGACATTATCATTGTTCAATTGATAGAATTGTAATAAGGTATGTAATACCATATCATTATTTGATCACAATTATAAAATAAATGTTATTCAAGTTCATTTGATCCATTATTTTATCCAACTGTATATAGAATGGATGCGAAATGAAATATGTCACTTCTTATAAATTGTATTGAACATCTATGAATGAGCGATGTGTTCATTTCCCAATGAGTAGATATTATATTAACCTTGTTTTTAGAAGGATCATATATTAATGTTTTTTTATCAAAATGGTGTTTTTACCTTGTGGTTGATACACATGGATCCAGATTGAGTTACAAATTGTTGGTTTCAAAAACCATGAATTTGAATTTTTTTAGGCTATACTACAATTAGAACCAGGATGTGGTTTCTTTTTTTTAGGATTAGATTCCATTAAGATGAAATAATATGGTTATAATTCCCATTTTAGTGTGTGGTCTTAGGTTTATGGAACTATGTGACCTGCATTTTTTATAATATGATCAACCATAACATTTCATAGTGAAGGTCTCAGTTATTCCAAAATGGGAAAGGTCATGAAAATCCTACATGGTGGGTGTTCATGTTGGGTTTTCTATAAAGTGAATGTTCAAGGAAACCATGTTCATTGTAGGTATAACTACACCCTGATAATGGATATTTCAAACATTGGAATGGTAAAAATGGTCATCGATCATTATAGTGTCATTTTTTTCATAGAGTATACATGTTCTATTTTGAATGCAGGATTACTAATTCTCTTTTAACTATGTTCTCCAAATTAATAATTGGTCAATCATCAACCTATAGGTAGCTCCATTCTTCATGACCATTTTTAGTTTAAATTATTATTAATCATTAGGTGACCCTCCATCATGAATAATACCCTATGTTGATCCAATCTATCAAGGGATTGTTCATGTTGGTATAGTCTCCAGAATATCTAAAGAACTATCCTATTATTATTGTTCGTATATGGACATGTTCACTTATCTGACATGACCTATATCTATGGTTGAATGTGGTTTTCATTGAGTATATGATATATTTCTATCCAGTTGAATTTAATCCCATTAAATATATCTTTCTAGAGACATTTACGATTTGGATTGGAAATAGAAATATGAAACCATGGCATTCATTTTATTTTTGTGGGTACAGATGTGTAATTTGGGAATATCATAATGAATCATTATTTTTACTTCGAAATTCTTGAGGTAGGAATTTCCTCACCATATAAATCTATTTTCCAGAGTATTCATTATGATTTAATTATATTCATGTACATTGAATATTGAACTATTGTGTGGAATGACATGCCAAGTGGGTGTCTGAACCCCCTAAGACCTCTTCTTGATTGATGATCATACGAGTGTCTATTGTTTCATAAAAACAATTACAATAATCTTTTTTATTTTTTATTAATATTTTTTCCTTATTGTTTAATTTTCATTTCTAGGGGATATGGTTCCCTTAGTACCATGATTTTAAGTTTTACAGTTGTGACTAGATGACATTTAGAGTGGGTTTAGGGTTGTAGGATTCAAAATTATTACTCTTACATGGATGTATGGTGAGTGATGGGATGTAGAACTGTACAATAATGTTGATTGGTCTTATAGAGTGGTAAATATCCATTATGTAAAAATGATTCTCACTGATCTGGTAGTGACATTTCTAGTGATATTTCTATTATACTGAAGGTACTTGTTGGAATTGGATGAACTGAACTGATGGGGAATTGAAAAAAATGAATTGTGATTTCCCTTATGTGATTGTAGGTTACTAATATATACCATAATTTGTAGAATTAAAATGAGATAATAAGATTTTGTGGATGACCTGAGTGACAACTCATTAGAGGTGGAAGAAAATGGGTTCATATTCCTTAATTTGTTGTCTATTTGATTCCTTACATTATTTAAAAAGTATTTTTTATTTTGAGTCCCCCTCCATTGTTACAAACCTATGGTAAAATGTTTATAATCTCTACAAATTTCTAGAATGACCTCCATAAGTTGATGTATATATATATATGTTTTTGTGATTTCAATATTTTAGGGATTCAATTATTTAACTTAATCTTTTTAAGAGACTATATGAATCATTTTTGGAAGGTATCATTTATTTCACTTGAGGGAGACATCTATTAGACGATTGGTCAATAGGATGTTATGGTAGGTATAATGGGGCAAGGAAAATTGAATATTTGAGATATTATGTCATATATAGCAGGCTAGGGTCCTATGGTGTAGTTAACTATAATCCCATTCACTTTTAATATTATAGTGTTACTTTTTAGGACATAATTGAAAATGAATTCTGAAGACCCTCTCCTAAAAGTGGGATTGTTTTTTTGATCTAAATCATGGAGAGAGAATAATTTAAAATGATTCCTTTATAATAAATACACCTTCAAATTTGAAGTAACTTAATGTGATTCCAAATGAATTAGATTTTTTATATTTATACATACATAGAATATCTCCCAAGGGAACTTTATTTTTTTCACAAATTAAGTAGATGATAGTATTTGGATTTATATGAAGATGAACCCTGTGAAAATAAAAAATAAGTACACATTCATTAATATCACATATTGGTTTGATCATTATTGGGAGCTCAGAGGTTCTCTACGATTTACGAATAATCGGGATACAACCAGCATGGGGTTGATGGGATGATATTCAAAAAACCATTCATAGAACTATTTATATGTTGTATGAGTATATATGCATCCCCTTCAGGTTATTTAATGTACCATAATTTTCAATTATCCTGTTAATTGTATATTGTATACATATCATAAATATTTTATTATGATATTTGTTGATGGAATCATCATTTACTCATTAGGCTCCAAGATTCTTTCTAGACACCAAGAGATTGTTTTATGTACTCTATGAGAACATCAGCTATAAAATATTTTTTGAAGGTGTCACTTCGAGATCCATGAGTTTTTTTCACGTTATTATGAAATTTAATGTGGGAATTTCGAGGACCTCTAGATTGTATAGGTTATGATTTCATTGTTATTCCCCTGATTTTTTTATATTAGGGAAACACTTGTTATATCATAGTATTTTAGATGATTCATAAAAAATATATCCAATAAATAAGAACCTATGATTGGTTTTACCAATATGAGTGTGAAGTTTGATTGGACATTCCATTGTTAATTTGAATTCCTAGAATATAAGAGGGGATTAAATTAAACTTATTTTTAACAATAAATTATCCTAGTATTTAATATTCAGTTTACAATTATTCCTAAGCTATCATATTTTGAGTAATGTTTATATATAATGATATTATAATGGCATATGGATATCTTTTTCTATGACCCTAAAAGTAGAAAAACCAGTACAAGGTATGGATTTAGAAGTAGTGGTTCATGGAATATTTTCTTACAACCATTATGGCATTATTATAATAATGGTATTATGCATAGAACACAATATCTTGGGTACATATTCTCTTAGCTATAAATGAATATATTAAAAATGTGTTTATTAGAGTATAGAGACTCATTTCTTTCTTACACATGAAATCAAGAATTATTACATATGATTACCTATAATAACACATAGAAGATCATGATGTATAGTATCATAGGGAATTAGGCAAATCACATTAAAACATAAAATATGGAATACAACATCTTTATTGAAAACTTATTTGAATTTTGTAATAGTATTCCTTCATAATTTAAATGGCTTGGGATAACATGGGGAAATATATAAGAAATTGTTGAGCTATAAAGGACAGTAAGGGAATACACATGGAATAACATAATGAAATTAATACATGTGAAACAATAGGAATATAAATGGGGTATAAATGGGATGTGAAACATAAAAAAGAACAATGATGCCTGAGATAACATGATAATGTAATGGAAACATGGAAAATGTGAAAAAAAACATTAAAAATGGACTCATAAATATCTGTCAAGGATAACCGAAAAATAAATCACGATGGAAAAAATTGCATGGTGTATTAGGTTTACTCCCTAATCACTTGAATGGATAATCATGAAACTGAAACATAACCGAATTGATTGGGGAACTATATAATTCTGAATGTACCCATAACACTCATATCAATTAAATGCTTACGTGATCCACACAACTCATAGGAAATAATATTTTTTTAATTAAATTTTATTCCATAATTATGGATTTCGAAATAAATACATGTATGTCCCCAATCATCAATGAATGAGTGAATAATGTAGAACAACATTGATTAATTTTTTTATGAATAGTCAGTTTATAATTTTTGGCATTGAAAATACCGGTGAAATTTCAGTTACATAATAGGGGAGAATAAATAATCATGAGAGGGATTAATGAGTGTAAAATTGTTCTATAAAAATTTATAAATAATGGGTGAAGTATGTGGGATTTGGAAATGCATATCCCAAAATTTTGAAGTGGATATGAAATGAATATGAAAATGATGATACTTGAATACTAAAAAGAAGGAGATGATCCATTACCTGAAGATTCAGATTCCAAATGATTGGGAGGAGCTTCATGAGAGTTTGGAGGAACTTTATGGGGACTCTAAATATTGGAGGTTAGATAATGAACGTTCTAAGTGGTTTTTGACTGAAGATAAATGATATCGTGGGTGGGTTTATATTAGAAATGAGTGGGGAATTAGTTATTAACTCTCAAGATTAGGGATTTCAATATATATAATATATAACCAAAACTAGAATCCATACATTGGGTTTTCTCCAATGGATTTTTCCAAAATGGTTTATTTTAATTATTTTCTAACTGTAAGGGACAAAGTTATAGAAAAATAACTATGACGATGAAAAAGGTACTAATGTACTTAAATATAATTATTTTAAAGCATTATAATATATTTAATGTTTTTTAGAATTCATAATGGCATTAAAGAATTAATGAAATAAAATAAAAATGAAATTAATTTAATGGGGAAAAATATATTTAGTTGTGGTTACCATTTATTGTATTCCTTAAATCATTTATAGGTCTTTATGATGTCATAATACACATTTTATATTTATAGAATAACTAATTTTTACATTAATATTCAACTGTCTTAGAAATTTATGAAAATTAAACATTGGATAATTTTATAATTATAATTAAAAATATAATATTTATATCATTAAATTAATTTCCTATATAAATGAGTTTTCACTTTTAATATAGAAATGAATTTTTTTGAGAAATTTTTAGTCTTTTGAAAGTATAATTTTTTAGACCCTAATAAAATTAATAGTTTACTTCATAAGAATTTAATGACAATTTATATATGATGTAAATTATTTAATAAAAATATATTATTAAAATATTATTTATTTGAAAATTCCATCAATTAACCAAACTAAAACTGGTAATTTAATTTGAGATTTAACCAAAAATACAATTTAGGTTTTTCAATAAAAATCCTAATCGTTTATTATATAATAATAAGAATTCAATATAATCATTATTATTTCAAAAATAAAATATAAATTTTCATAATTTTAGGGTATTGATATATATCCATTTAATACAATAACATACACCCTAGGGGTAATGTATGTGACAATTCTATTTTAATGGTTTTGTTAAGCATACATGGATTGATTTGTGACCTCAATAAGCATGAAATTATCTCAATAATGTGTTATATCATGCATATGGTGTTGTATCTATATTGGGATTAGTGAATGGAAAATTATAATGATTATATATTAATATAATGATATGATAAATTGTCATTATATTGTATGATCCTACTCGTTGAGGCTATCACTTCTTTTGCTGATGTCATATGGTTTTAATAAAAAACCTATATTTATACAAATAATATTATTAATTCTAACAATCTATATTATCAATGATTATGAGTCTAAATATCCATTTATTTATGATAGGATATAATAAATACAATTAATTCCACGTTTTTTATAAGAGTATAATAAATTATAATACATTTATCTAAATTTCATTTGAAATTATATATATATAAATCTATGTCATTACAAAAACACCCCACATCGGAATTTTCTAAAAATAAATTCTATTTCACACATGAATGAAAAAGATAGTAGTTTTTTTATTACCTTATCTGGTTCCCCTGTTTCTTTGTTAGACATGTGTCTTCTCCCCAACACTTTTTCCATGCGAATTATTTTATTTCATAGAATTGTTCGGTATTGTATAAGATCTTCTCATACTAGTCTTTACATGAAACATCATTCTCCAATAATACCATATTTATATGGGTATATTTTATGGGTATCGTATGTATATACTAAATCGGGATACATGGAAGACATCATGTACTTGATATTGGTCAGGTTGGAGTGCTAGTCAATAGGGAAACGCTCCAATGTTATCAACATTAATAAAGGGACTGATTTATCTTGGAATATAATTTCCTTCATTCCCAAATCTCAAGAATTTTATTCATGGATATATGTAGAGGAATAAAATGGTTCTAACTACAATATATATGACTCATCAAATACTGTTAGAATATCTCTTTTGGAATTTCTATGTATCTATGTTTTGGTATAGAATAGTTTTGAATTTTCCACCATTTTCATGACCATTTTAGGACATAACAGTTTTCCTTCATCAACTTCATACCAACATGCAGGTGCTCATCACCTCTTACTATAAATGGATTCATAATAAGGAATTTGGAATTTTGAGTGGAAATTATTATTGTTTAAGACCATGACTAGAGGAATATATTGATCCCATCCTCCATTAAATTCAATTTATCATTCTCTTAACATGTCCTCTATTGTCTAGATAGACTTCTCCAATTTTACATTGATTTCGTGGTGATAATGCATACAAAATACAAGATAAATACCTATTGAATATTGGTAACTCTTCCAGAACATAGAGGTAAATCATTTTTCTTGATGAGATATGATCAATAGTGTTGTTTCATGAAGCACAACCACTTTTCTAATGTATATCCTTGCATATTGATCATGTTATAATTCATGTTGATATAATGAACTCATCAATCATTATGAGAGAATCCAACATAACCCATATACCATCATTTTCCATTTATATCCTTGGCGACTAGTGAGAAGTAAATGTTTATTTTTTCCCATTTCTATATATGCACGGGTAAAGGTTTCCCATTTCCATATATGCATGGGTAATGTTTCCATTGTTCCATTTTATTTTTTCCTTCCCTCCATCGTATTTTTACAAAAAATACATCTTTTTGTATATTCCTCAATATCCATATTCATAATTTCCCACCAATAAATTTCCTAGATAACTCAATACATAATTGTTCTTCATGGATGGTTGGAGAAGGTTGAACTATTTGAATCATACAACAACTCCACAATTAACTCTGTATGTGATAGTACACATATACATGAACGAAATATAATGTCTCCTTCATTAACATTGAACTCTAAGGATTTTCCTTTTATTATAGTTTATAAATTATTCTAAATTTATGGATTGTATCTTTTATAATTATAGATCCTCTATATAAGGGATTGTTGATAAATCCCATATAAATGAAATGATTATTTTCCTTATGTTATAATTCCCATATCCATCCTATTCATGTTTAAAATGATTCGATCCTTCCAAATTCTCATCCATGATATTATTTATGGATATTTTCTATACAAAGAATCTTTCATATTATTATCATTACCATAATGGTTGTGGATTGAGCAGTAATACTGATTAATCATCTTTAACCATCTTTGAGGTCACATATCCACCTCTTTTTGTTTCAATATATACATGAGGCTCTTATGATTTGTTTATATTTCACAATGCATCTAAAAGATATAATGCTACAATATTTTCTATGTGATTGTTACTACAAACTACTATAGAACATATTTTGGTTTTTCTATTCCTAAACATTCAACTTCCATGAAACATAGGATATCACTATGTCATTTTACATTAGCACAACTCCCAATCAATTTTCTAATTCATTGATATATATTTAGAAAGGTTCTCCACTTCTTATTATCATAAGTACTGATGATTTGATAAGTGTGTTTTTCAACTACTAGGATCTTTATTCATATTAATCATTCCAACATCTATGTTATCATGGTTGTATAATTTAAAAATACTTTGGAATTTCTCCACAATCATTGTTAGTACACAACTATTGAAATGAAACATCTGATATCTATCATAGATGATAGAATTGACCTTCACTAATTTTCATATACATTTGAAGGGCCCATAGATATCCCATTAAATGTGACAATTTTCCCCAATAATGAGATATCCATCAATCAAAACTTCAATTTGATGTAGTTTGTATAATGATCCTTCTTTTATAAGGTATTGAGTATTATTCTATAATGATCATCATGATTTTCTTTAATTTTGTTCTCTATTAGAAGGTAATTTATAAACACTATCATAAATATGTCATGGTAATTTATAAAGACTCTAATATCTATGCCCTTCATGATTTATGTCTCATTAGGGTGTCTTAATGGAATTACTATGAACTCATGGTTATTTCCCCTTGTATGGAATGAAGTCTTAGAGAAATGCCCCGTATTCACTCTCACATGATAATAAAAAAACCTATGAACCACCATGTAGAATTATTAACCTCCATACTGATGAAAGAACATGTCATCAATCAATGGAAGATGATAACTCTTCTTTATCATGATCTATTTTAGCTCAAGATAATCAATGAAAAGGAACAATAACCCATCCTTTTTCATGACGAAGAGGACTACTACACCCCCTTGGTGATACACATGGGTATGTGAACCATTTATATGTAATCTCATATAGTTGTTTCTTCATCTCCTCATGTTCCAAATCAATCATTATATATAGAATCTTTTATAATGGATACTCATCATGTATAATCTCGATGGAAATTTAAACCTCTAATCTTAGAGGATGGCCATAAAATTCATTTAAAACAACTATAGTGTATTCACTCACAATGGTAATGTCTTCAAGGATTATATTTTCCCATGAATCATTCATTTCAGCTGCATATTTTTCTTTGTTTGGTAATAATATCCATTCTCAAGAATTTTTTCTAAATATGATTCAACATCCACCTTTAAATATTATAATTTTAAGGTACTATTCACGATACAAAGATTGATTTCTATATAGAATAAATTAATGTTGGATCTGTACAAGTAAAGCCAAAAAAATTCTTTAAATTTCATTAAATTACATGGAAGGGGCTATATAAATTATCGATGAGAAGTTAAGAACACAAATTCTGATATGGGAGGAGTTATATACTTGGGATGAAACAATTGTATCATTTTTCATTTTCAGCAATAGAAACACTTCAAATATTTGTAGTGTTTTTTTAATAGTTCTACTAAACTATCATGATATGAAGGAATGCGTAGAAATATAATTGAATAGTACATTCAATATCCCTACATCAATAATTAGTGTACCTATCATTATTTCATTATTGGGATCCACTATAGTGATTGGGATGGAAAAAGTTGTCATTTTCTTCCATGGAGGTTGTTATTTTTCTTCGAAAACCCATGGATTATGTCATGGGTTGAAAAACTTACTTGGTTCCTTGCACTTGAATCGGTGAAAAATGTGACATGGAATGACTATAGGATTTCATTACTCTATCTCATTTACGGTTTTCACCTAATCGACAATCGATAGATTGGTGTCCTTTTTTTCTACACCTATAAAATATCCTTGCCTCATTAAGAAATATCCTTATTTTCACACTTCTGCTAGGTAGGATGTATATATTTCAAATCCAAATTTGATTTATACATTAATCCTCGTGCATTTAACTATACATTATTCTTCTTATTCCCATGATATTCTATATATTCATATATATCCATTCAGAAATTGAGGGAACATTAGACAATTTCCACTTACATATCAAATGTCTCGAATCACTAGGGTATTTCATAGAATAAGTTTTACCCAACCAATGACATATTTTAATTTAAATTCATGGGAAATGAAAAAGATAAAGGTGTTTCATTTTTATCTTGTGAATTTTTTCCTAGAGTCTATGATGGACTCATCATCTTTTTTAGTGGGAATGAAATTCCATTTCAATCATAAGTTTGAGATTTTGAGGAAAATATGTTTTGAAAAAAATTCTATATCACGTTCCAACCCATCACTTCATTATTTTTCTCATGATTTGATTTCTTGATCAATGTGAACCATTTATCAGCATCCTCATCCATAATATAATGGAATAGTATCAGGTAATTTTATTAAAGAATTAAAGGATGAAGAAGATATTTTCAATGTAGTTGATCAGATTTGAATCCAATAATAGAGAAGAATCAACCATCTAAAGTCAGAGGACTCTATCTCATAATAATATCTATTTCAATTTGTTGTATCCTATTAGTATAATTCTTTTCTATAGATTAATATTTCAAGTATAAACATATTTCATCTAAGAGTGTATCAAAACAATGTTCATGATTCTTTCTCCCATTAGGTTGGGCATCTCATTTTGGTAGTCATCGCATTTCCCTTCATATTGGTAATTTACTCAGTTCCTCATATTTTCTTCCATTGGATAGAATAAATGGGAAAGATTGGGATGACTAACTTTAAACAATTAATAAAATAAATCATAATCCATTCACATTAATGGGATAACTTATAGATAACATGCATCAGTTAACTTATCAATTTATGGGTTGTAGTCTATGTTTTTCATGATCTATTTTCTAATGTAAAAAAATTAGATATTTATTTGTTTTTGTATTTATTATTTGTATTGATCCTTTGAATTTACCAAATCATGTCCCAAAAGAGATTCAAAGATGGTTTGAAGCATGTACCATTTTTTGAGCAAAATTTCCTTGTCATTTCTAACTCTGCGAAATGTTATTGTTTTTTACCCCCTACATACAACATTACACGAGACACCACTACATGTAGGATCCAAACAAAGAAATATTTTCATGGATATCACTTAAAATATTCATTATGAAAATAAAGTTATATTTTCTTATATTTAATTTTACTGTTATGGGATTCCCTTGATATTTTAATCTTAATCCCAAAATTAACTAAAACACCATTTGATACCAACTATGGAATATCATATCATTATTAAAAAATAATTCATTATTTATTTTATAATATTAGAAATAATAAAAATAGGAATATCAATAATAATAGTATAATTTTATATTAATAACAATACATATCAATATAAAATAGGGAATACATCATCTTTATTGAATCCATCATTAACATGCTCATATAATTCGTTTATATTTTAAAACTAAATGAGATAACCTTAGGAAATGCATGAGAAAAGGGTGAGTTATTAAGCCCCACAATAGAATAACAATATAATATCATATATAAATTAATACATTTTAATCAATAGGAATATAAATGGGGGATAAATGGGGTGATAATAATAAACATGAATAATTATGAATGACATATAATAATAACATAAAGGGAACATGGGAAATGTGGAAAAAACATTAAACATTGAATCATAAACCTAGTTCATGGATAAAAAAACATGAAAAAATTATGAAAAAATTCATATGATGGATTATATTCACCCAATAATCCCTTAGAAGACATCTCCTAAGACTAAAGAATTTCCTAATTCCTTAAACCACTATATAATTTTTCACTCAACTATCACATTCATATAAATTTCATGCATAAGTGTGCCTCATAGATCATACAACATGGAATAATTTTTCATCAAGTTTTATAACAAGAATATGAAGTAAGGAATAAATACATTTATATACATAATATAAGATGAATGAGTGAATAACAGTGTTCACCCATAATAGAATAAGGGTATGTGTATTCACTGAGCATTTTTTTGCATCAAAAGTCATGATGAGATTCCTATATCATAATAGGGTAATATAAATGTACATGGGAGGTCTTAATGATAATGAAATGGGTATAAAATCATTTATAAAACATGGGGGTAGAATGGGGGATAATTAAGAACATGTCTGAACATTAGAAAAATGAGATAAAATGCATATGAAAAGGAATATTTATGAATTTCAACGAGAAGGAGAGAAACCCTTACAGAGTGTGATTCCAAATTCTTGGGATGAGCATCAAGATATATTGGAGGGAACCTTGGGAGTACCCTTGAGATGGAATGGTAGAGTAAGGATTTACTCTAATGTTTTTGAACGAATATAAAGGACATCTTGGGTGGTTTTACATATAAATGGATTGAAAAATTCCTTATTATTTCCCAAACATTAGTTTTTGAATATTTAATATAAAATAACTAAAGCCACAAAACACCCCATGGTTTTTGAAAATGGATTCTATAAAATGTTGGTGGTTTTCACTATTTTAATTTTTAAGGGATGGAATTATTAAAATAATAACCTTGTTGATGTGGAAGAGAGTTATGTCCTTAAAGAAATATTTTTTAAACCTTAAAATATATTACTGGTTTCTAATAATTCATAAAGGATTTATTAAATTCATAATATATAATAAACATCACATTTTTTAATGATGAAACATATATTTTTTTATTGATACAATTATTAGTATTTATCATATAATTTTTCCGAAAATATGATTTCATATTACATATCATATATATATATACCATATTTAATTTGTATCCTAAAATTCAACAATCTCAGAAAATTTTGAAAACATCACCATAGGAAAATTTAGATTATACAATTTTAAAACTAATTTTTATTTTATCCAAATAAATTTTTTAAATTATGTATTTTCACTAATAAAATATATTTGAATATTAATTAGAAATGGTGGTTTTTTTATAATAACAGTTTTCAATCCCTTATAAAAATTACATATGGCTTTATAAAAACTATAAAATCATTTATATTTTTAAAAAATTTATTTATAATATTTTATTAAAATAAAAATTATTTAAAAAATAAATTAAGTGATGAAAATAAAATCATTAATTGAAATTCAATATTACCTAAAAAATGAATTTTTGGGTTTTTGTATTAAAATAAAAATATTTTATAGAGTAAAAATAAGAATAAAATCTAAAAATTATTATATTTAAAATACAAACTAAATATTGATATTTTTTGGACCATGGCACATTTTACATTAATACACTAGAAATATCTATAATGCTATGGTGTCTGAAGGTAATATTATAACGGGGTGGTTCAGAATACATGGTTTGGGATATGATCTTGATGATCATGAACATAACCGATAAATGATTTTTCTCATGGTCATTTCATTGGATTCATATTAGGATTGGTCAAGGGAAAACCCAAGTGGTGATATATCCATTGGAAACTCTGATAATTGGGAACCATAGAGTATTATCTTATTGGTTAAGGCCATCACTTACATTGTCTCAGCCAATTGGATTTATCAAAAACCTATATTATTACTAATCATATGATCATTATTCAATGAGATATTTTTATTGGTTTTTATTCTTAACAATCATTTAATTTTGATATGATATAATAAAACCATTGATATTCAAGTGTTTATTATAACCATAATACATAATAAAAATTTTAATGCAATATTAATGGAAATGTTCTTTATAGATGTTCAGTTCCTTACATGGAGTACCTGAAATGGGGTTTCTTTGAGATTTAATATTCTCTTGAGGATGGAATTTTTTTACGAGATTACCTTAGTAAGAAAATTCAGGATCTTATTGAGATACCAACAATAGAAGATATGTGGTTGTTGGGTTATTGGATAACATTTTTGTGGAAGCATGTGATACCAATAGAGAAATGAAATATTCACCCTTTGTTATCATGTAAATAATATATGAATGAGTAAAACCTATTAGGTAATTAGATTCTGAATATATAGTAATTTTAGAATGGCTTTCAAGAAGTGACTTAGATCCAATATGGTCTTAAGAGAATGATTACATGATCTATTTTTGTTGGGGAGTTATGATTCTAGCTTCAATTAGAGATGAATTGATGGGATAATCCCATTCCTAACTATGGTAATCTTTCCTTGGATCCCCAAATATGTATCCAAATATAATGATACACTTGTTGTGGATAAGAATTAAGAGATATGTAATGCGACTTATTATAATGAACTAACCATAAAACATTACCTAATCCTGAATTTTAGTCAAGAACAAACATTCTTACACATTGAGGATCTTTTTGGGTTTAGTGTTTTCGGTAATTATGACTTAAAACATACATAAAATCTAATAATTAAACATGTGGGTTCTTTTAAAACGGTATCCATTTTTTAACAAAATATAAATGTTTTCATATAAAACATAATCTCATTGAAAAATCTTCTTGAAATTTAAATTTTCATCCTTATTTCTTTTAAAAATCCTTATAACCCATGATTTTTTTTAAACATGGGATGAGAAAAAAAAGATTAGTATGGGATATAAGGAAAGAAATTGTTAGTCAAGTGATAACAAAAAAATCAATAAAACCCAATTCATAAAAACTCATTAACATGCATTGAAACGCCATGTAGTTTCCAAGGTAAATATTTATCATAGAACTCTTACAATAACCCTTACACATGTAATAACCATTTGGTCATATTCGAACTTTAGAGTACCCAATTCAATGGAGATCTATAATGGGGTTCACATGTCATATCTTGGGCTATAATGGGCTCAACCCAACATATGTTGTGCTATAATGGGGTTCAAAACATCCTATCTTCAGCTATAATGGGATCAACCAAACATAAACTATGCCCAAGGAAAATACCATGGTAATCAATTACCCTGAAATCAAGATAAAAAACTCATGAAATATATATAAAAAACAATTCTTTTAGATTTCATTAAAGAGGCTTTTAAAATGATTTTAAAAGGAAAGTACCTTAAAAATATAATTGAAGTGATAATTAATATAATGGAATTTATATATGCATTCAATTTAAAAACACATATTACAAAATAATGTAAAAACAATTCCTCGAAAAAATAATCTCAATACCATCTACAGAATAAAGGATAAGGTTAACCCAAAATAAATAGAATATTGGTTATGAATTCAATTACAAAATTTAGTCATGGTAATGGAAGTACATGGGGAGATTAATGAGATAGAAATGGGGTATATCTTCATTAATATATCATTAGAAAAATATGGGTGAGGTGTTAAAACATACATTGTCAATATGAATTAAAAATAAAAGAGCACAACAAAGTGGTGTTTCTTGAACAATAGTGAGAAAGAGAAGATCCGTTACCTCAGTTTCAACGTTCCCTTTGCATCATTAAACCTATGGTATTCAGGTTGAAATAGGGTTATGAAGACTTTAAAAAAACCATATTCATTCCTATAACACCTTTTAGGATGATTTTATAACATCATTAGACCAAATCATTAATAATATTTAGTTAATTCCACTGTTTTTGGGAGTGTTCATCACATTGATTCAATGATCGGTTAATTATTGTTATTATTTAGTTCTTTGATGTGAAAATATAGAATTGGAATGGAATGGTATTTAAATATCTCAATAACCATAAATTATACCATTTATCATATTTTATTCTTATATTATGATGATTAATTAGTCATAATATTACTGATGTTTGTTAAGATCATTTTGGTGATTCATTGATAAAAACAAACTCATATTGTTTTGTATATAAATATCATCTGTAAAAAATGATTTTAGAACCTTAAATATGATATAATTAATATATTATAATTTTTTTCAAACAAAAACATTGTTTCATGACTAGTCTTTATGGAAGTAAAAGAAATTTTAATCACATCATCGACGATGTCGGTAAATCGCACATCACAGACAATATTTTCATTTCAAGAATATGTGGGATACGAGAAGAAGTATAATGGTGAATCAACCATAAAAAGGGTAAAATAAATACTATTTAATATATTGGATCATTCATGCCTCTCGTATAAGGGGAGGTGAGGAATGAATAAGAATTGAAAAGAAATTAGAAAGAAAAGAATGAAAAAAATAGAGGATGTTTACATCTTGACCAAATCCCCTGGAGATCCATTTTGGGGTCCATGGTTTTGGACTTTCGGTGAGACCATTATGTCTTGGACGTGGGGAAAGGGAATTAGAGGAGTGTTTGGCAGATCTCTTTAAAGGATAAAGGCGTTATAGGTGTGGGAGGAATAGCAGGAAATGGATGGTATTTATAGTGGGTGAGAGGAGGAGTTTTCCCTTATTTTAATAACTGTTTTATTATATTGTCACAAGAAAAGAAACTGTTATTTTTCCATTACCAAAAATAGCAATATGTGCATGTGAGTTATAGATAACTGTTCTTAAATCCACAAAACATTATATTTGACTCCATAAATCATGTATTTATCATAATTTTTAAATTACTGTATTTCACTATCAAAAAAAAATTCATGTATTTCAGAAAATTACCAAAACTTTACCCAATTTTATTGACCTATAGAATACAAATATGAAATCCATTTTATCAAAATAATTTTCCAAATATTTGAAATTTAGTTGGTAAATAAAATATTATTTTATTCTAAAAATAACAATTTTAAAATATTTCTTCACTTATTCCAAGATAAGGGTATATCATTCTTGTAATTAAATCATATTTGTATACTATCATAGGTGAGGTTAATATTCATAAGGTTATGTCACTGTTCATAAGGGTAACATTACTATTTATACATGTATGTTACTATTCACCAAACATTATGTTGGACATATTAGACTCTAAATAACTTCCTGGTTGCAATAGTGTATGTCCGTTTATCGATATTGAAAACACAGAAGTGGGAAAATTATATTTAGTGATAATTATTACTATCTACTTCAAACAATGATTCAGGCATTTCAATGTACATTTAAAACCATGCGATGTTACATTATCCCCACCATCTGAAAATTGTGTCCTAGTAATTTTATATACATATTATACAAGTGAGTGTACCTTTCCCTCATAATATTTTTAGATTCTCATGTCACTTATTATACCTTTTGTTTTCTCCAAAAAAAACATTTACGTGGATTATAACATTATTTATCAATACACACTCTCTACAATCAAGAATCTGAATGGGTCACACATCATATGTAAGGTTCTCTTCATTTTGAATTAATTCTTTGCTCAGAACATGAGATGAAATTGTCACATACATTCTCAACATTGAATCATTAAAAATATTGTGTACCTATGATAAACATGGTGTAAAATATACAATGTAGGTGAGTGGTCAAAATTTATCTAGGATTTCATAAGTTTCAATGAACCGTGGAATCATATTACCATTCTTTCTAAAACACATAACACTTTTCCACGGTGAGATTCTTTGAAAAACCTGATCACCTACCATTAAAGAAAAGTCATTCATCTTGTTATCTACATAACATTTCTGTATACTCTGAGCTATTATCATGTGTTGCTATATATTCTTCACTTTCTCAGCAACTTCTTCCATAATATTTGATCCCATAAAATTTTATTCAACGAAATCATCGCAAAACAATGGAGTCCAAAAAATCATCCTATAAAATGCCTTAAAATTTGTCATATGTATACTGGATTGAAAATAATAATTATAAGAAAATTCAACTAATGACAGATGTTGATCACAATTTCCTAAGTATTCCATCAAACAAGCTCGATGCATATCCTCCAAAGTGTGAATCGTCTGTTCGAACTACCCATCTGATTGAGGATGAAATGATTTACTGAATTTTAATTCTATTCCCAATGATTTATGAAGGCCATTAAATATTATAGATATGAACCTAAGATCATGGTCAGATACAATGGAAATATTCACTCCATGTGACAAGAAAATCTCTTTGAGATATAGTCGAGAAACCTGATCTAAAGAAATTGTATCTCGAATTGAAATAAAATGTGATGATTTATTCAGGCGATCGACAATATCCCAGATTGCATTTCTACCTCAACATGTCATTAGTTTTTTTATAATGAATTCCATGGATATATTTTCTCATTTTTACTCAGGCACTAGAAAAGGCTAAAGCATCCCCTTAGGTAACATCCACTATACATTAACCCATTTTAACATATTCTATCTTTTTCTGTAGCTTACGGTCTTGCTTGTGCATTATCTTAATTCTATTTTTCATAGAATATGACACTGAATCCTGAAACAAAATAGATGAATTTCATATACCAATAACTTCTTAGAAAAAATTAATTAAATTATTAACAAAATATCATGTTCCAAAGGTATCATGGTAAATGTATAATTAATTTTCTGACTCAATGCATCCACCATGTTGTTTTTTTCCTAGGATGTCAATGAATCGTGCAATCATAATCCTTGATTTTTCAATCCATCCTCTATATCTAATCTTTAATCACTTCTGAGTGAATATATACTTCTAACATTAATGGTCAATATATATTTAACATTTGGATCTATAAAAATTATCTTATCATCAGGTACTATGTCAATAATAAAATCAACCTCTCGATTAGGAATAAAACAAGTCAAATCATTTGAAAAACATCCAAGTATTCATTTAACAATGGTACATCATTAATTGGGATAGTTCCCTCATCTTCAAAAATATGACCAAGATATCAGTCATATAAAATTTTTATTATATTCTTATATTCATGATATGTTATCAATGTAATGGGTTCTTGTTTGTAAATAAACTGAATTTATTTCTAAAAACAATTAATTTTTTTCTGCAAACTATCTTAGCATGATAAAAAGAAAGCCAGTGCATGCCCATAATAACATCAAACTCTACTAGAGGCAAAAAATAGAGCTTCCAATGAAACTATTTCCACATTCAATGATTGTTAGATTCTTATAATTTTTTTTATATAATATTTCTTCCATGTGTTTTTACTATGAGTTCTACTTTCATTTCATGTGGTAGAATTTCCAAATTTTCTAAACCTTTATCAGAAATAAGTAAATGCATTGACCCTGAATCACACAACACATTTTGAAAATATTTAAATATAAGAAATGTACCTCATAAAACCACAATTAATGGATCAATATCTATTGAATCGGTTTCAAAGTATTTTACCAAAACCTTATACCTCAAATCATTCTGATTCCTTACCTAAGAGACTAGCTTCAGACAAACAGTAGAAAAAAGACCCAATTCGATTTAGTTAATCCAAACCACCATTACATTCTCTTTAATTTTCAGATCATTTTCATTGAAATCACAAGACATGTTTCTAAAAATTCCACATCGGTAGAATATCCCATAGTTTACAAGACATTCACCAAGATGCATGTGACCACACTTTTCACAAGAAGGGAAATTGATTTTCTTATATCTATATTTCGTTGATGAATTCTTCCTCAAAACCTAATGACATGACTAATTATTATACATGTCATCACAAGGCACATACATGTTAGTAAACTTCATATCCATTTTTTATCAAAATGAACAAGTATCTCATAGCTTTTAAACTCTCGTGAATCCAATGATATCCATAAAAATGTTTTCAGACCAGAGTAAAATATATTAATTTTCCAATCAAAATCTTGACTAAAATCTAGTACATACCTATCTAGTAATGTAACAAGGGATTTATATATTTCTACATAATCATTAACTTTCAACTTCATGTCCAAGAATAGTTTCTCTATTATGAGTTGTATAATTAGAGGAAAATATTTTTCAAGGTAATGTCTCTTAAAATCATCCCACTCCAAACTATTAAGATCATATCAGTCTCTTTTATTCTTAACCATATAAAAAAATTGATCGGATTCACCATATATACAATAAATGGCTAGTATTACATTTTTACATTCCACACATCCCATGACATCAAATATTTTATCTATGGAATTGATCCATCCTTCAACTATCACTGAATCTATAGTTCCACTAAATGGTGAAGAATGTTGCCTCATAAAATTATCTGCAAAGAAACATGTTTCCTAATATTAGATCATGTTATTCTCTAGAATGAATACCTCTACCATTTTTTACTCATGTACATCGGTCCACTGTTGTTAAAAACTGCTCATTTTGGATTCCCACCATTCAGGGCTGTATATTTAGGTAGACATCAGCCTCATGGTGCCTCCCTACATCAGCTTCCCTATTTCTTCTATGGAAAACCAATCTGAACAAACATCTCCTAGATGAAGAAACATGGTATTAATTAAATTATATAACATTTTAAATTAAGCATACAATAAAATTAATTTATGTTATTTTCATAACATCATCCTAACCACTGAAGTTATCTAAACCTTCCTTTTATACCAACTATAAGGACTTGACCTTAAAATGTTACCACATATTGAATTTTAGTCACAAACATAGACTATTTCACAATTGGATACTTTCGTTTTTAGATATTTTTTGGGAATAAAACATATATAACATCTCATAATCATACATGAAGACACTATTATAACATTATCCAATTTTTTCAATATATAAACCTTTTCAAATAAAAAATTATCTCTTTTAAAAATCATCATGACATTTAAATTGTATTATTTTTTTCTATTACACATCATTATAAAATGTTAAAACAATTAAAAACATGGGATGAGAACAAAATTCTCAGTAATGGATATAAGGACAGAAAGTGTTAGTCATGTGATAACATAAAATCCAATAAAACATATTTCTTAAAAACTAGTTAATATGAATGGAAACATGAGGTAGTTGCCTTGAAAAATATTTAACATATAACTCATACAAAAAAACGTACACATGAAATAACCATTTTTTCAAATTCCAACCTCAGGGTACCCACAACATTGGACAACTATAACGGGGCTCACATTTCATATCATGAGCTGCAATGCACTCAACCCAACATTTTTTGAGCTATAATGGGGATCAACCAATAATATTTTGAGTTATAATGGGGTAAAACAATAATAAACTATTTTAAAGGAAAATTACATGGTAATAAAGTATCATTAAATCAGGAGAAACCACTGATGACATATATATACAAAATAAAATTTTGGGATTTCCTTAAAGAGACTTTTAAAAAAAAATTATAGGAATGACCCTTACAAATATAATTAGTGTGAGAATTTATAGAATGGAGTGGATATGTGTATACAGTATAAAAACCCATATTAAAAAAATATATAAACGAAAGTTAATCATTGAAATAATCTCAATGCCACATAATGAATAAAGGATATGGTTGACCAAAAAAATGGAAATTTGGTTGAGAGTTCCCTTATGAAATTTAAATATGATAATGTTTGTACATTTGTGGATTAATGAGAGTTAAATGTGGTATCTAATCACTAATATATATATGGTATGTATTGGAGAGGTGATAAAAAATACACCATCATTAGAAATTAAAAATTATAGAGCACAACATAGGGTCAATTCTTGAATAAAAGTGTGATAGAGAGGATTCCTTACCTTCGGTTTGACATCCCCAAAACATGTTTAAAACTACTTAATGAAGGATTAATTCGTGTTATTAATATATTATTGAAACGTATACATGATTATAAAACCTTTCATGATCATTTTATAACATTATTCCTCTCATTCATTAATAATATTGTGTAAATTCTATTGTTTTCAAGTCCGTTCTTCAATGGTTTCCATGATTGGTTCATGATGGATATTTATTCAATTTGATGTGGATTCCCAGAATTAAAATTTCATGTTATTTACATATTTATAGCACCATTAATTATCCCAATTATCATTTTAATTCAAATATTACTATTATTCATTAGTTAAAACATTAATGATGTTTCTTTAGATTATTTTGGTGTTTTTTTGAAAATAACGAGCTCATATTGTCTTTTAAATTAATTACTTGTGTAAAAAATGATTACAGACCCTTACATTAGATATAATATATAGATTAAAATCAGGATCAATCAGGAAAATTGTGTCCTGACTAGTCTGGAAGCATGTAAAAAATTTGAAATTACATTGTCCACGTTGTTGGTAAATCGACACATAACATACCATGTTTTCATTACAAGAATTAGTGGTATAAGAGAAGAAGTATAATAAAGAATCTTCCATAAACATGATGAAAAATATACTATCTATGTTATTGTATCATTCATTCCTCTCAGATAAGGGTAGATTATGAATGAAGAAGAACAGAAAACAAAAATAAAATAAAAGAAAGAAGACAACAGAGGATGTTTACCACTTGATCTCTTCTCCTTGAGATCCTTTATGAGTTCCTTGGTTTTGGCCTTATGGTTACACTAGTAGGTATTGGACGTTGGGAAGGGGCTTTAGAGGAGTACTTTGTAGAAAATTGGTAAAGCATAAGGTGTGGTAGGTATTGGAGGAAGAGGGGGAAAATGGGTGGTGTTTATAGGGATGAGCAGTGTTTTCCTTATTTTAATCATTATTTAATTATTTTTTCACAAGAAAATAAATAGTTATTATTCCAATACTAAAAATAGTAAAACATTCATGTGAGTTCATTCTATGTGTTCTTAAATCAGCAAAATGATGTCCATTACCCCATAAATCAAGTATTTGGATTTATTTTTATATTATCGTACTTCAGTATTAAAAAAAATTCAATTATTTTAAAAAATTAACAAAAATTCACCCCAAACATTTTCAAGATATAAAATAGAAAATTGAACTCTATTTTATCAAATTAATATTATAAAAATGGTAAATTTAGTCTATAAATAAAATAATATTTTCTTCTGAAAAATAACAATGTTAAAACATTTATTTAATTATACTATGATAAGGGTATATCATAATTTCAATTAAATCTTATATCTATACTATCATAGATGATGTTAATATTCATAATTATATTCCACTATTCATAAGGGTTACATTACTATTCATAAGGGTATATTACTATTCCCCAAAAAAATTTGGTCTTATCCGACTCTAAATAACTTACTGATTGCAACTCTGTACTTCTAATTTTCAGAAATCAATACACAGAAGGGGGAAAATTAAGATTAGTGATAATTATAACTATCAATATAAAAAAATATTTCATTAATTTCAATTTAATTTTAAAATATTGGGGTGTTACATTTATATCCCTCTAGATATCGTAATTCATGGAAGGTGAAATGTATCACAGTCTATGAGTTTTATATTAGCAACTATTTATCCAATGTGGATATGGGATTTGGGGATGATAGAAACCATGGAATGATTTCATAGGAACCTGAGAAGTCGAGGTTTTGTTTTTGTGAAATTGAAATATCTAAAAAAAGTTCAAGACATCCTACTAGTATAAGGAAATAAAATTTAAATGAATAAAGAAAAAATATGTGTGGGAGTGTGTATATATTGAGTGAGTTACACTTTGTATCATATAAGATATGTCTATGTTTTTTACATAACATAATTGGAATTGAATGAGATGAAATTAGATAATCTATAAAAAATGACTATGGTATTCCATCCAATGAACAATTCATAGTTGAATAGGATAATCAATATCGTATTGGTTATATTTTAGGAATGTCTCTTCGAAAATAGTGCATCTTGGGATGAACATATTTCTATGGTGCAGTTCACGTACTAAATATTTTTATGAGTATAAACATTACCTGACTCATTTATGAAGGTGAAAGGTATTATCAAAGAAACTTGGTCTTGATTATAATAATATTGATGCATGCTCGAATGATTGTGTGTTGTTTCATAAGGAAAAACATTTCCATGATAATTGCCCAATTTGTGGTGCTTTGAGGTGGAAAACTGGTGATGATGGAAGTATTGTGAAATTAAAAAATGGTAAAAAAGTACCAATTAAGGTTTTGCATCACTTTCATTTGATACCCAGGCATAAAAGGCTAATCAAATCATCTAAAACGGCGACTCTCATGACATAGAATGAGCATGAGCGAGTTAAAGATGGAAAATTAAGGCCCCCGACAAATTCGTTTGTTTGGAATGATTTTAATGTTATGTATCTTGAGTTTTCAAGTGATCCTTGAAATGATAGGCTAATCTTGGGAAGTGACGGGTTTAATACATTTGGAATGATGTCTAGTCAATATAGCATATGTCATGTTGTCTTGGTGATTTATATTTTTATTCCATGGTTATGTATGAATCCATCATATTTTATCATTTCATTATTGATACCTGGCCCTAAGTCAACTGGAAATGATATCGATTTATTTTTAAAACCTTTAATAGACTAGTTGAACATGTTATGGGAGTTTGGTATTGAAACATTCGACACATCAAAGAACGTGTTATTTGTATTAAAAGGACCATTAATGTGTACAATTAATGACTTTCCTGCTTATGGTAATCTATCAGGTTGGCAGACCATGGGTAAAAATTCATGTCCATGCTGCAATGTTGATACATGTTTATTTTACTTGAGAATAAGTAAGAAAATGTGTTACATGGAACATCGATGCTTCTTGGATCGAAGTCACAAATTTCATCAAAAAAAAATGCATTTAGTGGGAAAATAGAAACAAGGCTACCACCTAAATCTCATAATGGATTAGAATAGTTAGATCAGATGAAAGGATTGGATTTCATATTTGGAAAAAATAAGGATACTCAAAGACATAATAAATGGAAGAGATATGTTGATATACCTTGGAAAACTAAGAGTATTTTCTTTCAACTCCCATATTGAAAAAATCTTCTTCTACACCACAATTTGGATGTTATTCATGTAGAAAAGAATGTCTCTAAAAGTTTGATTGGCCCACTTTTTGACATTGAGTGGAAAACTAAAGATACTTTGCAATCTCGACTTGACTTGGTAGATTTATATGTAAGACATGATCTTCACCCATACGAGGATCATGGTCGAACATATCAACCTACAGCATGCTTTACCATGAACGATCAACAAAAAGCTGAAATGATAAGTTTACTAGCCTCTATCAAAGTTACAGATGGGTATTCATCAAACATTAAGATGAAAAATTATTTATGGAAAATTTGTTGGTTTGAAAAGTCATGACCACTATGTTTTAACGCAACATCTGTTACCATTGGCTCTAAGGAAATTTAAAAATAATAAGGTATGTGGCGTGTTGATTGCTCTGAGTAATTTATTTAAGGATTAATTTTCAAAAGTGGAAACAGATGAATATTTACAGAGGTTACAACATCATGTTGTTGCCATGCTTTGTCGTCTTGAGTGCATCTTCCCACCTTCATTTTCTGACATCATGGTACACTTCGTAATTCATTTATCACATGTAGCCATGATTGTTGGACTTGTTTATTATCGTTGGATGTATCCAATTGAAAGGTATGCAAACTTCATTTTCATCTTTTCTCTTTTATATAAATTTGATTAAATTATTTATGTATATTGATTAAATGTTTTTAAGAAGATTGAAAATGATTGTTCGTAACAAAAGTCACCCAGAAAAATCAATTGCTGAAGGATACATTATTGAAGAGTGTATATCATTTTGTTCAAGATATTTTCATGACATTCAACTTAGAGAAAATAGGTCTACAAGAATCAATTTTGGTGAAGGTAATGAAACACGTAAAGGGTTATCCATATTCTCTTTAAAATTTCATGCAATGTCTAAAAAGAAATATATTCTACTTGAATTTTTGATGATATTGAAAGCACATAATTATGTTTTGGGAAAAAATGACGAAGTTCAAGTATATGTACGATAAGATACATACCCATAAATTTTGTTATATTTGTATTGTTTTTAAAATTATTACCTTATTATTGATTTGGATTGTGCAATATGAAATTCTCCATAGAAAATATCAACACAGACCAGAAATAATTGATGACATCCATGAAAATGAGTTTTATAAATGGTCTGATGATAATGTGTGTTTTATATCATACTTTGAATTTTAAATTGTATGCTTTTTTTGTTTCTAACATTTCTAGTTTTCATTAATTATTCAGGTTATGACTTTTCTACCCAAGGACACTTGTATAACAACTAATTTGACAACATTAAGTCATTTTTCTAACATGTGGATTAAAAAATTACCAAAGTCACTTACAATGGTTATTGGTGGTGCGTGACATATATTGATAAGTGGAGTGAGACCCAAAATCGTGGCGTTCTTGTGAGTGTAACAACAAATATGAGAAATATATCATATTATGGCGTGTTGAAAGAAATTATTGAGTTGACTTATCCAGTTGGATGGAGTGTTATTTTATGTCGGTGTGATTGGGAAAATCCCATTGAAGGTGTCAAAGAAGATAATTTTGGATTCACTCTCGTCAACCATAAGAGTATTTTTAAAACCGATGAGCCCTTTTTTACTTGAAACGCAATACCTACAAGTGGTTTTTACGGCCGAGTCTAAAGAGAAAATTTAGCATGTTTCAACCATCACTAAACCAAGAGACTTATTTGAAATAGAAGAAGATTTCATACCTGATCTGTATGGCTTACAAACCAGCTTATCAACTGATGTCGATGTGGAAAATTATGTCATTTAGGATGAGGAAGCAGTTTTAATTGATGATTATTCACTTCATTTCATTGAATGATGGCATGAAGACACGGGTATATTTATAATGAAATTATAGAAACTTGATGTTTGCGACTATGATCATGATAATGAAAAGTTTTATGATTCTGATTATTACATTTTCTATTGACACTAAATAATATATTTAGTTTTGGGATTTAACTATAATTATTTTATTTTGTTTAGAAAATTTTACTTTATATTTGACACTTGTTTATGATTATTTGGTATTTTAGTTATTGTATTTCATAAATAGCTTTGAGAGGACATTCATCGAGAACTCTCCAATAAAGTGAAATGTGGTTTCAAGAGGTCAATTAATGGTATTAATTTATGAATTTTATTTAAATTTACCCCTTCTCCTTTGCTTCCATTTTGTATTGTTTTATGTTGAAAACCTTTTCTTGTATCTTTGTAGAAATTGATAGCCTCACGTGTTAGAAAAAAAGGGACAAGCGAAATCAAATCAACCATTAAAACATTCTTTATTTTAGATAGAAAACCCTTCCAATGCCTCTAAAAAAACGTCTAAATTCAGTGATAGTTGAAGATGAAATGCATGATTCAAATTGTATGTTTCTTATAATTTAATAGTAAGCTGTATAGGATATTGTTTTAAGCTGTCTTTAGATAAATTGCAATTTTTTATTTCTCGTATTTGTTTTAAATAGTGCATGAAAGGATAAAAAATAATAAAATTTGAAGAGATGTCCTTGAATAAGTGGTGCATGTTATTTACAAGAATGGTTATGTTAATTAAATTTATGACAATATTTATTTTATTATTACTTTAAATATACAACCAATGTTTTTCTTCATATAGTGGACTATCGAAGAGAAGAAACTCAGATTGTTGGTAAGAGGTTTTCCATTATTTATTCAAATGATTAGTTTTCTTATACTGGTTTAAATGTGTTGAAACATATTTTAATATTTCCATTTGATTTGAATGGTTAAAATCTCATCAAGTTGGAAATAATGAAAAGGATAGAATAATTCGATCATCAATTTTTAATGCTAAAGAAATATCGGTTGAATTGACAAAATAATCAAGTCTTACTCATTATTCCACTATGAGCAGAAGGGGAGCTCAGGCATGTCATGTGAGAAATGAAAAATGGTCGTGGATTTAGCAAGAATAAATTTTTTTCAGATCATATTTTTGTAGATGTAAACGAATTTCTTCAACCAGTTGGCATTTCAGCAAGAAAATTATCTTTACTCATTAGTTGTTTGGCTCATGACCCTGGGTGATTACCATTAGACTATCGTGATTGGATATTAGTAAATATTAAAAAAAAGGAAAATTTTTGGGATGAAATTAAGGTTCATATTTAGTCATTATTATTGTTATTTTAATAATATATTTTTTATAAACATGATGTCATTTTTTATGTTTTAGTTATCATATTACTTTCCAAAAGGGCATGAAACATATCATTAGGGAATAGAAAAAATGGGTGCAGCATGGAGATCTCACAAATCTAAGTTAAAGTTAACTTATTATGATATTAGAACGCACAAGGAGGTTATAGAAAAAATTCCAAAACATATTCATGAAGACACATGGAGGAATTTGGTGGAGTTTTGGGAATCATTAGATGAACAAGTAATTTTTTCCATAATTTATGTATTTAAACCATTTTCAATTACTAATATATATTTCTGGTCTTGATTAATCATTAATTAAGATAAAAAAATATGTTTCATCCCAATATAATTTAAATTTTTTGTAGGTAAGAACTAAGAGGGGTGAAAAAAATCGTTCACATTTGAAAATGCCGCATTATGTAGGGACAAAGAGTTTTGCACGTATACGTGCTGAAATTAAAGTATTACTTTTTTCTCCACTCTTTGATATTGTTGCCTTTTATTATATTTTTTATTTGATTTTATCATATATTTTTTGTTTAGGAAAAAGAAGGTAGAGAGGCAGATAATCTTCAAATATGGATCAAAACACATGAACCTGCAAAAGGATCAAAACCTGATGACACTTCTACCTTGGTTAAGGTAATTTTTTGATTTTGTTGCCACCTTACAAAATATTATGTGTTTTTACTATTGTATTTTTTTACATAGATTAATGTTTTTTTTACAGTAATCAATTGAGAATGTATTATCTTCTCATTCAGATAACACCTCTACTATTGAAAAAAATGATATTTTTAAAAAAAATTAGGATAGTATAAAAATGGTTATTTTAAAACTTTTGGTTTGGGTGCTAAGTATCCACGTGATCATGAAAAGATATGAACATTAGGGGAAGAGAAGACTAGAAGGATTAAGAGTTTGGAAAAAGTTGAGAAAATTGAGAAACAACTTGATGAAGTTGTTGGACAAATATCACATTTGTTAGGTTTAATAAAAGTTCTTATAACGCACCGTGTATTCATTCTTATGTATTTATTTTACATTTGTTTTCTAATCATGTGGGTTTGACCCAACCTTGGACAAACGTGGTTATCACATTCTTGTATAGGAATGTAATTTTTCACATTGTATTTTTTTTGTAGGCGGGATCTGGTAGTTGACTCTTACTTGTTGATGAGGAAAATAATTGTGAAGATGACACCTCTGATAGTTTTCACGAAGAAAATTATGACAAAGAGTCTCTTAAGTTTTTCTTTACATACATTTTTTTTTGAAAACTATGATGGTTTTCCCTCACCCACCACGTTTATGTCAATTTGGTTTTCTGCAATCTATTGTTTTCTAGCATTACTTCTCCTACTATTGGTGTTCTTACTGCTGGATTTTGGATTTTTCTTGGCTTTCTGGAATTCATTGGGTCTTTTCAGTCTTTTTCTCTCCATTTTTTGATATATGTACTTGATTTTTATAATTCTGGATCTCCTTTGATTAGCGGTTGTTAGGAACTCCTTACTGATGAAATTTTTCTGTTTGGATATCTTGATCATGAGCATTTGTTGATGTTTTTAGATCTAAAACATTGGGATTAAGCTGCTTGTAGTTCTCATCATGTCCTATGATTTTTTCTTCATTGATATCTTCATTGTCCAAATGTTTTAGACATGCCTTTTGTTTTCATGTTCAGGATTATAGATCAGATTCTTGCAAAATTCTATGAACTCTACCTTTTCGTGATGTTGAACAGATTATGTTTATCTTTTTCTATATGTTGATCAGATTTTTGCATTATCTTCTTTGTCCCAATGTTTTATGCTTCCTTCTTTATCATAATATTTCTCGTTGTTATTTTTATATTTTCTTATGTAAAGGATGTTGAGGATGAATTCTCCAATGAATTGAATGTTTTTTCAGGCAACCAACAACATCACCCACTATTTTTATCCTAAAACTCCAATAACCATGATTTTTATATGCATGTCTTCTGATAGTTTTCAAGTACTCTTAATTTCACAGTCAACCATCCTACGTTTTCTCTAGTGTATAAATTACATTAGGAAACATTTTATTATCAGTGTTAGATGGTTTAGAGGGTCTCAATGAAGCTTTAGATTGGACTGGATTCATCACATCAAATTTATGAAAAGTATTTTATAGAGGCTACTTGGATATTGACACATCCCTTCGCTATTGATAATTTGAATCTTACATGAATATCTCATAAAAATATTTTGGTGGACCAAATATGTTATGTTATATGGCTCAGGGAACGTGCAACTTATTTGTTGGAACTGTACAAAGGATATACTTTCCATTGAGGACAACAATGCTTGCCAATGATGTGCAATATTGAAATTATTTCATCTTTATTGTACTCAAGATAAACCTCATATCCTTGCCTTAGAATGTAACAATATTATTTTTACATTTTATTCATATCAACTCTTCCAATAGAATTTTTATAGAACTAGTCCATTTTTTATTCCCATTTAGTTGGGATTTTGACTAATAGCTCATCCCAATGTTTCTATGTATATGAAATAATTATGTGGATAATACTAAATAAACTACATGTATTTTTCAGGTTTTTCTTACATTCCTCCATCAACCTATAAAAACATTCAATATCTTCCACCACCTTTTCGAACATTTCAAAAAAAATGATATCACTTGGCCAAGTGCATTGTTTTAGACAAAGTTGGATCTTGGTAACCCCCAATCTCCATTCATTTAACATGTTCATTATCATATTCAAATGTATAAGATGAAGTTTCCTCTTTCTCCTTTTAATAATTTTGAATATTTTTAATAATCTTACACAATCCATGGAAAACATTATTATAGTGAAGTAATAGCTCATGGCCAGCATAATAGAATTTCTTAATACCCTCAATATTTGCATCTATATTTTGAACATCTCTATCATTTGATAATTCTGTTTTAGATACCACATCATGCTGTAGTTTTCTTAATTTTTCGCTAACATATTTTAAATCACTTGCACACTGATCATGTTTTTTATTGGCATTATACTATAACTTCATCCAATCTACTATACATTCCAAAATACGTATACAATTTTCAGAATTGAGTTCCTATGCCTTGACTTTTATGGATTCATCACAAAATTCCTTTTTGAACTCTTGAAATTTATCAAAGGTTGTAGTATCATATTGTAATTTAGATATTAATTAATTTACTATTGATGTAACTAAATTTGAATTTAAAGAAACTAACTAATCCATAATTGACTTCATCTACACCATAACAGATTCAAAAACACAAATCATAACTGGTTATTTTCCCCTTTTTAAATCTGATTTATCTTTTAGAATAACATTAAGCTCATTTTTAAATTCTTCATTCATACATGTATCATATGTTTCAAACATTTAAAAAAATCAGCTTCACCTATCATCAATTGTATCAACTCATCAAAGTCGACTTTGAATCCATTGATGATTTCAACTCTTTAATTTCTTCTTTGTAAACTGATGTTTCATTCAACTTATTCATCTCTTCATTTAAATCATTCAAACTGCCTTTCATGTCTGCGGTTTCTTTTTGTAAATGCTGGAAAGAGGAAAATATTGTTGTGGCAAACTGTTTTATATTTTCATCAAAATCATGATCTTCATGTTCAGTAGTTGGTGATGGAATTTCATTCTCTATTGCCACTTTTTCTCTCTATATAGTTGTAACTTCTACATTTTTAGCACCAACATCATCCTCCAAGTATTTTTTCCGATCAACATTATCGTTTTCTTATTAAATTCCTTCTCCTACTTGCATATGTGTTTAATCAATAGTCTCATTCATCTCTTTTTGATTTATTGAGTAGTTTTCCCTACAAATTTATCCTCTACATTAGTATCCACTAATTTTTTTTATTTCCCTCAACATCCTTTTCTACATCCATTCCAGCCTCCACTACTTCATTAATATCTCTGTGGCCATACCAGTTTTTGCTTCTTCATTAGCATATTTAGTCTTATGGTCATTAAAAATATCAGTTTCAATATTCAATATAATATCTTCATTTTATTATTCAACTACATCTTCCTAATATCTTTCTTCCTCAACAAAAACATCCTAAATAGCTACAAGAAAAAAATAATATACTTTTTCACAGGACAAGCTGGTACAATTAATCTTCAAGAAATACTCTTGTAGGAGCCCCTCGTATTTCTATTTAGGATATCTACTTCAGAACCATTATCTTTCGACAAAAATTCCATTAAAGTAATTAGTTTAATCAGGGATGCACTCCATATGTACCCAATAATACTCAAAACAACATCTATAATAGAATCATAGTGATAACATTTCATATTTAAATGAACATTGTCAATATTTTTATTGTTTATAATGTCTACTCATAATCAAGAATAATAACCACCACATTTTTCATCATTTTATGCATTCTAGAGAGTCAAGAGGGGTTCAGACATGGCTGAACAGGTTTGGTTCTTATTGAGCTCACTAAAACCACCAGGTTGGCACTTCCCTCTTGACGTCTCTCTTTTTTAGGATATTCCTGGAAGGGGCTGTATTCAAGAAATCCATTCTAATTCATTGATTTCTAGGTTATGTGTGTAGCTTGACTCATTTATAATCCTCATTTATTATTTGTTCCTTTTTATTTATTGTCATATTTTTAATAGAAAAGTTTTATCCTCTCAGTTTCTAAATTTTCCTAAATATCCACACTAGCAAGTTCCTCTGCAGATATGGATCTTTTTATTCATGTTGTAGGATCATTTCAATTAACAAAAAAGTGAAATGTGCTGGAATCTGCCACACATACCAAGGGGAGGCAATGATTATAATTGTTTAATGTGTTGGACCCCTCCGGACATGTTATATGTCTTTGTGATGATAACATACATTGATTTGTGTGACGAAACATGTCATGCACTGAATGAAAAAGATTCTAAGAGAAAAACATTGGTTGTAATATTCGCCAGCTTTAGAAGCTAGTTGGATTTATCCTAGAGTGAGATAATGTTTCATTTTAGAGTATATGTGGTTTTTATTTTACATTTAACACTAGCTCATGGAATCAAGTGTTGTCTTTGTAGAATATGAAATTTGAGGTTCATTTTAGGTGGGATGAGTAAGGGTGCAGTAATTTAAATAGGGGAAGGACTTGAGAAGAAAATGGAGGATTTTCCTCACCCTATTCATTCACCCTCCTCTATTCTCCAACATGTAAACAGTAAAAAATCGTCACTTTTAATTCACATCATAGATCCCCCATCCCTTCTTCAAGAAAAAAACTGAACTTATACATGATCCATAAATACTATCACAACAGAATACCGTAAAGAACGATAACCTGAAACATCGGAAAATTCAACCAAATCGTTTCCACAACCGCTTCGTTCACATGACGTAGTAGCTCCCCATGTTCTCATTTCTGAATAAGTGGTTGGACCCATCGTTCGGGGGCAGAGGTGGCGGGTAGCCGTAGGGATATCCGTAGGGGTTGGGGTAAGGCTACGGAGCCAGGTAATTAGTGGCCGACGACGGTCTGGCATACATCATGTGCAAGAAGTTCGCGTTCCCATTCACGTTTGCATGTTACTGGTTCAGCATCATCACTATCATCTGCTGCTGGTGTTGGTTCTACATCATCCATTGCTGTGTCTGTTTTGGGTGGTGTTGGTAAGGGTTTTAGTTCATCATCTCTGGACCTGCGCCATTGTATCCTCCGCCGCCGATGGGAAGACCTTGAATGACTGACATGTTCATATGAGCCCCAGGCATCCCACCGCCGACGCCTCCCCCCATATGTCCCATAGGAATGCCTCTCATATGACCACCCATGGATCCATTCCCCATGCTACCATGGGAATATCCCATGTTTAGGAATCCATTCTGCATTGGCATACCCTTGATCCCTCCATTCCCACCGTCGTTGCCGCCGCCAGCACCGTTTTTCATTTTTCCATCTCCGGCAGGCCCACAACCGTTTTTGGAACCATTATTCTGACCCATTGTGTTTTGATTTCCACCATCTCCTTCACCCCCACCATTTCAATTTTTCTGATTAGTGATTGAAACGAATCCTTTCTTAATGCCACCAGCATTGGCGTTGCTGTTCGGTGCGCCAGGACCCGGACGCCCAAGCCCCTTCCCCGCTGTGATGGCATTCATCATCTGAGGATTTTGTCCGGGAATCATGATGTTTTTTGGGCCCTTACTCATGGGAAGATCGTCAAATTCATCTTCAAACTCATCATCTTCATCAAACTCATTGTCGAAATCAATGCTCCCTTCATCGTTGTCCGAACGTTTGAGTTTGACATCCCGGTTGTATGAAAATTTCTTCTAGGGCAATTTACCCAAACCCTGCATATTATTCTTCAATTGTTGCAGTAGCTGGATCTGCTACGGGGTGAGCTGCTGAAGCTATTGGAGCTTCTATGGGGTGTGAATCCCAGCCTTTTCCTATGGCTGCTAGAGCTATTGCTAATTGTTTCCACCATTCGGAGGCTGAACATTGTTTTTGTTGTTTTTTGTTGCAGTTTCCATTGTCAAGATGCATATTCTTTAACTGATTGTTGAGTTGATTTTGTTTTTTTAGGGCCTTTGGGGCGGCACACAATTCAGCGTGCTTCCCAGATTTTGAAAGATTCTTTATGAGTGTGGTAGCATCTATGTTCCTTGAAACCATTACCTTCCTGTGCTCCACATCTATGACCATTTTATAAACACCATCAATATTCTGTAGGAGTTTCTTTACTTTTTTCTTGCATCTGTCACAATGTATGTTCACTTTGAGAACACAGTTCTAGATCTTTACTAACTCCTCCTTACTCATTTCTTCTTAACATCCAACCAAACCAACAGGTCATGAAGACACAATGAGGGGGGAGGTGTGGCAGATCTTTTAAAATGCTGACAGAGCTCAGAATCTAGAGGAAGAAGACGGACAAAACCGCTCTCTCCCTTCAATGTTCTCAAATCTGGTTAAGTAGAGAAATGGGTAATGATCCAAATGGTTAATGGATGATACCACATAGGAATGCATCCATTGAACATTAATGTTTTCTCTATTGTGTATGAAGCATATAACATATTTTTTATAATTTCCCTTGCATTACATGTTTATCAATTTTCATGTGTTTATATATATATATTTTGATGTTTTGTATACTGGAATTGCAATTTTTTGTTGTTGTTTACTTAAAATTCATTGTGTAAATCTGCACAAAATAAATTTATTACATTCAATTGATTTATCCATGCGACTTAATTGTCTTTTTTGAGTAATAAAATAAGAATTTGTTGCCTCCAAAAAAACATGTTTCTCATAATTATCTAACAACTTTTTTTAATTAAAATAGTTGTGAAAATGGTGGAAGCATGGTCTATGCATAAGTGAAAAATATTTAAATCCAAAGATTTCTAGGTAATATTTCGGCCTATTATTTTATTACATTTTCGATTTAGCTTCTGGCATGATATTTTCAATATGTTTGGTCTCATGTGATCACTTTTGGGCTATTTATTTTCATATAAATTTGGATGGAATTATTACTTTCTGTGTATTTGAGTTTGATTTGTGAGTTTCCTTTGGGAAATGTTTTCTTTATTCTAATATATTTGAATATACTTTTTCTCTATATACATGTGTTTATTTGGTATTCCCCAGTCATAACTAATGAGGATACTAATCTTCTATTTTGAGTTATTATACACTTATTGTGTGGGTTTCCGTTGTATTTTATTATCAATAGTTTGAACCCTCACCCCTATGTCATGATTGAGTTTTTTGCAGGTGTTCAATTTGTAAGGGATTGACATGTCGTCCTGAGCAAAATTATCCAAGGCAATTTCCAGGCTTTCCTTCATTTGCTGTAATACTACATCAAAAAATATAACTGTTATAATTTTCATTTTATGTGATCTGGAAACCTTCTTATGAAAAATTTATTGGTATACAGGTATGAATGATGGTAATTTTTTGAATCTTCTTGTACAACTTTTATTGGTATAATTTTTATTTCCTATAATTTGGGTGGGCTTCCTCTATTGTCTAAGCCCCTTTATGTTCCCCATAGGTTTCAGTGGTCCATGGAGGTTGAAAAGAGAAATCTACCATTTTGAATAAGAATTATTGCTCCTTAAACTATACAAGAACCTCATCTACCATCCCATTGGAAGGTGGTGATGGGTTCCCCTCATAGCAGGATTCTCCAATTTTTTGTCATCACAATGGCGAACTGGATGTGAAACTGAAATCCAAGGCTGCTTAGATCCAAGCTGGGGGATGAATCTATCCAATGGAGTGGTCAATGGTGATCAGTCGGCTTGAAAATTCCCTTACAGCGGAATGCAGAAGATGAATGGGTAGGCTCAGGTTCATATCAACATTGATCTCAAGGATAGGGGGATACTTTTAACAGAGATATCACTTGCTCAACAAGTTACCGATTTGTGTACTGGGAGAATGACTGATTTTCATTCCAATGATCCTTAATTTTTATATCACTAACAACACACCATTGTTTTGGTTGTATCTGGTTTGTAAGTGCGACTTCATTTAATAAAGAAGAAAATGAGAGTTTATAAAAGATATTTCTTGGATATTTTATTTTTTTTGGAGTTTTATATAAGATAATTTTATAATTATTATATAATAAATATATTATATATAATTATGTTAATAAATATAATATAAAATTTTATCTATAAATATTTACATATTTACGTATAATATTTTATTTAAAATATTATTGAAAAACTGATATTAATTGTTATTATTGATTATAAATGGTGGTAATAATATTATCAATAGATAAATTTGTCGTATGAATCTGTTGCTAAACATTATAACAAACATATATATTAACTGTTGGTATTATTATAACTGCAACATAATGATTTTATCTGTCGCAAAAGAATTTAGTGATAAATTTTTTACAAATAGTTTAGTGATAGGGAGATATATGTTCGTAAAATTTTTTACCAACAGCAAATTTAGTTTTACCGATATATATGATCCTGTTGGAAAAAGTAAAATATTTTGTAGTGCCATAGGAGGTCCTCATACACTGCTCAACCAAGGGAGCTGGGAGAGGTAGAGAGTGGGATAAGAGAAGAGATTATGGTACCTTCGTGATTCTCTCAACATTTTGGATCAACATGTGGCATCCATGAACATTGAAGTTGAGTAAAGCTTCGACAATTTCTTCACAACGGATGGAATGTTTTTTATTTTAACAACAAATCCTCTATATAATTAAATTTTATTAATTTAAAACCCAATTTTTATTATATGTGGTCCGTCTGGATGAGATATATTTTTGGGGGGGTTGGGTATTTTGGGCTATCTAATGGTCCTCCATTTGAGAAAAACATGTTACACAACCCATAGTCCGATGTGACATGTCATCTGTTCTTCCCATTTGGGGAGGATGATGTTTAAGGAGTACATTCTTTGTACATTGTTGTAGATGCCTTGTATTATTACATGGTTTTTTATCTGAGTACTTAGACATGGAAACTCGTGTAGGGATACATGGTCATGTGGTGTACACGGTTAGACACCGTGTGGGTAGCAAATTGTGTAAAAGTAAAAGGTTTGGACAATTATACATCCAAGATGGTTGGGGAAACATGTAGCTAACTCGTGTTTGGTACATGACATATCCCTATGGAATTTACATGCATATGTCGGAAGATATATGTACCCATGTGGGTTTTTGGTAGTACACTACGTTTACTGATATTGACACACCATGTACTACCCCTTTTCAACCCTTTGTTGGTTTTTGTGTCTTCATTAACTATGATTGGAATGGGAACCAACTGTTGTCCATTTTTAGGATTTTTCCTCATAGATCACCTTTGTAAAACCCATGGAGTGATATGAGGAATCATAATTGGTGTTTTGGGAATTCTATCTAAATGTATTAGTTCATCCCCAGTAAAAAAATTCAGTCATCTCTTGAGATAAATATGAATGATAATTAAAATTTGTGTTTTGGGACTATTCTAGATTACGATACCTGTTTGGAATGAGCCCCAAGATGTCTCTTATGACTAGTTACTTTGGGGTTATCCTTTGAGGATGACTCCCTTGTAATATTTTCCTTTATGACCAAAGAGGTGGTGAGACTAGTTGTCACCGAAGATCCTCTAAGGGATGACGTTTCTTTTGAGATGATATAGGGAATCCCTTATAGGATCCCTGACCTAAATACCATTTCATGGATCCCCAATAAGAGTCCTCTACTTCTTGTTCTATCATGAGGTTCCTTTGTAGCATTCCCCTTCTTATGTAACATTAGAGAATCCTGTGTTCAATTCCTCTATTTCTAACCATTCGAGGATCCCATATATGATTAATTTATTACCTCGTAGCTAATGATGATAGGTAAAATTACTTCCCTTGTTTTTAGACCTCATGGATCCACTATAGGATGTCTCTCAATATTTCACTTAAGGGACATAACAAGTGCAAATTGTTTAACTTACCCTGAGATATATGTCAGGTTTTGGTATAGATGGTAATGAGAGTCTCCATAGAACCCATTCAGAACTTTTAATCCCTTAGGGATGTGTCAACAATTGGGTTGGGCGTTCAAGCCTCCCTCATTACATTGATTATATCATTGATATAGTTATTTCTGATGTTGTATTGTTTACAAGAGGTGTGTCTCAGTTTGTGGATGTTGATCCTAACATGAGACATCTTTGTTTCTTTTGGGATTCCTGAATGTTCTTATAGTGATATGTTATGATTTTTGGGATTCCTAGACGTTCTTTACAGGTATTCGTCTTCCGAACCATGTTATTTATGTTATTTACTAGTTTATATAGTATTTCTATATGGGACATGGTTATTTAGACTTTATGTATGTATAATGTTATATGTGGTTGGGATGACCTGAGTTGTTACTTGTTATCCATCAGTTGACCAAATGATTATGAAATAATGGTGTGACACACCTGAATATTGGATGAATTTACTCTCCCGAGTGGTTGGGATGATTATGATCTCCACGACCTATGACCATGATGATTAAACTCTCTCAAATCAGTTTCGAGACATGAGGGGTGTTTGATGGTGTCTCACTAGTCATATTTCTTTATACGTGCTTGACCACCCAATCCTCAAGGTAGATTGTGCTCTCCAAATTGGTAGGGATGATTATGATCTCATTATCCTAGGATCAAGACGATTACACTCTCCCAGATCAATTACAAGACTTGACAGGTGTGGTATGGAATATCACTAGTGAGCTCTCTCTACAAATCCCTTACTGTTCAGGCCCTTAAGGTTTATCTAAGTTTTTAATCTCAAGAATGGCTTCAGAATGTTATCTAGGGAGTATACATTGCACATGAAATACAAGACTGGGTAACTTGGTGACTAACTCATTGACCATTTATGGGATGTCTAGATGTACTCCCTCAAATCCCTCATTCCAGGACTGAACGTCGATATATAGAATCCTTATTTGTAGTATTGAGAGTCAGTATACAATATCCTTGTTATTGATTACAGGAATATATGCATAAAACTAGGTGTAGGATGAGTATCCCCCTCTGGTGAAATACCTTACCTTGAGATATTTTCCATCATTGAAAGAATAATATACATATTTATTAGGATTATAGACCCAATAGTCGACATAATTATACAATACTTGATTGGAATGACATCCATCTCAATTCCCTTTCACAGGATGTCTAAGAGAACAGTTTTATCAAACCAATGATCGTCAAAACATTGGATTTCGTGTTATTTGATTTAAAATACAAACTAATATTCATATTTATTTATATATTTATAGGCTTTGGGACTATACATGTACATGTATATAGATATGGATATCAATGGTTGCACTTTCTTGTTTGATAGTGATTAGGGATCCTAGTTTTCACTATGGTTTCTGGCTATTTGTTTAAACTTCTTTTTATTGTGCCTCCTCAAGGATGTGATGTTTACCTTTTCATATAGTTATAATAACACATTTTATAGTTTTCATGTTAGGGAAGCCACCATATATTTTTTCTCACCCCTTCATGTGCCCCTCAGTGAATGTGCATACCTTATATCTGCTTTTTAAGTTTATCATGAGTTGCATGGTGGATAATGATGAGGCCCCTAAATTCATGATTGAGTGGAGCTACATATATGGTTCTGATCAGGCTGATGTAGTTCAACAGTGTATGTATTCTGGGTACATGGTCTAGCTCAGAGTTAGTAGTATAGCCCTATAATTTTACTTTAGTTTCTTTTGTACTCATTTATTTTTATGGTTATCCCAGTGGGTGGATGTTTTTTTATTGAATGGAATAGATGTTTGCGATTTTATACCAGTTCATTTATTTTTATAGTGTGTTCTATTTCAGTTTATTTTATTCTTCTGCACTCTGTTTATTTCTGTTGTGTATGATATTAGTTATTTCCCCTATTTTAATACTCTAATAAGAGGTAATAATCTCCCCACGATCACACCCTATTCCATCAAGACTTATTGTAAGCCTTAGGCATACATAGAGGCATGTTTAAAGCCTCTTAACCCACTAGATTGAAGGACCAGTTTAGTGGTGTCTGTGTGAGGATGGTACAAATTCATATCAGATATATTCTTTTCATTGTCTTTACTATTTCTTATATGGTATATAATAGTATTAGGAATGTGCAAGTAACATTAATGGATATCATATTAGTGCATCATGAACATTTTTTTGTTAACACTTCATGGTTTCTAGGTTACGACATTGAATTTTTTATTAGTGATATTATAGTTATATACGATATTATTCTTGAGTGAGACACATATTGTGTGGATGTTATGATTAACTATGGATCTATATATCTAGTCTATTGGTAAGAATCATGGGATGTATTTTGAATCTTGTTTGGAAAAATAAAGAGGTGTCTCATTCATCATTTTAGGCATGGAGAATTCACATCACATAGTCCTACTAGTGTATAATTATTATTGATGATTGAGGCCTATTCAATTGTGCCATCTTACATATATAAAAATTACTGTAATGGTAGGTTATGTGGATCTACATTGGGGATTTTTTTGAAGACAATGACTTAGAACTCATGCACAAGTGGAGTAGTAACCCTTATAGGATGATATGGAACGTCATTCATTTCCATTGTACACATTTTAGAGTGAATTTTCAGGTATTTGTTATATATTTGAATCACTTAGTAAGATGCAGACATATATTAGGACTTTTCATGTGAATTGGGAATATATAGAGGAATTGATGTATACAGATTCTTAATGAGAGTCAGTTTAGTTCCTCTTCTACAATGGTGTGATGAACTCTATGGAACAGTTCCTTCTAAGGATGTTCAGTGAGGATCATCCCATTATAGGACTTATTTTCATTTATTCCCCATGTTGGTTTTTATGATCAATAAATTCTTCTAGGATTTTTATCATTTGGTATGGGAGGTTGGACCTTGTGACCCAGCTATGAGGCTTGTTTTTTTAGGTCTGGGTGAGATATCTAGAGGGACCAAGATTGAAATGGACCCTTACAGGTCAACGAATATTTTGTTGGAGGGGAACCCTCATGAGACGTTGTCTCATGATTTCATATGCCTTTTTGGGTGACAATTTGGTTTTATTATCTTTATAAAATTCAGGAATGGTGGTGATCTACATTTTCATTAATGGAATGTTGATGCCTTCATTTTTTATGAAGCACCATGAGTGCTAGTTTTTGAAGAATGGATTCAATAGGTAGGATTGTTCAATATCATTGCCTCTTCGACCAGTGTTTCTACTCTTTCTTATTTAATCATTTGATGGGTTGATTTTAATGACTAAAACTTTGCCGAGTGATGTGATGTCATAAAATTAATTATGGAAATTGTACGATGCTCGATTTTGAAGAGGAGTTCCTTGGGATCTTTTGGATTAACGAAACTAGTTTACCATGTAGCACGATTATCTTGGCCATGTGTTCGACAACTCGCTGGAGTATGATTTGGGTGATGACAATTCACTCTAGTTGTGTATAGTACCATTTGAAAGAGGATTGGGACCTATAATATGGTTGACCCATTACATAAATCCTACTCCGGTTTTAACAATATTTTAGTGTGGCTGGAAGGGATATTTAAATTTCCTTTGGTGAATAATAGTGAACTATTATTATATATGATCATACTCTATGTTGACATAATTTGGGGAATAATCATAGAGGATCAGCCCTACACCAAGATCCTTTTATTTTTAAATTTCCTTCTTTGTTAGGAAGATGAAATGTATTTAGGTTATTCTCCAGCATAGTTGTAAGGTTTTGAATATAGTGGGAGTGAACCATTGTTAATTTTATAGTGGTTATCATTGTTTCCAGTAGCACTTTGGTTTTTATTGTGCAGTTTTACACTAATCTATTATGAACATAGAAAATTAAAAAATGAATTTTATTTTGAAATATTATAATTAAAAAATGTGTGTACTTTAGATCTTGAAAATGAACATGAATATATAAATGTTTTATATTCTATTTTTTAATTAAATTCATACATAATAAAATTGATGCTCAGATGTTACATACATTCCTAAAAAGATGCCCCTAAAAATTTATTATATGAAATATCTTAAAAATGAGTTTATATATTCAATATATCATCCTCATATCACCATGTTTTTTCACCTATTTTATGATTTTTACAAGGTACCATTACTGGATGATCCATACATTTAAACAATTATTATTATTTTGTGCCCTGAAACTTGATAGTCTATTCACAATATGATAAATTAAGATCCAATTAAATTTCGTAAATTTTTATTTCTAGTGTTAGGTCTTGAATATACATCCTAAAAATTTAAATATGGGGAACAACAATCATTTATAAAGATTATTGGTTCCTCAAAATATTATGTTTCATTACAAATTATTTTTAAAACTTGAAAAGAAAATATATACATATGACATATTTTTACTTTTATTACAAACCATATGAACCCTGTAAATATATATTCCATTATGAAAACAAAACTAACAACTAGAAAATCCATATTAGTTCTTCTATCATCAGCATATCTTTATTTCTATTATTTTTCTTTATTTATAATGGATTGAATGGTTCTCAAATTATCAATAGTCTCCCAAAAAAATTTTATCCCTAAAATCTTCCTTTCACCAATTTCATCTAAACCATTTTCACAAGATGTATTTTCCAATAAAACAATTCATACAGTTTGATTTTAATTTTTTATTTGAAATAATCATTATATGATCTTTTTACCAAATTATAATAACGAAGCCATGCAACATGAATGTTATGTGACCTATACCCTAAAATGTGTGCTAATGTTTGAATAATCATTTCATAATTTCAAAATTTCTTGGGACGATATGTAAAGCTCAATTTTAGAACTATGTTAAGAAAATTATGATTTATTTTCCATAATATCAATGTATATCATGTTTTTATGATCTAATAAATTTGGAATATGTGAACAATTATGTATCACATAATAAGTTGCATAGGGTCATGTGAGTCACTCTAGTTGTTTTTTCACTCATATAGTGAAGATGTATATAATCATGATATGGTGATCGGTAATAAAACATAAATAATCATTTATTTTATGACTATTTTACAATAATATGAATATATACATATCAATATTATACATTATGATCATTAGTTTACAAAATGGTTGATGACTCCATTAAAATGATTTTTATTAACCATTGACTATTCACAAACCATGAAACATCATAAGGCAGTTAAAATTTCCCACTATATATTATCCCACTAATGTTTTCTATTAATTCCATGGATATCATGGTTTTTTCATGGTGTATATATAAAGATGAGAATTGGATTTTATCATTTAATTCCCTCTATACCTTAGCTATAGAATTAAAACATGTCCTTATTCCAAATTTCATCACATCATGTTATATAAATTTAGTTAGTTTCACATCATTTATAATATTTATGTTTCCATGTAATATATTATCATCAACACAATGCATTTTTATTTTACCCTACTTTGATTTCATGGAAATACATTATATAATGAGTGGTGTTTCTCCTTCTAAATTTATTCTCATATATATCATTACAAAATCAATGAATATAGGATCATTTTTAATACCCATAATAACTATAATTCAATCATCTTTCTTACTTAATGAATCGTCCACATTATTTTTCATCCCACAGAAAGAGTGTGTTTGAAAAAAAAATTGGGCAGTTATAGAATTATTATATGTATAGTGTTCAAAATTGTTTGAAAAATAATTAAATTATAACTATTTTAAAAAGTATTTATATATCAACTTTCAATATATAGATAATTTATCCATTTCATAATAAATAATATTATAGAAACCAACATCCAAGGGTCAAATAATTATACTGAGGGATCTTAAATTATGATAATGAATAAAAAAAATTAATCTAAATAATTACACATCTGAGTAATTTAAATAATTCATCACTATATAATACAAAACAATCTATTATTGATGTGAATATTAGGTAATTGTCAAATATATACATTTTTTCTTCAAATCGTTTATTAAATTCTCCTTAACATATGAACATATCCCATTTTTATTTCCAAATGATTAATGCGATAGCTAATTTTATAAAATATTGAAAATGTCTTAAAAAACATTCTAATATATGTTAAAATTTATATTTGTTATGTTTATTTGTGTGTTCCCTTATTTATCCACCTTTTTGGATGGATCGTCATATATTTCATCATTGGGAAAAATATGACCATGAAATGAATAATCATGAATATATAATTATCAAATACTAAATACCCGATAAAATTCATTTACTATGAATTTCTCAATAATTATTATTTGCATGATTTTATGATATTTAAAACATTTTGACTAAACCATGATATCATCGATAAGTATTATAATAAAATTATCAATATTATATTTGAATACACGTTCTATCTTATTCCTAAGTAATGAGATGCATTAGATGATCCCAAGGGTGTTATTATAAAGTCACAATGTCTTTAACATTTTAAAAATACCATATTTGGAATTTATTTCTTCAATACAGGAAATTTATGACACCATAACAGTGGATTGATAATTGAAAAATATTGTCCTCATACATGTCAATAAAAAAATTAATAACATGGGGATGAGTATACACATTATTAAAATTAATTTAATTGAGATCACATAATTCTATCTAAAACCTCATATATTTTATCCATTTAATTAAAATGAACCATAGTGTCTCCCTAATTGAAAACGCATGGGTAAATGATCCCCTTATTACACAACTCATTCATATTTTTCTTCAGTTCAAATAATTTGTATCTATATACATTGTAGAGAGTTGTATATTTAGTGTTTTAATTTAGTATGATTTAAATTAAATTCCCATATTCACACTCACCAAGGATTCTAGATAATACTTTTGGATAAAAATTAATATATTCATGAAATATATCTAAATACTCAATAATAGGGTTAACTTCTCCATGAAATAGTTTTCCATTCTTTTTTTTAATAATAATTTCAGTAATGGGAGATACTTGAAGGGTATTTGGAAAACATTAAAATGGTTTTATACATTCTCTAAAGAAATTATATTCAACATCAGAATTATGAATTGTAATTTTGTTCGATTGGTTAAAAAAATTTATTATGCATTAAAAAAAATACCTAACAAGAATTATGTCATTTTAAACCATATGTATAATAACCAAAATTGAAAATATGATCTTTATATACATCACAATGGATAATGACTAACAAACCCATGGTTTAATAATATTTTCACCAGGTTTCATGATTAATGACTCCCTCGATAATTTAATATTTACAGATTTATTATCCTTGATTAACATGAATGATATAAAAGTGTTGGTTGAACCAATATAAAATACTTCACTAAATACTATTGATAATATGATTAATTAAATTTTCACCAAATTTATAAAAAAATCAATAATAATTTTATTGATATCATATGCTTGGACTTCAATACTTAGCCACTTATTTTGTAGATTATTATAATGAATAGAGAATTGGTTTAAATAAATCCCAAAATTAGAATAGATAAAGAAGTAAATTTTAATTACTAATTTTTTTATTAAATTCATGAAATAGATAAAAATTATCTTGATCGGGGTAACAATTTATTATTATCATTATGAAATTAATAGGAAGATTCTTTCAAAATAATAACATTATAAAAATCCAATAATTCATTTCATTTAATATGAATTATTTATATTTTCTTTATTGATTAATATACCTCTTCTTTTCATTGTTTCTAATTAATATATACGACCATGAAAATTCATTCAATGTCCCAATGTAATATGACACTTATCAATGCTTTATGATAAACTTTTCATGATTGGTACCCGTTGAAGGTCATGATTTATCCCATCATTTAAACTACTGGTTTTTCTTTTTAGATTACATATATAGTATATTTCATCCTATGATAATCTCATGAATCTATCCTCATATACAGTAATGAATTACACTCTATAAAATTTAACATTGTGGAAATATTCCTTTATTTCGGATCCTTTCTCTTAAGTTAAATATTTATTAAACAATATAAATTTAAATGTTACGTAATACTTTATATTTATTTCATTATCATGTTTACTATTCTGGATTGATGTATACCATTAATCTATATCTTTTTTAAAGGATATTCATCTTCAATATCTGTTTCATCTCCATTACATCCTAATATAAAAAAATTGTTATAAAGGGTCATGATCTATTTATCAACTTAATATGGATAAGGCATTACATTAAACCGTTGACGAGTCTCACAATTGTTAAACAAAAGGATTATCATGTTATATATATATATGTGGTTTTTTTTGTGTATACATGGTTATTTTCTATAACTCAGGTTAGTTTTACTAAAATGGAAATATTATAGTTAACCACAATAGTTATTGTATTGACTATATTATAATGAAAATCCAAAAAATATTTGTGTGTGTTGATATGTTTTCTAATTTATATGAAGGAACATCATCTAAATAATTTAAAACTTATATTTGGTTCATAAAATTAACAATATTATTCTAAAAATATATATTTATAATTATTATTATTAGGTTTTATCTTAATGGTTGTCACAACTATGTTCTTCAAGAATATATCTCACAAGGAACCTATTAATCAACCTTTGATATTAGCCCTAATGTTCTTAACTATTTTAACCCATATCTAGTGATTCAATTAATAGATTAGAACAAGATGAAACCAAATCAAGATAAGTGGGATCATTATATTAGTAATAAGTATAGAGTTTATACAAAAATGTTATCTATACAAGATTGAAAAATAATTCATAAATTGGAAATAATTCATCAATATATGAAAATAATTATTCGATTTATGAAAATAATTCAATGATTTTTTCTTCGTATCCTTCAGAAATGAAAAAATTGAATGAGTGAAATCAATTAACTCATAATGGAAACAGTTTAAAGGAAAAAATAATTAGTATATTATGTAGAAACATTATGGAAAATTAAAAAATTAATATGTATTAGATTTAATCAATAACATGTTATTTAAAATATATCTATGGAAAAATAATCAAAATATCATATGGTTAATATTAACAACTAAAATTGTAATGAAGGATATACACAACCTATAAAATCATCATTTCTTCATCAAAGCCTCATGAAATCATATAGAACAATTAAAATCAAGGAATTATGAAAGTAAATCTCAATGAAGTGGATATTTATATAAAATACAGAAAACTCATTTGGTAAATTATTTTCCTCTTGATAATTATCAATGAATCAAGGTTATAGCATTAATTAAGCCCCACCCGTAACATGTTTATGTCCACTTTGTTCCTTGTACATTAAATAAAAATTATACTATATAATCAATATTCATTATAATTCAATAAATATCTATATTTATTCAAGAATAAAAAAACATTGTATTTAAAAATAAATAGAAATATAATTCTTAATATAATTTCACAAAAAAACAACATATATTGAAATGGATTTCAATTAAGATAATATCCATATAGTATAAAATCCATTAAACACATCAATGATACTAATCATATAATAGTAATGACCAAAAATAATTTCATTTCATAATGAAATGTGATAGAGAAAATAATTAGAAGAATACAAATGATCATTTAATGAGGTTAAAACTATAAATATATAATGTATTATGGAGGGTCTTCTATTCTCGTAAATGATTTTTTAACATAATGGAATTCATTTTCAGAATACTAAATGAAAATTGTTGGTAAAAATTATAATTATCAATCCTTAAATATTTTTAATATTTTATATATAATAAATGTTATAAATGAATTTTAAAATTAATTTAAACCATTTATAAAATAATAATGTTTTAAATTAGTATAAATAAATAAAATAAAAATAATATAGAACAATATATTTAACTAAAAAATTATCTATACTTCTTTATGAAGTTAAAAACATAATTATAATGGTATAGGAGTGAAATTTATTCACCCCATATAAACTAAATACCATTAACTTAACATATTTGTATAGAATTTAAAAAATGACATATTCAAAAAACATTCAAATGAAACATTTTATAACTTTTTATGTAAAGTCAATAATAGTCGAAAATTACCCATAAAAATACTTAAAAATTATGAAAAAAAACATCCATAAAACAAATTGAAGGGTATTGATAAAGAATAAAATGATTCCCAACCAAAAAATGTGAAATAATGACTTTTGTTTTAAGAAAACTTTTAACCATGGAGTAGTGAATAAAAACTGTTAAAATAATTGACATAGAAACCAATTAAATAAAGAGAGGTAGTGAGAATATATGAATCTTATGAATATAAATAATAAATAATTATTTGAATATAAATCTCAACATGAACAGTAAAAAATATGATTGAGATTATAAAATAATCATTTTTTACTTTAAAAACATTTGAATAAAAATCCCTTAAAAGTGGTAACATCTGTTGAAACATTAAATTAATTTAGTGAAAATATAAAAAAATCACATTTGATTATAATTGTGATTAAAATATATCACCTTGGATTTTATCTTGGTCTGATGCATTATATCCATAAAAAATCAATTTATATTTTTCAAATAATCCCATAATAATATTTTTCATCTATATTCAACTTTTCATGTTCTATTTATAAAAATTTACATAGGTTCCATTAATAGTTCATTTTTTTAGTTAACCACTCAAGGATGTTCTATAAGTTTATCCAAACTAACTTTCATATGTTGAAAATGATTAAATAAGTTATTTTTTGATTCCATAATCACCATAATGATCGTAATGTTTAAAATACAATTTTCATTCATTATGAATAATTTTTGAAACATCTATGAATTGCGGTAATATAAAAATGATTCACATCACTTCGTTAAGATGGTAGTCTATATTTATGCCAGAGAGACATTATCAATTCCCAATTCATGTATATTTATGAAGTTATATTATATCATAAATTTATATAATCTAAATTATTAAATAAATAAAATAAATCTTTATTAATTCTGTCATCATAATTATCAATGTGATATTGTCATGCAAAACGGGTCATGGAATTATTTGTTTATGGTACTTCATCCACACAAAAGCAATGTTTTATTTTTCCATAGGTATGAAAGGACCCAAAAAAATATATCTACCATAAAATTTAATAATTAATAATTTATTAAATATTTTGATTAATTTTTTGAAAAATGTTTCTGATTATTTATTATTTTTCAAAGAAGAAAGGGTCTTCAAAAAACATAGAATGAGAGTATACCTCTACTTTATGAAATAAACATTGGATTAATCATTAAGTGATCATGAAGTGGAACTTTAGTAAAAATTAATCCTTTATTTTATCACAAATGAATATGAAAATATATTAGGGAAGGCAATGTTCAATATCAGTAATGGGATATGTTTATTTTTGGATGGAGTCGATAACCTTGTACATGTTATGTATGGGTAAAACTTTTGAATGAATAAAAAATTATTATATAATTATATCATAATCATGTATTGTGGACCCAAATTTTCATTACATAAAAAATGTAAATTTTATGGTATAAATAAAACCACTCAATAAATATCATTATTTTTTCAATTTTAACTAATTTTACCCTTAACTGATGGGGCAACTATTTACAATGGATACTATTCAAAATGAAAAAAATATATTGGTAATTTATCATTATGTTATCAATTATAATATGAAATATCGAATCTATTTTAAGATTTTAATTTCCTTGAATTGGAATAAAAATTATTTAACATATGTTCACAAAATTCAGTTAAAACGGTCTAAAGAGAAATGCCCAATTTTGAATGAAATATATTTTTTTGACTAAATAATTCTTATAATTGATTATAATTGAATTATTTGTATAAATATGAATAAAAATAAACTATATTAACTTTAAAAAACAAAAAAAAGCAAAATTATTTTTGTGAGTTCATGAAAAATTTAAAGAAAAAAATAGTTTTAATTTGAATAAAATCAATGTTTGAATTTAAAATTTTTTAAAAAATTATTTTTATGTGAATCATTATATTTAAAAAATAATTATATAAATCATGAAATATAATTTTTTCTATAAAACTATTTTCATACAGATTTATTTCACTAATATTCCATGACATTTTCATAAATATTATAATATTTGTATAAAAAATATTCTACACTTCACACAAAAAAGAAAACTATACCTAAATCATATGAAAATTAAACTATAGGATAAATTTTACTTGATATATTCAGAAATTAAAATGATTCAACAATATAACAATTATAAAAATTAGGATGTTTTATTTTAATAACATTCTTAAATAATTCAATGGATTCTATGTTATAGATTATTTATAATGAAAAAAATATAATAATATATTTGATATTCTTGTGTTACATTTATTTAATTCTAATATTCATATCGTACAATAATGTATAATATTATTAATGAATACTCACAGAATAGTATATTTGAATTCCTCCACTAGTGTTCTTATTAATTGAGATATAGGAAGAAAAACAATTTATAACAAATGTCTGTTGTCATCTTATTTGGGATACAATAACTAATTTTCACATCAAGCCCATCAAGAGATACATTATCATATGAATATGTAACTAATGAAAACATTGGTGCATGTTGTTTCTATTAATTTTTTGGTTGTTTCACATAATGGTGGAAATGAATGGATAACATTTTATTATATATTCATCTATAAAATAATAGTATATTATTTAATTAATATAAATATATAATTATATAATAATGTTATGGTAGAAAATATAAATTCAAATTAGGAATTAATTTAAATATGCTACCTTGTCCAATAATAAATATCACATTAATTGTTTATTTGTTCAATGTTTGATAATTTATTAATAGTCTATATGAGTTATATGATATAATAATACACATATAATAAAATCATATATAATAGTTAAAACTACATTATCATTAAACTATTCATTTATTTTAGTATATGAAATTTATAATACAAATTGATGAATCCCTTTGTAATGATAGAGATATATCAAGATGGAGAAATTTTATATACTTGAGAGGAAACATCAAAAACATATAATAGAATGTCTAATTAAACTAGTATATTTAGATATTCCATTGTACCATATGGTGAAATTCTTTTATATATATTCTCTATTTCTTGTACACATGGAACCTACATTACAAAAAAACATCAATAAAATGGATTTGATAATGATTATTTTTAATTAAATGGATATATAAAAAAATATTGACAAATATGTGAATTTATTGGCATTTTGTAGATAAAAAATATATAAAAGAAATTATGTTTCCAATCATGTAAAAAATATGATTATTCATGTTAATGAAATAAAGTATATATAACCCACATGCCATATAGCTAATGATGAGATCCTCAACTAGAAGATATACCTCAACATTTGACTAATGGCGTTTCTTTCTAAATAATAAATATAAAATTGGAATCTCTATGAGAAATAAGATTTATCATATAATAATTACTATAGTTTATTCAATATTTTATCTCAACATAATTTTTTAGTTTTAAAAACTACCTCAAAATGGAATGGAATGGATTTAACCTATTTAATTTATATTCATTTTTGTAAATATATGCACCGGATCTATCCTAGAATATTATATCATAATATTATACCATGATTCATTATAATCCTTCATTAAATGAGGTTCTATTTCACATATCATAAATAAAAAATAATATCTATTATCAAAATTTATGGTCATCGGATATTTAAGTTTTCATAATATTATCACTGTATTATCGATGGATAGTCCACACATTGTTCAAGGATATATGCGTAGCTCGGAGAATAACTTTCTCATTGAAATGTGAATTACACACTCATGTCTGGGAATTTTCCCCTATCATGGATTAGGGAAAACCATTCATTTTATTTTGAATATGTTCTCCTACAAGTAGATAATATATACCCAACTCTATTTAAAGTTCACATTCATAGATAATTAATGAGAAACTGAGATTTTGATTCCTGTAAAACTGCCATACATCCCCCCTTAATTATATAATAGATTTGGGATAATATTTTAATCAACACAATATTTTTATCGTGTGCACACTCATTGACCACTAACATGTGATATCTAAATTATTGAATAAATATAACATATAGAATGTTATTAAATTGGAGTCTTCCAATGGAAATAATTTTTATATCCTATTAAAGGAAATTTATGATCATGAATCTTGTCAAGTCCTTTTTAAGGGACACATAATGAAAAATTTCAACATTATGTGTAGTAGAATGTAATTAAAACCTGACCCCCATTAATATATTTAATGATTTACAAGACCCTTTTTAGTTACCATGGTCCCAACATTCACGTATGTTACTTATTGAGGAAGAAAATAAATATTTATCTTTTGATACATATATAAATATATGAGAATCATCTCTCCATATTATTAAACAAAATAAAAAAATCAACAACCACATAAATTTGAAAACACTATATCCATTATTGAATAATGTTCCATATTTTTTTGAAGTTATGATTGTGTATCGATCTGATAATCCTGACATTTTATAATTTAAAAAAAGACTCCCATGTAATTTTTTCTGATAACATGCATTTTAAGGTTTCAATTTTTGATGATTCAGTGTGTTTTTTCATGTTTATATAGAATCAATGTTTTTTGGGCGTTACTTTATAAATTTTTTCATGTATTTCAAACCATACCATTTTATTCCATATAAATTATTAAAAAATAAATGTGTTTCCAAGAAAAAATAATTAATATTGTTTATATCACATTAATATTTCATGTTGCACAATTTATCATTACGACATAAATTCCTTTTACTCCATAACACAAGCTATTATACCATAAGGCCATGAGTGATATATTTTAATTAAGCTGATGTGTTCTTCAGAGTATATGTTTAATGGAGGTTTTATATCATATAACCTTTTTTTATTCTATGAAACCTTCATCCATGTAGGTTTTTATATATCACTTGAGGGACTCATCTCTCCTTTGATGTGTCATATTCCTCCATCATACTCTAAGTGATTGTAGTTTGGTTTTGGGTGATATTCACTCCTAGATTGTAGTGTTTGATAAATTATCATCATTTTTTTCTTCTATAATCTATCAAGGTATGATTACATTATTCTTATACATTTTGATTGGTTGTTGGAGTACAATTTCACAACATATTTGGTTCTTTTAATCATTCATTGATATTCATCTTGATACTTTCTAGATTTATTATGTGACCTTATTCCAAAGTAAAGTACTTTTTTTGTTGTACTATTTGGATGACTTATTCTCTACGCTATGTTCAAATATTCCCTCACAACCATTATTTTTGTTGAATGTGATTATATGATTTGAATATAGTTTATAGGGTCTGTGTTGTATTCCTCACATTCCATCTATTGTTGGTGGACGTAGTGATGGTGAAATATAACTAGTGATTGATGTATATGTTTCCATATCAAGATTATAATGGTTAAACCATGGGTATTCTAGCTCTATAAATTTTTCTAAAAATAAATTTTTGTTATTTATCAATTTTTGTGTGTAAAAATACGGTGTCATAGAAAAATATTTTTTTTCACCAATATATTTTAATATTAATGAATTTTGAAAGTATTTTCAAAAGGTTTTATGAAATGTTTTTCAAATCATGTATTTTTAAAAATAAATTATAAAATTAAGCATCTAGGGGGTCATAAAAATGTATGGGGAATGAATAATAATTAGCCATGTCTATTAATACTATTATAGGTTTTACTTAATGGTTGTTCCATCGAAAATACATTCATCATCCTACGACATTATTAGAACTATTGGATAGTTCAATTGTAATATTCTTTCTCTTATAGAAATATTTTTTGCATATGTCCAAGGAAAATATTCTATCAATTGTCTATATTTTTCTAAAGGTATTCTTGCAAGCCTGACATGAAGTGATCCTTGGAATTACTTACATGTTATTAGGTGTTGTACTATTTGATTTCAGATTAACATTATAGATATATGTGACATGATTTGAACTTTTTCTTCCATGATTATATAGATATTTGGAAAATGTAACGATGTTTTACCATGATAATTTTATAAAAATTGTTTATCTAATTATATTTCCATGTTTTCAATAATGGATAGAATGTTAAAATTGTTATATGGATACCTGATATGGAATACCTTGGTGGTTCTTATTGAGCCAGTTTAGCACACACTATGAACAACTATATAGTGGTGTGTAAACCATGTTATTTAATTTGATGCTTTGAGTGTGAAGGTTCCATATTAAGGAAACAATGTCTTAGTCAGCTTGTGTTTGGTAGACATTGATGAGAATGTGATAATCCTTATCTTTATCACATAGACTAGTTGTATGTCTATAATTAATTTTTTTTGGTCTCATTCCTTGATTTTTGTTTTTGATGAATTTTTTTAGGGTTGCTTATTCTATTTACCTTTAGTTATGGAAAATAACTCTCCTTGTTTCATCCATCTCTTTCTTATATTTATCTATCTATAAAACATTTCATCTATTTCAAGGTAGTAGAAATCATTAACTCTTATTTTTTTGTTCATTGGAGAATGTATCCAACTAATGGAGTTCAATAAAAAAATCTAGTATACAATATTTATAGTCTATTGAAAATTTGTAAGGTTATACTAGGTCAGTTCAACAAGAATTTTTATCATTGGATGGATACTCTTAGTATTTTGATGTCTTCTGACAAGAGAAATAATATTTAGGATTTTGGAGGTTGGTTGTTGTGTGTTCATGGAAATGAATTTTGGTGATGACAATAATGATACTATAGGATGATAAGAAATACATCCCCTATTTATATTTCATGTTCATAATCTCAGTTTTGGATTAAGGATTTCTTTTTTGAACTCATAATATCCAATAATTTTATATTTATTCCATTTTTAATGAGCATATATATACCTTTGATACATCCACCAATTCATCCATTGGTTGGGGAAATGGATGCTCAGAATGAGATATTCCTTTAAAACAAAATATTATATAGGTTATCATGGTATTTTTTCATTCCATGGAGGTAAATGTTCCACAATTCCAAAACACGACATTAGAGTTATATTTAGAAGAAGGAGTATAAATGGGTTGATCTTATGAGTTATTTTAGGATAATACCCCATAAATTAAGGGTAGTGATATTCCCAAGTAGATGTAGGAATTCATGGTCAGGATATATTTTATCCTTGACTTCCTAGACCAAGATAAGATCATCTAGGTGTTGTGTATAGTGTTTAGACTCAATGGCCTCATAATGAAATGGAGGTATTCCACTGTACAAGTAGATTAACATGTTGGATTTTATGGAAGGGTATTAATAACCTATTTTTATAAAATTTATTTCCATATTAATTGATAATATAAACTTCTTTGAAGATCCTATATTTCTAAAAGTTAGATTTCCTAATGTCACTGTACACAAATATATTCATGGAAGTAGATCACTTTTCTCTATTGGTAGTGATTTTTTATCAGGTAAAGGCTTTAATGTACCTCTGTATATTTTAACTAGATATCAAATGTTAATTATTTAAGATGAATATTTCCATCCATGTATATATAGTAGAATGCGATATAATGGTATAAATGGACACAATATGCATGTTTTCCATTCTTCCTATTTACTTCCACCATGTTATAGATTCAATGGTTTGAATGGAAAGAAGAAGTTTCCAAAAAATTACAGAAGTGGCAGAGGTTGTCCTTAGTAGTGGTCATCCTTTAAACCATAGTTTACAAAAAGTAGTATTCCCATAACATGATACTAGTCTAGCATGGTTGGGAACACCCTACATTCATGTTATTCCCCTAATATAAAGTATAATTGTTTTGTCCACTATGAAAACATAAATTTATTATGCTAGGCTATGTCTAGTTCCATTTGTAGAAAGGGATCATTATATACAAACGCAATAATGGTGAAGTAATATTTTTCATTTTCCTTAGGGGTCAAGGAAAATGCTTTAGTGGTGAATAACCTTCTTATAGAGGATAAATTTGCAACATTGGATTATGCAGGTGCTGTGATAATGAGAGGGTCTATATTTATTAATTCTTCTATAGTGACAACATTATTGGATATTGGTTTCTACCACAATTTATATCTTTCCATTTTTATTTGTTGATACATCCAACATATCTCATATCCTTTATTATGGAGTTAGATGTCCATTTATGGAAGATGAATGGGTAGGTATTTCAGTTTCCTTATATATTTGGATCAATATCCGATTTGATATTAGTGTAGTATTTCTATATACATGATCTATATATATTTTAATCCATCATAATGATTGATTTATATTTTTTATCATCATTTTTAGGTTCATATATATCATTGGTGTTTCTTATTAGTAGTTGTAGATGCATGATCTTAGGTGATTTTGGAATATTCGGATCAACATTCAAGTCATTCCTGACCATTCCACCCAGGTATTATGATATTTATATCTAATGTTAAAGATGATTGCAAGGATGTTTCATTTTTATGTAATTATTCCATATTTTTAAGGAAATTCTTGATGTTTTCCCATATTAATACCACAGTCATCCTCTGTAGAGGGAGGTGGATTTTATGATTAGTCTTTATAAAGATATAAATATGATATTGACGACCTTTTATAATATGGAACAAGAGGAGATGAAAGATAATGGGATATATTTGGATGATATAAGGGAGAAATTTTTTATTTTTTCTACTATGTTGAATAGGGAAGCTCTGGTTCACTTTGAAAAGAAGGATGAGGATTCACATTCATGTTTTACTGACAACAGGATGTTGAACCCAGAGACTATTATGAATAAGAATCTTTTTCCCCATGTGGATAATTTTTCTAACAGTTATATGTGGTGAAGTGGTTTTTGAAGATCTATATTTGATCATGTTATCATCATCATAGAGATTTGGCACCTGGTATAGAAAACATGGATTTCAAGATAAGATATGGCCATTATGAAAATCATATGATGTTATTAGTATTGTATAAATCTCTAATTTTTTTGGCATTGATGAATTGGATATTACAATAGTAACTCAACACCTTTTTGGTTGTGTTAATGGTTGACAATTTTTTGAGATCCATTAACAAATAAGAGAATCAGCTATGACATTTTTTTGAAAAACTAAGGATTCACCCTTAATACAGAATTATTTTGATGTGAAATTTCTAGTTTCAATAATTGATGTTATTAGGTATCATGGTCTCTAATCATATCTTAGTAGTTTATCCTATATATGTAGAGGTTTTCTTGTCATGGGAAGATCCATAAGATTTATTTTAGATCCAAAATATTCCTTGGACTTTATGAATTATATTAGTGTGTTTTTAAAGTATTTCCATGATTTGGTTTCTTCTATGAATTCTCTTAATATGAAATGGGAAATATTAACAAGGGATTAAAAATTTCATTCTTCATTTTATTAATTAAAATTTCATATTAATGTGGTGTATATTCCCATCAAATTTATGCCTGGTATGGGGTATATGGTGTACTATGATGTTTAAAATGTTGTTTTGTGTTGTGTTCATAAATAGGATGATCATGTTGTGTCCTATTTATCTCATTATCATCAACCATAAAAGAAGATTTTCCTCACTCACGAATTGAACCTCACCACAATTATAAATATAATTAAATGTTGGATTCACTACGTATTTAGGGAAAAGATAATGGAATTTTATAACCGTACAAGTCTAAGAGTTATATTTTCTTAGAAGAACAATAATGTAAATTAGATATGTTGGGAATATTACCATCATATGATCAACATTGACAATGCATACATCCTAGAAAAGTAGAATTTCATTACAGACACTCTTGGTATGAATGATCCATGCCAAGTGAGTTTATAATCAATATACCAGTGTAACCTTATTTAAATCCATTCAGAGATCCATGTAGATTCTATGAATGTCATTTTACCTATTTTTCTAACTAGTTTTTAGTTATTATTATATCAAATTGTGTGTATTTTATAGGGTTATTGTAAATCCCATGGGTTCATATGAATTCATGAAATCCTTTGTGGTGAGCATACCATTTCTCTTAGGTCTCTCTCTTTTGATGGTATTATATAGTCTGGGGGATCAGTCTATTATCATAGAGTATATGATAGTTTTAGTCTTATTCAATTTCATAGTTATTTAAGTGATGATATTATATGAACTATGTAAGTAATGACCCAAACTTCTGAATAATATTTGTTTCCTGAATTTGTGTGTGATTTTATTTTATAATCAACAAAACTGTATCCTTTAATTAATGATGTGAGTATAATTAAAATGATACCATTGTAAACTATACTCTATGTTTCATGATTATTGTTTATAAATAAAAATGATCATTGTTAATTAATATAGAAGGAAGTATCGAAGGCCCCATTAAGAAGACTCGGGTCATACGAAGCCCATCTGTCAGAGCTTTTGAAGGATGTAGCATCACTGGGATTTACTATAGACAAAGACCAATATGATATTCAACATGTTAATATTGAATTTAATTGAATTCAGGATAAGTTAAAGATGATATAATTCAACACTCAGACAATGTTGTCCGGGCCGCCCCAAGATTCTATCACTATTTAACATGTACTCATATGTTCTATAGAGGTGTTATAAGGGGCTATGTGATAAGGCCTTAGTTACATTGTTCAATCCCTTGATATAAATAAAATTATTATTTCATCATTCCTATTTTTGGATTATATTTTTTAATAAAGTATATGTTTAATTATGAAAAATTTGTTTAATTACTTTTAGAAGTAAAAAATTGACTATTTTGAGATTTTTCATACATAAATAATTTGTATGGAAAAATAAAAATCAATTTTGAATTTCAAATATCAAATTACCCTAGGATAATTTTTTAGATGTTTTCTAAGATGATTCAATTTTATGAATAATGTTTTTGATGAGTATTAAATTTTTTTTTATTAAATAACATTTTCTATGAAATGATTTTCAAAAATATGACATACATGGTGGTAATAGGGTGAAAAATGTGGATCAATAAGGTCAAAATAAATGTTGTTTAATAGTAAAATTTCCATTCAGAATATTAATTTTACCCTTATGAATGGTAATTTTAACAATGGCATAACAACATCACCGAAGGAGGAATAAATTTGTTTCAGTCACCTTATGTGGTAATGTGATATAATTATATCATAGTACAAGTAAATAAATTTTTTAGAAATTATTGGTCACATATTAGTAATTTATTTATTAAATTTAATTAAAAATGATATTAATTTTTTATATAATGAATTTCACTTTTGGATTATATGCACCGAAAAATGGTTAGGGTAATGTTTTTGGATTTTTCAAAAATAGTGAAATTTTTGTTAAATTGTAAAAATACAGTTTTGAGTTTCGGAATGTTTAAAAACATCATAGGGATATAAAAATTAATATAAAATTATGTTATACTTCTGTACAGAAATAAATGTGATGAGGTGTCCCATGTGGCCAGTACAGTGGGAAATACCATGGGCAAGACCATGGTTTCAGAAATACCACTAATGTGGTGTCCCTTGGAAATTAATAAAATATTCCATCACTTTTTCTACAAATACAAACCCATTCATTCATTAATTTCATTAAAAATTTCTCCTCAAAGAATATCTGATCTTTTTACCTCCCAAGGAGTCCTCCAAACGTTTTTTCAAGGCCCATATGGTCTGAACATTCAATTTTCAGAAGTTACTATTCAAGGTAAAAGATCATTTCACCCTCCTCTTGTAGTCAACACTTCTTCTATGTTATGTCTTTTACTTTCTATTTTAAAATTTTTGGATATGATATTATTTATCCCTCTTACTAGTATTTTTATGTCCATATGATGAGATATCATTTTTTTCTCTCATCAATTCATATTCTGAATTTTTAACAGAGGTTGTTAGGCTGCCAAATATTTTTAAAAGAACTCACATCTTCTCTATTCTTTCATGTTTTCTTTTCAAGTGGTATGACATTAAAATAAATATTACATGATCGTATATACAAATTATTATGTTACTATAATATATAATAAATTATTTATGAGTGGGTGACCCTTGCCCCCAATTTTTTAATGTTTTCTAAAACCATGTTGCATAGTCATTATGTTGTAGAATTTTCGTCTCCAAATCTCTCTCTCTTTCTCATGAAATTTTCTTATTATGTTTAGGGGAATACCCAAACATATTTTATTTCCCTTGGTATTCATCAAGAAATAAAAAATTATATAATTTAATCTGGAATTGGTATACATAAAACCCTTATTCCCTTTCAATGGGTTATAAATGACATAATGATCTTGTTTTAAGCACCTTTTAAAACATCACGATTTTGATATGAAACCCATTTATTTAAGTCTCTCTTAGTTATTTAAAAAATTTATGATTATGATCTATGTGGATCACATGGAAATAATAAAATTTTAAGTGTGTACTCGGATAGTGCTTCAATGCATTGGGTAATGAAATTAATCTCTATATGTGACATGTTTTATGATATCTTGGTGGATAACCTTGGTAATTTCTATGGAACCTTGGGGATGGACCTTGGTGATATGCTTATGAATTTCTTAATTAAATTTTTTAGCAACATTATAAATATATTATTAAAATTCATATTATCATGATATGCCTCTTTATCATGCCTTTATGATATTCCACATGTTATTGTTGTTATCGCTCAAGTTCACATGTAAACTGTTTCACATGTTTTCCTTACTGGGCCTTATTCCCAACCATTCCATTAATGTATGTCTCTAGGTAATGAGATGAAGTAATTTCACATTGGATAAACTTTTCAATAATATTCTCAAGAGTAATAATAAAATTTTTTATGTTTTCATGTATTATGTTCCTTCTTAAAAAGACACAAGACTTTAATGATCCTCTTTTAGTAAAATGAAATGAAATGTTATTTTCTATAATGGTGGGATAATATAATGGAGATGTATTATAATAGATGATGAGGTTTCTATTTTCCTAGTATGAAGTTCATCATTACAGATTATGTGTCCCATTGTTACACTTGCAAATAAGTAAAGGCATATCCTCATAAAACATTAGGTATACTCTAGATTCTTTCGGTGCTATTTTTGAAATGTGATTTGGTGTTTGTGGAATTTGTTTTTTGATTACATTGGACACCCCAAGGGAAGAATTCTATATGGTTGGTGATATTTATGTTACATGGGGTTCCTTCCACCATTTCATCAGATAGGAAACCTAGAATTACATTCTGGTTCTAGAGAAGTCTCTAGTAGGTGATCAGGACTCAGGTCTTGTTGAGTATAGCATACCATCCATAGAAATATGGTCAAATGAATCATGTATTTATATCATAGGGTGTATACACCATCCCTACGTCATATATTTTAGTGTATTTTGTTATATAAAACTATAATAGGTAGAGTATTATTATAAAAATAGTTACGATTCATCGATCATAATTTCTTTTTTTGAGTTTTTTTATTGTCTCCCATGTAGATCACATATTTTTGGGGCAGTGGATTGAGAATCCTAACTTATTGGACAATGTTTCATTGTAGAGATATTGATGAGGTTTCACAAAATACATCAAAGTTTAATTACATGTTAGATGTGGAAAAAATAATATCTATATCATCATAATCATAATATTTTGGTTTCCAATAGTGGATGAGTTTTCTAGATATATTATCCTTAGTTGGGTCACTCTTGGATTGGGAAACTGGTAATGTTGGATCGCTGATTTTTTAAATTATTTGACTCCACTGAGTATATTTTTATGGTTGTGTATTTTTTTGCATTTCTAATTCAATTGAATGGTATTGATGATGTTTCACCAATATTTAAACTCTAGATTTACCATCCTAATCCCTTTAATGTTGTTATTTGGGAGTATATTTAGTTTCATATTAATGTTTAATCTTTAGGGAATGTTGTGGAGATTTCTGTTTTTAAATTAATGGTCGTTTATAGGAATTTGAAACAATTGGTTAGAATAATATGGAATCCCTAATTAGATTATCCTAAGACATTAGAGCATAAATCATTGGTGGGGGAACATTGGCCTCACCTCTTCTTATAGAACACTTTTTTCAAATGGATTCTCAAGGATTGTATGTCATATGGTGGGTTGATATTAAAATAATTTAATTTAAGAATTCACTTATAATTTTTTACAGTCAGTTCATGGGATTGGGGGGCTTAAATGTTTTTCAAGAGTTAGTAAGACACTATTTTTTGTATTTTTGTAAAGTCAATTTTATGTGATATGGAATAATTACATCATAAATATGTCATTACAAATAATTAGATACAATGGTTTATGGAATAAGAATATTTGAATCCACAAAAACATTTTTACATAGTAAATAACATTAACAATGTATGATCCTCTTATAGGCCATAAGACTATTGGATGATATTTTTATGATGAGGTAAATATTTTTTCTATGTACATGTTTCATGGGATTTTACATCATAAATACCAGGTTTAAACACTAATACATTCTTCATTTTTTTTTAAATTTTCTTCATTGGGTGACCAATATCCCTTTTGATGTGATGGGTTCTTCCTTCAAACAAATGGGATTATGAGTGATTTTTGGGGGATACACGCTCCTCATATATCCCATCATTTGGCAGTTGATCTTGAAGGAGGTTTTACAACCTTTTTATGGTTAATAGTCATTTATGCTTCCTTATATCCACTGTTCATGAAATCATCATTGAAGTATATTTTTGCATCCATTGATTCTATAGTGGAGATGTTATTTATCATTTCTAGTTGTTTTGTTTGATTATTTTATATTATTTGATCCATTATTAGTTTTGGTGTAAAGTGCGCATTTTATTTGTGGTATGTTGTGATCCAGCCTCTCTAAGAATTGTTTTTTGTATAATTTCATTCTATGATATGAGTTTTATTTCTAGGGACTTAGTTATTATCTCTTCATTCATTCTTATTTTGATAGATCCCATTTTTGGTGAGTGTGATTCTGTTTCCAGGTTTGTTATTTTTTCTCCAGCATACTTTAGATGAAGCTTAAATGCTCTTTTTTTGTACAATATTATCGAAAAAATTGGGTGATTTTTATATTATAATGCATGAAAATGGGTTTTTGGTAATGATGGTTATCATTTTTTGGTGAATGAAATGTTATTTTAAAATCATTTCGGAATGGAGTTTTGTATTTGTTTCGTAGCATGGGTTTTGTGAGATTTACTAGAAAATATATTAATTGGAAAGCCTTATGTACTTAGGTTCCTAGTATAGTTAGATGAATTTCCATTTGATACTATCAGTGGAATCAATAATGATGTGTTTCTTTTATCACCGGGATTGGTGTCTTAGGGATTTGTTAGACCTACTGGGGGTGTTCACTTATTGGGTTGTTAATTTTCTCTCTAGATCTAATGCGTATTTCTAGGGATGTGTTGCACGCAATTATCTATGTTCAGGTACTAGTGTTCCAGTTTCCCTTTACTATACCGATCCATGGAATGATTTATATTTTATTTGTTTTTTATAGTTTCATCTTTGATTACTAACATTGAAATATGTGATATGAATTGATACTATTTTACCTGTAATATTTAGAACTATAGAATCAAGGGGATACATATTATCAGGATTTTGATATTAGAACTATTTTACTATTTATCTGTCATTGTTTTCATTAAATATTATTATTTAAACATTATTATATAGAGACATGTTATGGGACACCTATGAGGGATCTTTTATAGTTATATTATCTCAAACCCTTCACAACCATTACATTGTGTTTAGACCTAGTTAAGAAGTTTGATGTATGGAAAGGTATGGAGACAAAATGATGTGGTGAGTTTTAGTCAACTGGTCATCGGTTGTGAGTGGTGGGATAATCTAGAATCATCCTCTTATCACATAATGTATTTTTTTTCATTATTTTTAGTTCATTACTGAGCTAGTATACTTGTAATTTTTATTTCATTATCTATTTTTGCGTGAAATCACTTCTTCTATTTTCTTTCTATTATGGAATATATTTATTCTGTTTTTCTACTGATATTTCCTCCTATTATAAATGTTTATTCTATTTTATGATATTTTGGTTGATATAAATTATTCCATGTGATTATGGATGATACTTATGTAATTTTCCTCATCCTGTGGGAATTAGGAACTCCATTTTTGTATTTCATGGACTGTGCTAGGTTCCTTTTTTCTGTGTATCCCATGTTAGCTCATGATATTCATGGTATATTTTTCTATGAATATATATCCATTTTGAATACCATTGATAATGAAGATCATGTATCATCATTTTCTAATATCAAATATGTCATTATTGAATTCCCATATGCCAATTAATGTATATATATTATTTATTGCGTACGAATTCTGATACAAGATAGAATAAATTAATCTATATCTAAATGATAATACTATAATTATTATTAACATCTAGGATAAAATATTAGTTGAATTCAATTTTTTTAATAACCATTTTTTCCATGATTTCCCAACATTGATGGTTACTTTTCACTATTACCGATATTTATATTTTTATTTTCAATGTCATTGAAAATTGAGTTCCTTTCATTATTGAACTATTAATAATGTTCTTCATAACTATTATAATATTTTCCATTTTTCAGAAACTTCATAGTGTAATCCCTATAGCTTCACTTATACCATCTATAAGAATAAATTATAGAATCTTTTGTAGTTAGGGCGTTAACATAGGATATATGTTGGAAATATTCTCTTAAACTATGGAATATAAACTACATGTACAAATTTCCCTTTATCCACTCACTTGAAAGGAAAAATTTAATTTCCAAACTAATAATTAATAATAATTTCATTCGCTGATAATTTATGGTAAAAACTATATTTCGATTCCGCATTACCAAATAAATTATCATAGTCATTATAAAAGATTAAATATAATATTTAAGATCATATGTATTATATCATGAATTTTTTGTACAAAATTAAATTTTCAGTTTACTAGATGTGTCAAAAATAGATCAGATTTTTAGGAATAGAATATAGGAGGATTGAATGACTATAAATGATGTATTTATACAGGTAATGGGTATTTTTTATATTGGATGTTTGATTAGTATCTATTATTCAGGACTAGAAATTGAATTTTTCTGAAAGGTGCAGTAGATATCACACAATTGGAACATGATTAGTGTTAACCGTGCTACTAAACTATTTAGTCATGTTTGTTCAGATGTACAGTGTGGGGAAATTGTTTGGAAGACCATGGTAAATAATTCCAGTGTGTACAATTTCATGTAGGCTAGTTTAAATTCTTATGAACAATCTATTAAACTATGTCCCATTCCTTTTCATTATGTTAGTTCCTGGACAAGGCCAACCGCATGGTTAGAACACAGTTTTCTAAATCATGTAAGAAAACCCTATGGTCTATTAAAACATTGAAAATGAACATTTAACTCGTTTGGGATTAATGAGAGGAGACACTATATTTTATAACCCTCACTCACATGGCCCTTGTGTCACACCTTTCCTATCCTCCTCTCACCCTTTGGGTTTCATTATATTTATTAGATTAATCTGAATGTTGTCAGCTGCATTAGAGTCCTTGAGGGAAATCATCAAATAAATTAGACTCCATTATGTCATTATTTATATTACAACAACTTTTGGTCCCCAAATTATAAAATTTGGTCCCAATTACACTGGGGAATATGGAATCAGATACAGGTGTTTGGGTTTTAACTCTACATTGGAAGAGGGTGAAACGATAAGTCTTCTTTACTTCACTGCATAAATATTTTTTGAGGTATTTTACCATGGAGAATTACTAAATATAATATTATTTTAAATAATATTTTATGGTTATATTTATTGACTTCATTTATTATTTATTATAAATTATTTGAGTTTGTTTGTGTACATCTTATTATTGACAAGAATTGTGTCTCCATTATGGTGTAACAATATTAGCCAATTAGATTTTGATCTTTACTCCCTTATGAATAACTTTTTTTCTTTGATTACCGATTTTTTTGTAAATAAATCACCATTCTGATAAAAATAATTCATTTTTATAATTTTTTTGAGAAAAATACACTATTTTTTAAATGTGTTTGGAAAATCCATGCCATATGTTACTAACCCTTGCAAAATCAATGGAAATGTTCTTAAAGGTTGGCAATCTGTATTACCCGCCCTTTACTATTTATGCATTTTATGGTATTTTTTGGATTCCCAAGCTCTCCCCTAAAGAAGATACCCTATTAAAAATAATTATTATAAATTTCATAATTATATAAAATGCATATATTGTACTGGACGATCATCGGGGTCACTAACAACCCTAGTCTATAATCTTTATCATAGGACATGATGTCATGATCATGGCCAAGGACCACTTGTACAATTCCAATGGTTATGAAATATTATCATACAAATCGGTATGCCTTAATATATAAGATTTTATTTTACCCCACGATATATTACCCATTTACTCATGTACCATGATAATCCCATGTAGGATCCCTCTTATGTGTTTTGATCTAGGAGACCCATTGTGTGCCTAGTGCTTGACTAACCCTAAGCTATTGCATTATGGGATTTCATAGAGTTATTAAAGGTTATAAACATAGAGGCCAAAATAATTTTTTGATCCATGAATATATAGACATAGTGGTGGGTTAAGAGCATGAACATCCCATTATTTTATTTATTCATTCATCATTTTTTTTAATGATGCATCGATGATAAAAATTGGTTCTTCGTAGTCATGTTTGGTGTTCCAGCCATAGTGAAACATTATTTACTAGGACACATAGACGTATTTCTAGGGATATATAACATGAAACCACAGACATATATATTAGGATTCCTATATTTATTCACAATGATCATGATTTTTAACCGATGTTCATCAGATCTAGTCCTGACATCACACGATATTGATATTATGGTTTAGTTTCCCTTAAGAATTGTATTTGTACCAAGAAAAACATTAAAATGATAGTTGGTAAAGGTTTACCCTAATAATGATACATGGGAATGACATCACTGTTGATTACATAATCAAGATTTATTATTTCTTCTTGAGCAATTTGATGATAATGTTATCCATGATAGATTAATTGATCATCGAAGTGGATACAGATCTCTTAAACATTGATGAGATATATACATAATGGAAGATTTCACTCTACTAAAGTGATTCCTAGGATTTTTCCAAGGGTTAGGTGGGTGAACCATTAATTATTATTAAAAATAGACTTCATGGAAATTAGTATATTGGGTTATTTATAAGAATTATTGTTGTTCATATACATGAAATCAGAGTGCATTGATTTTATAGATCGCCTAAGGGTTGGAACCTTAGTGATGGTCAATGTCACAATGTTGTGATTTACAATGGATTGAGACCAAATAAAAAATATTAGTTGATTCACATGGAATAATAGTTTTGGAATTTATATCAAAGATCATTTATAATTTTTTCCTCAGTTATATTGAATTTTTAATTATAGTGATTGGAGATGAGTACTATTGAACCCTAGGTTTGAAAGGTATTCCATTTTCTGACATAATTTCCACTTATACATTTCCACTACTAGCTGAAAAAGGTCTATTGAATTAGGATTATGGACCTATATATCTACATAATTATACACTTCCTAAGTGGTATGAAACCAAAATTATTTCCCATTTCACTGAATATCCATATTATCGGGATTATGGACCCAAGGATCAACTACTTTTGAATAATTTTATGTTCTTATGCTTACACATGTATATAGATATTTTTGTATATATATATATAGTTATTGGAATATATATATATATATATTGTAATGCATATAAGCATGATACAATATTTCTTATAGGAGTAGGATCACAGACCTAGGGATCAACTATGGATCACTTGATTTCATTAGATATCTTTTACAGTTGTGTCTCATCTCTGATGAGAAATTTACTTGAGCATGTCTTGTACAAATATCACTTTTAATATCATTTCAATAAGTTGTGATCATTATTATTTTGTTATCCTTATGATTATATCACTTTTTTTACACTTCATTTTATTATAATTATATGTGATAGTGTTATTGGTTCCTAAGTGAGTTTTTTAAATTTACTATGAGAGCCACCATTTCACTTGGGTACCCTTGTATAAGTTCACATGGCTATTAGAATAGGTAGGACTATGCCTGAGAATGATAGATCATGACAGATTAGTATTGTATGTCGAGATAGCGTATGACTTTTGGCTCAGATTTAATAGGATTTCCCAATACTTTTATATTTACTCATTTTGATTAATCTTATATACGTTTTAGACAAGTGGATAATTAGTGTTTTATGTATTATCGGGTTTTTTATGATATTATAGTATAAAATATATTATTATAACATGATTTTATATTCATAATATATGGCATACACAGTCTGTCATTTAATAATATAGATATTATATCGATATTTATTCTATTGTTTCACTAATATTATTTTATAATATCCCCATTATTCTACCATTAAACCCTCATTGTGGGTCTACATCCTATATCATACATGAAAGTTCACTTGAGGCCATGTTACCAACTGAATCAGGGTACTATTTTAGTGGAATTTATATGGGATATTACTAATTCATATTAGTGGGGTTCTTTTCCTATGGATTTTTTATTTGAGACATGGTTGATAGTTTTATTATGAATGTATAAGAACCTATGATTGATATCAGACTAGTGTTTCAAGAACAATTATCCCAGTATGAGGACCTAGTTTCCATTGTTATAGGATTTTTTTCTTGGTATGTTATGTTACAGGTGTATATTAATTTTTGTTGGAGGGTTGCAGATTTTTTGTGGGTGTTATGATTTATTATTGAATATTGGATCCTAGTCATGAGAATGTGGCCATTGATTGATCTTGAATCACAAAACACAAAGTAAATAGGCATGTAATTCATCATATTGGATTTGTATGGTTCACATGTTAATTTCCTTATAGATTTTTATTGTACAGACTATACATTCCAATTGATTAATGTGTCATCCGAAACCTAACTATTGTTTTCCATTATAGTTTTTAATGGAATTCTACTCAGTTGGACCTACATTTGTATATATTTAATTATTATAGCTAGAGATGTGGATCTATATTGAAACATTTTATATGGATACTAATGATCCTATCCATATGCATGAAAGGTTTAGTGACCCAAGTAAGACCACAAGGAACATGATGCCCAAATGTTGGAGCCCTATCGAGGTTTTTTTCTTAGGATTGATTTTTTATGTGTCAGTAGAAATGTGTATAAGGTTTTCCTGTGTATCTTTTAATTACATTCAACAAAATTTTCCTTCATTTGTAGTTATTATGATAGATAAATGAGTATGAAATCAATACATTTCAAGAAGTGTCTTATGAACTAGACCTTGAGGGGTGATATTGTATACATATTCATAGTGAGTGTCAGTTTAGTGTCTCCTCTGTGTTGACATCATGATACTCTAGGGGAATTAATATAAAAGGATTAACGATGAGAATCTAGGCCCTTGTTGGAAATTGATGACTACTATGACCCATGTATATCTGTGTTATCATCATCTCCCATGAAGTGGTTTGTATTTTTGGGATAACTGTCTATAAATAGATTTCCTATTATGAGAAATCATCAGTTGGGATATGTTGGGTACCTAGAGGCCCTTAGTTTTGATTTTTAACCATATAGGTTAATGTTTCATTTTGATCATGTGTTTTGTGTGAGTATAGTTTGTCTTGGTTTAAATATGAATTGATAGGCTGTAATCTAGTCTATATGATCATTTATGACCAATTCATGGTTAGTGATTGGGTTTTTAAACATAGTAATATTAATAGATTTGGATTTTGAAAAATCATATAATTCACCATGGTATCAAGACTGTCTTTTATTGGAGGCACTGATCTGGTACTTAGCCCAATCGATAGTATTTTTTACTGTTAGAATTTGGTTAGAGAATGGGTGGATGATCATGACATAGATGAATCCATGTATCTTGTGATCAGTAAATAAATCCTGGCATAGGTGAGGGTTAAATTTTGAAGAGTATTTCTGTGAGAGATTCTATCTTTTAGGGAATGAAATGTTGTGTTGCATGCCCATCTTGGTTTTAATAGTAGATGACTTACTAGAGTATGAGTGGGGTGAAAATAGTACTCACTAGATGATGTAGGTACTATTTAAATCAAATTTAAGGGAGTCTTCATAAATATGATTAGTATAGATAGTTCCAAAAATACATTCCATTAGAATGCTTTCTAAAATTTTGTGGATAAAATGATCAATTTCCCTCCATGGTAGAGCGGAAATATAGAGATAATCTAGTTCCAGGAGGTGGACACTAAATGGATAGACTTGGAAATGCTTTTTTAGGAGACATTGTGTAAGGTTATGGTTAAAGGTATGTATTGACTATATTGTTTTTATCATAGCTCAAAGAGAGATATACAATCATTTTGATGAGTTCGTAGTATAATCATATCTAGATATGGTCTCAATTATATTTTCATCAACATGATTATAATGAGAAATCTATTTTTATGTATAGATAAACTACCATATTAAAATATATATCATATTTAATAATTCATCATTTTAGATATGGGCTTGAAGAGTAGTATGAGTTAAGCCTTATGATGGAGAGTGCATTAGGGACCTTTAGAGGTGGCTGATTTTAATTCGGAGTTGAATTTGGCATTGATGATGAAAACTATACTAGGATAGCGGGAATAAGTAAAGAAATAATTGTTTTAGTTGATTATAAATTAAGATAGGGTTTAAAAATTTTCTTTATCATTAATTCCATAATTATACATGGTATTGGTTTCAATTTATAAGATTTTTGATAGGATTGTAATGATGCTTCTTAAGGTGGGGATTATAACGTCCATCATAAGAGGGAGACCCTCATGTTTGAAGGGTAAGGGGACCATGTGAAAGATCATATGAGATTGTTTTTGTAACTCATATTTTATTTGAAAAATGAAATAATTACATTATGAAATATTATTAAATTCTTGGAAAATATCTTATTATGGATTTTGGTGAAATCCATATGGTGCAGTTAAGACCAGTGTGGAATTGATGATATATGTAGTCTATATCATGTATTCATTCATGATAGATATATAGAAAAACAAATTTTTTCATTCCACGATTGATTTATTACGTGAAATCACTGGGAGTTAGGTTTGTGCTTTGGTGAGCATGCTTAGAATAATCTAATTACACCTTGAGATAATGCTATGAAAATTAAAATTTTAAAATGTAGATGTTGTGGGAGTTTATTATTCGGGTTAGTAATCAATCAGTGTAAGTCCAAATAATATTCCTCCAATGTTTTGTTGTTTTTGGTAGGTGACTTCATTTAATGCTCTGTAAAGGTGATACATTATTTGTACTATCACTAACCGTGGGAATTAAAAGAAAATTCTGTGTGACCATGTTTAGATCAGTCGATGTCAGTTCGTTCAATATGATCAATCAAGTTCTATAGGTAGTCCCCTCACATGTAATTTGATAAATGTTTTTTAACTTTAACGTGGAACTATATTGAATGTTATGGTATGAGAGTCTAATCGGGTTAGAATCTTTGCAAGTCATTTAAAGGCTAAGGTACTATATGTTTGAAAAGTGTCTTATAGGTTCATTGGGTGTTTGGGAATGAAACAACACCATTTGAACAAACAATATCTGACCCATATTTGTTAGGCGGCATTTTTAACTTCCACTGGGAATTCTTGAGGGTGAGAAGATCGAATATTTGGACACTATAACATACCTTGTTTTTCAAGGTGAATATTTGTGAATAAATTTCAATTTTTGGTTGACTGGATTGGTCAAATATTTATCATATATTCCAAATGGAATTATAAAATATGAAATAAATCTGGATGGTTTTTTAGATGTTTAATTATCCTTCATTAGTATTGTGGGATATTTAGGTGTGTCTTTGTGGTTGGAGACCAGAAAATAGTATTTTAGGAAAAGCACATCAATAGGTCCCTAGTGTGTGTAGGGTAAGTGTTAACAACGTGGACCAACTGTGTTGTGTAGTTTGACTAGACACACAGTTTATAGAGACAATGTGGTAGGACTGGGAATCCATGTAGACGTATGTATTTTATTTCTAACATGTTATATAGCTAGAGTGTGGTATATTACGACTTAGAAGATGTCTGTATGTGGGGTTGGTGCATGGAATTCTTTTGCCACATGATTGTTGAATAGTTTCACTAAATGTGTGGTATAACAATGTGTCCCATTAAAAAGTGAAAAATTCCCTTTTCCCCTACATAATTAATGATATTTACCAATCTTTTTTCCTACCACCACTTTTTTCTAACCCAAAGAGTGCACCATTACATTCCACCCCTTCCCCTCTATTTTTCTCACTAGTTCATTGGTATAATTGGTTCTATTGGGTGAATTCAAAGACATTAAGTAATTATTCTACACCATGAGTATCCATTTTTTTCTTCACTAGATTAATTTATATATTAGTCCAAAAATAATGGATTTTAGGGATGATTCAACAAGATAATGATGAAATTAGCTAATCATTTATGTGGTTTCACTATTCTTGTGTAATCATGTGATTGGTGATGTTATATTCACATTAAAATGTTCTTATTAGTTAAATAATGTCACCATAGTAAATTTATAATGTTTAAAAAAATTAACATTTTTGGGGTGGCTATTTTGACAGTGCATCATAGTCCTTTTACCTAACTCAAGTTTTTTCTTTGTACAGTTTATTGTTGGTGAGTGTTAGGTCACCATTTAGGTGGGATGAGATACATTGATAATCTTTTGGTCATTATTCCTTTTTGAATAATGTGGTTTTTCTCTATTTTAAATATATTATGGATTTGTTAATTAATTCTATTTTTTTTATGAAAAATTAATTCTGATGGTTGTGTTTTGAGATAGGAATACAATGACAGTGATGATCTTTTAAGGGACATGGAACTTACTACCATCCCATGGATAATATATGGAAACATCCAAAAGTTAGGTGTTATATCATACATTTCCATTAGTGATTATTCATCTTTATTATCATATATTGTTTCATGTGATCACCCTTGAGGAAGGAACACTATATTTTTATTCATTATGATGAATTATTTAGTTAAATAAAATAGGTAGGATGTACTGGATGAACACTTGAATAACTTACAAAGCCCAATTACCAAGCATCATACTATGACTTTCTTCCAGGACCATGACCCAGAATCCCATAACGAATGAATCTTCTTATTGAATTTTAAGTCTCGATAGGGTACTCCATTCTTATATAAACAATGTCACTCCCTTAGGGATATGCCTCTATTTACAAATGGGCACTAAGGATCCTTATAAGGATCCCACTCCAACATTTCATAGCTGGAAACCTAGTGGGATCCATGTGTTTGACTATGCTTTAGATATTTCTACATTTTTTTGGGTACATATGATAGGGGGCATCACCATAAAACCCATAAATAAATTGTGATTCTTGATTATATGGATGTATTGGTGGATTAATAATTCGACACCATCACCCTTTTATTTATGCGTTCATCTATTTACTATTGATGTAATGATTGTTACTAGTTTTGCTTTATCTTTATGAAAAAATTGACCGACATGATGTTTCATTCTATATTGTTATGCACAAATGTATTTCCTTGGATTTGGATTTTGAGGCCTTCCATTTGTATATTGTGATTCTTAGACATATTCTCCAGGATCATGATTTTTTGCCTATGTACATGTTATTCTGTCATGGAATCCCTTGATCATGACAATTTTTCATGGCCTCCCATGATTATGATTTTTAGGTATGGAATCCCCTGATTATGTTATTAATGCATGGAATCTGTTGAATATGTTATTGATACAAGGAATTAATTTATTATGGTACCCCATCATCGAATCCCTATCGAATGGATACTATTGGGTGACTACTATCTTTCGAGCAATGGTGATGACCACAAACTCCCTAATACATTACTTGATTTAGGAAATGGACATGTTTCTTCTAATAATTGATGTAAAAATTAACCAATGGAAGATTATTATCTCCATGATAGATTCCTAGGATTCTCCCTTGGGACTATTGGACACACTATTACTTCATTGACCAGAGGTAAATCTTTGTAATGGGGCTCTAAATCCATTTTTTGAATTTATTTATAGCATGTACTTGGATCTAGTGAAAAATAATTTTACATATCATTTAAGGGTTATCCCCATAGGGATTACCTAATTTACAATGACAAGATATTATATAGATGAGGATAAAGGATACATATATCATATTGGAGTCAAAAGTATTGAGTTTCAGGACATCTAGATCAATGGAAATATCTAATGTTTTCTATTAGTATATGATATCCATCATTATAGTGATTGGAGGTGAGTATGGTAGAACCTATGGTTAGGATATGAATTCTATTGTGGGGATGTAGTATGGTAAGGGGAATTTTTACTACGAGCTAAATAATGTAATGTCAATTGGGATTAATGACCCAAATAGCTACTTAGTTTTTTTAGACAAGTGGAGACATGAATTGGTTACCCAATTCATTTCCAAATGAATTTCTGAAAAATAAAAGGGGTACAATGAAAGATCGAGGTGTAATTCATTTACACCAGCATAATGATTGAGACAAGAACAAGAACCACAAAAATTCTCAAAAAATAAAATGCTCAATGAAGCGAAGGGTATGATTTTTGAATGAGATCCTCAAGAAATGAAACCGAGATGTACAACAGTCCACCTTCTGATCATGATAATGAAGAGTGAATTCCCCATTCTCTCATATATGATGACGAAAGTAAATTCTTCCAAACAGATAAAAAACATAGGAGTAGAAAATATGTCTTCAAACTTTGGGAAATGAATGATAATTCCATTATTCATCATCAATGTTCTGCAACTGCTTCAAAGAAAGCTCAAGCTAGCAGAAAAATTAAAGAAATAGATTGTTTTGTATCAATGAAATCAATAACCAAAAATCATTGCCATGGTATTTACTTGAAATTGATGTTTGGATCATTCTTAAATTCCTCATCCTCTCTAATAAACATACTCTTTCTAATATCAAGATAAGTATCAACAGTCATTTCACCATTTTTGTATTTTCTAATGGTAGTGATATCATTTTTCGATAACCATGAGTCATGTTCCTTTGAGAAATTTGGTTCCTCTTCATACTGATAGGCATCCCGATATGCATGATAATTTTCATCATCTTCACTTGAGGAAGTATCTGAATCGGAACAATCAGAAGATTGTGAGGACTCAGGAAGTGGTTTAATAGGGACAGGCTGTGGAGGAACCTCAAAATCAGTTATTTTGGCTGCTAATGATTTTGTGATAATAGTTCTTTCATATTTGATGTTATCTCTATGTTTCCATGTTTTCCTGGGATTTGGAGTGATGAAACCATCAGAGTCAACAGTGGATTTTTTACCTTTCTGATACTTTAGATGAAAATCCTTCCCCACCTGAGGGATCATATCAACATCCTCCTGAAGAGAATCATCATCTTCTAGTTATAAAACCTCAGCAGTCTCATGACCAACTTCGTTAATCACATGACCCTCAGGTATGGATACCTCCCCTAGGGTATGAGGGCTGACATTTTCACAAGGATGAAATAGTTGAGAGTATAGGTTATTCATGGAGATCATGTTGAAATTATTATTCGTGGGGATGCCTATATGGTCAGTAGTTAACACTTCTGAAGAAGTATTTTCAATCCACATTGATTCGAAATGTGAACATGGGTGAGGTGGATGTATTTCAATCCCAAATCTTTTAGTAGAATGACTAATTTGAAAGCCTTTCATACAAAAATATGGAGCATTCTTAAACACTACATTCTATATAAATCCATACTCCTCGTTTTGTATCCAAAATCTCAAAGGCATTTCTTGATAAATATCAATTTATGTGCATATCCTCGCAACCAAGCGGCGTGTCATGTTTAGTGTAGCGTTATCAATTTTGAGAGGCTGACCAAATATACGAGTAATAGAGAATAGAGCATTCTATTTGAATAGGTGCAAAGGTAGACCCAGGAATCCAAGCCAAACATGTAAAATGGGTGGTTCAACATCAAAATCAAAATCAAGTGACCATTCGAATACTTTCATGAAAGAACACCCAAAAGACCATGAACCTCAGGTCCAAAATCTATAATAGTCGTTTTCAAGGGAAAACCGAAACAGAATGTGTAATGAATTCAAAATCCAGACCTGAATGTTTGTAAATCCAATTCTTTCCAAAGTTTTCTGAAGATAATCCAATGACTGCTGATGTTTTGAGAATTTACCAACTAATGCAAATTTAATTTCAGTAGAAAGGATATTTAACTCTTCTAGTGAGAATGAAATTGTTGTTAAACGTCAATGCCTATAAGATTTTGTAAATATCGGTTCGGTGGTCTTGGTTTCCTTAGGAGGAGGTCGATCGGCAACAACTTCTACAAATGATCTCGATTCTTGGTTCCCAGTGCGTGTGTGCTAGGGTTTTGTATACTATCGCTCGCAGGTGGTGTCTCTCGAGAGAAATGTATTTGGGTCCTCAATCCCAAATATCTACTTAGATATAATTGGTTCAGTGGCACAACATCAAGATCAATACTATTTTTGTATGATGTCTAGATGGTCAGGAATAGAGACCAACAGTTTGAATGATGTTGGATTTTTTAATTAATACACCTTACTCATGTATATAAATATTTATGTATATATATATATTTATGTGAATATATTTATATAATCATATAATTATATTTATACATGATGGTAAATTTACCATTTGACCAATATCACAAACCCAATAATCAACTGTGGATCAATTGAATAATTTATTTTCCTTTGAATTTAATATCTTAGATTGGTTGAGTACTTTTCTTGAAAATGAATTGTATGAATTTTCTATTGGTTATTTAATATATTTATGATTTATTATCATAAAAAGTACAAAACTTTTACATGAACTACATATAAATGTCCATGTATAGGAAAACATTGATGGTTCCCAAATGAGTTTTTAACTCACACCCTTCTTCAGAATCAATTATAATGTGGTACACAAGAAGATGTTTGCATGGTTGTAGGCACAAGTAGGGTAAAGGCCCAGGGCTGATCGAGCATGATGGATCGATGTTATATGTGGTGATTGGGCATGTGGTATGACTCAGAGATAGTTAGAGATCCCTATAATTTTTTTATATCTAAAATTATTAACCCATTATCTAGGATTTTTATAATCCGTAACCAATTATGTATATATGACATGATTTTTTGAGAATGTATAGATTTTTATTTACTATTATATCATGGTTTTATGTCATTTATTCACTTCAACCACACTTTTTTGTTTACTAGTATGGATTATTTCTGATAATTTCATCTATTGTTACTATTATATTAATGTATAGTCTCCCCAATGTTCCACCTATAGTCACACAATGCTGGTCGATATCCTTGGGCATACATAGAGGCTTCCTTGAGGAATTTGGGACAACTAACTCTGGGAACCATTTCAGTGGATCTTGGTCTAGGATGATACATCATTGAATGAGACGTAGTGGATGACTAATTTATCCTCATGAATTTATTTTCGTATTACTCCGTAAATTAATCCTTGTATTATGTTTTTTTTCAAATTCATTGAAACAAAGAAAATGTGGTTGGTTATTATTTTATAAATGAATTAAAAAAAGAAGTAAATATAGATAAAAATAGAAATAATGTTAGGAAGGTTGAAAAACAACCTCATATTTAACCTATATATTCCAAAATAGTATAATTATAAATGGTTTCATTATTAAAACTTGATATTTATATCCTAATAGACGAAAAAAATGATTAATATAACATTTGTGAATAATAATTTTACTAAGGTGCCCCTATGTTATATATTATCCTCTATATCCCAAAATTCAAAAAAGAAACTATATAATATATATAATATCCATAAAATACATAGTTGAAAAAATATTTTATTCCAAGAAAACAAAATATTCAAATTGATACTTATATAAAAATCATGTAGATTTATAGAAAATTTAATAAAAATATGAAATGAAATAGGACAATAGCTTGTGTGAATTCCTATCACCCACTAAAAATATATATTTATAATAAATACCCTTTTCCTCAAGAAAGTTATTCAAATAAAAATTGTGTTGTCATATAATTTATTTGGTTTTGTCGTCTCTATGATCCTCATGTAATGGTTTATTACAAGTAGTGATTTAGTGATCATAGAACTGATGTGAGATATATAGTGATGTATGAATGAATTCTATTTATACTCTATTATTATTTAAATAGATAAATTCCACATAGATGCATTGATTAACCTTTTTAACAAGTTTATCGAGCAAGAAATATTCATCCTTATGTATTTAATTCATGAAAACATACAAAATAAGATGAAATTGATTAAGTTTATATTATTTATGTTATTTCGTGAGATTTACTGGGGATCGAGGTTACATTTCAATGAAACTTTTCTATTTTCTATACCATAGACAGTGTTGGGATGAGTTCAAATGCTATATGATTAGATTTTTTCCATTGGGAGAATAAATTACACAAACATGGTTATGGTGGAAGATAAATAATATCCCTCATTTGGTGTAACTCAAATGAAATGGGTATGAAAACATGATTAATATTATAAAGATGATTACTATTGTAGTTTTAAAAGTCTAACTACGAGGATATTAATACACTTCTAATAAGCCCATCAAAAGGGACAATGTAATTGTGTTATCATATGAAGTGTTTACATATATTTTTATTTTTTGAAATTTTCTTTTAATAATGTAATTATTTTTTTCTAATAATGTAAATGTTTCATTGGATATTCTTTTGAAGTCAAATACATGTGGTTCCTCCGTTTACATCCCCAAGGCATCGAGGAGGAAAAATAATTCCTAGATAGAAACTTATTTTCATCTATTAATCGTGAATAATAGCTTTTACTCCACTATAATAATTATTAAATGAAATAAAAATAAATTTAATCACATTTATGTAGTTTTAGTAATGGTTCAATATTTTTCCAATAAAAATTATAATTGTATCAATGTTTAATATAACATATAAATTTATGATAAAAATTTTATGACTATAAAAATTATTTATGAAATGTTTTCCAATAATATATTTTTTTAAATTGTAAATTTTTTATATAATTTATATTTTTGAAATGTAATATTTATATTATCTATTAAAATAAAAAAAATATGAAAACCATATAAAAGAATCACTCCATATAAAACTAATTATTCATTATCATCTTGGAATTACTCTTCAAAAATTAATTCGTAATCATTTTGATAACATGTTTGTATTTTTTGTTGAATTTAAATTTTAAGGATTTATGAAAATAAAAATAATAACATAAAATCATCATTTCCGTTCCATCATTCAAGTCATTATCATTATACATCATATTTTTTCAAAAAATTATTCATGAAAATGAAAATAGATTAGATAAATACACATTCCAATTATTTAGTGAACATTTGAATTCACATTCCCTCCAAAATTTCTAAAACTATAGGAATATTTAAAAACACATTTATTAAATAAATTAATTTTCTAATAACATGATCAATTTTTTTATTTTCATATTTAGATTGGCACAAAAAATAATTTTATCAAAATGTTGAGAGGATTATATATGGATCGAATATCATCCAATTAAACTGATTTTTTATAATTTTTTATTTAGTAATTAGACATTGAATAATGAAATTTATTATTTAGTTGATTAATGAAACTCTATAACCTTTTTATATTATATGATATTTAAATTATGTACCACATAGGCCTTTTCAAATAACGATTCAGTAAAAATGTTTCAAACAAAAATATCAATGTTTTGTTAAGTGAGTGTTTTCTTAAAAAGAACTCATGGATGTAATGTGTCTAAAAAGGTAAAAAATTACTCAAGGTAATTTATTTTAATTAATATAATGATATATAGGAAAAAATACATAATATTGGGTGAAACATAACCATACATGAAATTAGCTACAATATTTAATGGTTATAAAACAAAAAACATTGATAATTGAAAATAGTTGTTATAAAGAGTGGAAATTTATTTTCAATGGTAGTCAGTTTTCATTGAATCATATTTTTACTTTTTAAAAATATTAAAAAAATTCATACAATAAAACTTATATTTAGATAAAAGATTAATTTGTATGAGATGGTTACGAAATATTTTATGGTTTAACCCTATAGTGATATCTAGAATTATGATGCCCTTAGTTTCGATGTAACAATTAATTAACCTCAATAGAATCGAACATGCGGTTTTTTTATTCGGAGAAAGAAACAACATTCATCTTAATTCACATATGTTTAAATTAATATTAGGAAAACTTATATGAAAATATAAATTGTTCTTGAACACATATGATTATAAGAGAGAGAGAGGGGAGTGAATGTAAATTATAGAGGATAAAGAAAATATTCTCCTAGTCAACTCTCATAGTTCCATCCTAGATTATATTTTCTTATTGTTGATGGGGATATTATCAAATCACTATAGGTAAATAATGGTCATCAAATGGAAACACCACAACTTTCTCAAATTTTATCTCTTCCTATTTTTCTTTTTAATAACATTATAGAGAATAATTCAATAATGTTTCTTAGAGCTTCTAAATCCAAGTGTGTATGTTTTAAAATAAATATAAAAAATTATAAACAAATTATTGAAATTTTCTATCATATCAATTTATAATTTCAAATACATTCTTCAGTAATTGTAGAGTTCATTTGAAGAATTTTTGAAAACAAGTTGGGGAGAAAGTCTTCCTAAAGATACTTTTTCTATCCAAATAGCCTGGAAATAAATTAGTAATAATGGAAATTTGTGTTTCATTATGAAATTTTGATATTACATCATGATGTATTATAATATTATATTTTTATTCCTAATAATGGTTTCTACATTTTTTTATTGAAGAAATACTTGAGATGTTAAATTATCTCATAGATGTTATTTTATTCATCACTCAAGATTCAGATTCTCATCTCATAAAAGATAATTATTTGATCCTCCATGGGTGGGTCATATACAAAACTAATCCTATCATTTTTAATGGATAAAATCTTTATTAACATACATAAATATTTATTAAGTTAAATGATTAATTGGAAACCAATGTAGCTATATGATAATGATGAAAAAATAATAAAGGACTCGACATAGGGTATTATAAAATTCTAAAGTATAATAAATCAGGAATATAGTAGATTGTATAAATAGATTCCCCTCACAAGTAGAGTTACTGCATAATAATTTTTCAATTTAAATTATTCATATATTTATTGAAAAAAACTATAAATAGAAAATGTGGATGGGTTTGTGTGTTGTGAATGTGTGACATAAAACTTGCATATTTCAGATAAAAATGAATTAATATAAAGATCAAAGGAAATGAATATCAAGAATATCTTATATATTCCTCAATAATTTCACTATAAAATCTTTTATTATTCTAACTAACTATTTCAAATATAGTGGATATACATACCCACGTGTTAGAAAATATTTTTATTCGATTTTCACTGATGACCCCCTAATCACCCTACCCTCTAACTGATCTAGTGGACTAAAAATGTTAATCTGAAAAACTAATAAATATATATTACTTCCATAATATATCATCAAACCAAGTAGATGAAGTGACAATCGAATATTATAATTAAATTAAATGTTAAAATATATATATTTTTTCATTTCCCTCACCCTATGATCACTTTCACATGTATCCTATTTGAATTGAATATGAAATTAAAAAATAAAAGTACATAAAATATGAAATAATCTGTTCTCATAAAGGTGGTGGTCTTTAGGTTATCCTCTTACAATAGCGAGATCGTGGGAAGTTAAAATGAGGATTCATTAAAATGACGAATGTAAGTACACTAAAATATAAATAGATGAAACATATAGTACAATATTAAACAATGGGAAACCAAAATTATATTTATTAAAATATTATTGAAATAAAACAATATTAGTTAAAAAAATAAATTTTAAATAATCATAAATTTGATTCAATATGTGGGAGATTTGTTCCATATTTTAATGCATCATTATTTTATGAAGAGTTTTTTTAAATGTATATGAATAGAAACAATTAGATAAAACATAAATGAGATATTATTAATTATATATGAGTTTTACAATTGATAAATTGAATTTTTAGGTATCAATATCGTTAATTTAAATAAATAAATATATAAATATATATTGTAATGGCTCAAACTGTTATAAATAAAATTCCCATTTTTATTCATTTAAATGTATTTTTTTATATTATGGTTATAGAAAACAAGTTCACTTATATTGTTTTATTATATCTTATTATAATTTAATGACCATTAAGTAAATATTTCATTGAAAATATAGATTTTGAACAATCACCACATGATTAGTATAAATATTAGGTTTTAACAGACCCATTTAAAACATAAAATGGAAGTGATAGCCTCAAATAGTAGGTTCATAGCCTATAAAGCCCATTTTTAGAACATTATAGGGATATAGAATTTATTTTATTTTTCCTAGACCAAGCCCAATATAAGATCCAATAACTTAACCAATATAAAAACAGTTTATGAGAGAAGATCAAGCTCATCGAGATCAAGACCCAACCCATATTCACCAAAAACCCCATATTTAAAGCCCCACCATCGCACACCTTAATATTAGGGAATATGTTTGTGTAATTATTGGATATTAATCATGACCCTAGAATTATTAATTGTTAAATAATTTTCTATAAAATAATTAATATATATTCTTCCTACTGTTTTTACTTTATTAATGATTTCTGATGCACGAATTGTATTTTTGTTTAATATTCAAATTCAATTAAGAAATCTATTTTTATGAAATAATGGATATTTTAAATAAATAATATTTTCATGAAATATTATTATTATATAAATTTTATAAAATATATTGACGATATAATATTTCTGATGTCAAATGTAATTTTTTTATAAGGTTTCAAAAAATGATATTTTCAAAAACCTATCATTTTTAATAAATTTCGGTTTTTGAATTAAATGTGAAAATTAAAATATAGAGAAAACTATTTTGATAAAATTAATATTATTTTCCGAATTAGGATATTGAAATTATCCATTAGTGATTTTTTAAGAATTTTCGAAGCCATTTGATTTTTTGGTTAAAAATTAAATACTGTATAAATATACTTTGTGGTTTATGACATTATAATGACCGAAATGTGATGTAATAAGTAATATAAATAAGATCCACAACAAATTAAATGTTTTCCCTTTATATTGAAATTTTTTATGTTTATGTTTATTTATTTTTTAAATCCTTCATTAATCCTTCAATACATATAATATTTTATAATATTTTAAATTCATTTCATTACGAGTGTGACTCACCTCCACATCAACAGGGGTAGTATTTCAATATGTCTGGACCTTGGCCTTATATAATATTGTATACCACTAATAGTTTATATAAACCTTCAGAAAAAATCATGGGATATTTTTTGGTTTTGTAGATTTTATTATGTATAGTCCAAACCATAAATAATAATGAAATCTCCCCAAATTAATATATAATTCCACCCACACATCCTTTTATTTTAACTCAAACTCATTGGAGAATGAAAAAATATAAATCCAACTCCCTGTAGTCCTCACAAGTCACCAAAATATTTCAATAATCTTCTCCCAATCCTTTTTATTCATACACTCATGTAAGGGATCTCCCACTCTCATATATTATCTATCACTCCTTTTAATGTTATGTGTTTTAATTGCAATTTTATTATGTAGTGATATGTTCTTCCATTTTCCCTATTACTTAAATTTAATGAAAAAATGATTAGATCCCCTTTTAGTCTCATTTATCCCTACTATGAAAATTTATTCACACCCGTTAACATGTTGAAATTTTTTAAGGGTTCTTTCCAATCACCTCTTTCATCAGGTTTTTTATTATGTTATGACTTCTATATCTGTTTACTTATGTGGGGACATTTCTAAACATGTAACCCTTACTATCCTTTTCTTGTCAAAATTACGAGATACCACTTCCTCTATCATCAACACAATTTATGAATTTTTATGTAATGTTGTTATGCTAATGACATTTCACCATGATTTTCCATGCCAAAATAATTTTCTAGGGAATACCAACCCCATTTTTCTGTAAAAGGTAATCACCTTTCTCATAACTAGTTTTCCATCACTTGGGTTCGATCTGGTTCGTTGGCAATATTAATCCTCTTATTGTGTTTTACGTGACACTAATGTTGTGTTTTGAAGTTCCATAAATGTCTAGTCATCCTACCATGGGTTCACCATAGCTTTTTTGGGAGTTTTTGGTGAAAAGGGTGGGTACGTCATGATTTGGGCCAAACTGTGAGCCCATTCAATATTTAATTTTTTTATTAATCCTTAATTGGTCAAACAAAATCACACATTCTACTTACCACATGGCCAACTATGACCTATTTTATCCACCATATTCGACTATAACCCTTAGTAAATCATAGTCATGGTGGATTTGGTTTATTTATTCAGGTATTGGGCCCGTCCATGAGCCCATTTCTAGTTTTCAAAATATATTTTATTTGTTTTATATATTATTATCTTATTAATATTTTTTGGACATTGTACTGGTCAATAGTGACGAAAAACCCTAGGTGGACCCCCACGTTCCATTTTTCCTCTTTGTATTTCATCTTCATCACAGATTAGGGGGAACATCCTCACGGTTTCTCAAGTCATCCATATTTGAAGAGGTAATTTTTTTTCATAAATCATTATTTTTTTACTCTATTCCCCCTAAATATTATTCCTTTAGTATTTTCATACTTAAAAGAGCCTCTCCAAGTAGTTCTAGGACTTTTTAGTTCCTCTACGGATGTATATTTAAGGGAATATGAAGTGTTATTTAGTTTCCAAGGTGAGATTGTTTCTCCTTTCTCCTCCCTCTTCCATATCCTTCAACATTACATTGGTTTAATCTTCTCCCATGGTAATTGAAGACCTAGTTTTATGTTATACCATCATTTTTTTGGGGATTTTGTTTTTTTAGGCCTAGTATTCATTTATCTATAGTGTTGGGAACCACGGTGGGTGATATCAGGTCTGCCTTTCCTTTCCTCTAGGGTCTTGTGTTAGGTTTCCCATTACACACATCAATTTTATTTAATATGTTTACTTGTATTTACACCCTATAAACATTCTATGTATATTTTTTATAATCTTTCAACTACATTATTTGTCATGAAAAGTGTTGTTTATCCCTTGTTTTGTGTAAAGTTGTGTTTTTTTTGTTATAAAAGTGCACACCATGTGTTTGTTTAAATGTTATATAGTCTTTCTCACCTAGTTTTTGATGTTTAGAACCTAGTTTTGGGTATTTTTGTCATGTTTCAGCATATTTTTTAAATTTATTTCATGAAATTAGTATTTTTTTTCCTTTTCAAGTGCATAAAATGAATTGTGTTGTTATAGAGTGTATGCCAAGTGTTTGGAAAATGGCATGGTTGGAATTTATATATTAAGTGTCATTTAAAATTATTGGAATGGATTTATAAATTCATGGTAATCATGAGAAATTATATTTTTCTGTTCTTATATGGCTGTCCAATGTGGATTTTGTTGTACGAACAAATCAGTTTTCATTTTATAACATGTTCTGGCCTGAGTTTTCGGAATATATCCTGCTTGGCATCCATATAAAAAATGGTTGTGCTTTGGATTTATAACCTGAAGGTTTTAAGGTATTTATGAAAGTGGGTTTCTACTATAAATGTTGTGTATACACCCCTTTATTAAATGTGTGATTTTTTACCTTTAGTAAATGTTAGTTTTGAGAAACGATTAAAGGCCCATTTTGGCAATCTTGTGAAAAAATGCTAAAATTGGTTATTATGAAAAGCTTATGTAGGTATTTCACATTCCATGATTGTATGTATATAATTTATTATATTTCCTTACTATGTAATCATTTTTTACCATTATGAGAGTTCCTTGTGTTGGACTCATTATGTTACTTTTATTAATGGCATGAGATTGGTCCTTGGAGTGCCTCAGGGTGATGGCTTATTGTGAAATATAGTTATATATATGTTGTGATTGGATTCATGGATGGAATTATTTTTCTCACCCCCATTAGATACTTACAACATGGGAACCTAGAATATTGAGAAAATTTTCTTTGAATTTTGTTTGAACTGGAAGGTTATGGTACTGGAAAGTAGCCCATTGTAGGCAGATATATTGGGTTTATTGCTATGGTATTTTCCCTTGGACTTCTTGAGAAACGATGCCCAATGATATTGATCATTTTAATTTCATAATGTATGAAATTTTAATGGTTGTGAGGTCAAATGTATTTTTTTCTTCTGGATTATTCTTGATCTCACATGTTTAACCATGTCAATTTTCCTTTTAGTTTCTTGCATTGATGAATATGATACTTGTATACATGTTTACATTTCCCTTGTTATGTGAATACTCTCATGAATTATTGTGTATTTTTTTCATTTAAAGTGGTGGTCTGGTTTTTATAAAGGTTATGAAAATGGTTTTTAAATGGAAGTGTTTTATCCTCTTTGTAAAAATATAAAAATGTAAACATCACTTTCCCTTTAAAATATTATTGGTACACTAGTTGAATGAATATAGTGTTGGAAATGAATAAGGGAAATTGGTTTTACATTGATTTAATTAATAATGTACAAAACCATAATTTTATATATTATAGATCAAACTTGAAATTTATATTTCTTTTATTTTAAATGATGTTCATTGGGAATAGATTATCAGGCTAGGCTACTAATTTTAATACTCACCCCTATATATTAGTTAGGTTTTTAGCCTTTCTACATGTTTCAAATTTAGTTTGACCACCTTGTGTGATGTGTGATAGTTGAATTATAGAGTGACGATAGGTGTCACTTGGAGGTAGTTGGTCATAAAATCTTTTCATTTTAGTTGTATCATTCCGGTGTACATCACGTTTTGTCATATACATAATGATCAGGTCGGTTTATATAAATGTCTATGGGGATGTCCATTTCATTCTGATGTTTGTTTTATTGTTTATATTTAGGAAAAATCAATTCCTTGTCTACTCTAATGATATCCAAAACTAGTTTACAGCCCCGGGGGATTAGGAATTTCAGTAGGGCCATGCCACAGATCAGTTTGGGTGCCCAGTTCGGCATATACCTGTGCTAGTTCTAGGGAAAATGGGTTAAGAGGAGGTCATTTCCATGCAGATCTTTATTTTTAGAGTTCCATTTTGTATTTACAGATTTCAAGGTAGAGGGAGTTGGATTTTCGGGACATCAGGGGTTGTTTTGGGAATATATCCATGAACTCCTTCTCGTTTTAAACCATTGGTGTCCATTGTATGTCATTTTTCATTTGTTTCTTTGGTTGTTGTTGATTTTTTGTGTGTTAGGACATGATAAGAGAGTTAATCTAATGGACTATGTGATCTCACAGGGCCTGGAAATCCATGATGATCTAGGGAATTTTCTTAAGAATGCTATTTGAGTTAGTGGTGTGTTTGACATATGGCTGGAAACCATATGGTCATGTCACTCACCGACACCCATTCTCTTTTGGGGGACTCTTGGATCTTTCTTGAATTCTGATTTTTTTTGATATTCTTGTGTGAAAATTGTCAAAATGGGATTCAAATGAATGTTTGGATATTTAAAAGTGGAAGATGGGTTTTCAAAATTTATTATGAGAATTTTTTTTGAATGTTGTGTTTCATGAATCAAATATTGCAGATAAAGGGGAAACAGTTTATTGGGATTGAAATTCTATAATCAAAACTTATGGTTTGTTGAAATAAAATGTTTGGAAATCTTAGATTATTTTAATTTGATTCTAGACATTGTTATAAATTGGGTTTTTTGGTCTATTGGAAAGTGTTTAAATATTATGAATTGGTTTTTTAAATTAGTTGGTTTTTGTTTTTCTAGAAAGGGGGTTGGCCTCTGTGGTTATCAGATTCTAAAAAGAGATGTTGCTGAATTTTTTAAGACAGGTTGTGTCTCCTTGGTTAGTATTCCTTAAAATAGTTCATGATTTTTGAAATGGGTTTAATTATTTATTTTGTGAAGTGAACATTTTTTGTTTCATCCTTGGTGTTCTTTTGGTTACTTACATGTATGGTGGTTTATCGTAATGTGAATGTATTCCTAGTATGAAATAGTGTATTGGTTCCCGCAGTGGCACAAAAACATGATTGTGAGTGCATTTATAAAGAATTAAAATGGAAAGTGACCAACCCCCAATGTTTTTATAATTTATAGAGGATTTCATAAAGAATTATTTGATGTTATGTTATATTGTTTTCTTATGTTCAAATATTTTCACCAAGGTGGTGTCTATTCTTGAGGATTGTTGTTGTTTTTATTCTGCTAGGCATGATTAATTTTTTGATTTTTAATTGTCTAGATGTTTTCCGAATAGATCTTCAAGGGGTTATTATAGTGTGCCTAGGGGTGGTTCCCTCAATTAGCAGGATTTCTAGTTGATTAACATAGAGATTTTTCCTTAAGTTTCAAAAGCTAGATCCACCACCTATTTATGGACAAGTGGATCCTCTCGAAAGGTAAGAGTGGATAAAAAATATTGATAAAAACTTTATCCTCATCGAGTTTCTTGAGTTGTTAAAGGTTAAGATTTTAAATTTCTAGCTTGAAGGATCACTGTGGAATTGGTGGAAGTCGGTAGCATGGAATAAGCTATGTGAAGATCTAACATGGAAGTTATTCAAGGTTTCATACCTTGGTCATTATTTCAATATGTGTGAAAGGGTGAGAAAGGGGATGGAGATGGATATTTACAGTAGGGTGAGGGGCATGTTTTTGTATATTTCCATCTCTTTGTTGTCCTACTCCCTTATGATTCATGGTATGTCACAGATGACAACATGAAGGCTCAACATTTCTATGTGGGGTTCCATCCTGATCTACAGTCAATGGTTTTGGAACTAAATCATACTTCTTTTACCGACATGGTGACACCAGATTTTTAGGTAGAAGAAAAGATGGTGGGTCTACTCAAAGTGGTCCTCTCATTTTTAATTCATTGAAGAAGTAGTGACGATTCTTGCATGGAAATGAAGAATTAGTCTAAAATTGGTGGAGCGAGTTGTGGAATCAAAAGACCCTGAGTCTCTCATCAACCTCTTTTTGGAATGATGTTTTTTATGTAACCAGTGTGAAAATCTTGGTCACAAGAGGCAATAATTTCCATGTACTACAATGGTTTCAGACTCCTAGATCACATGGCGATATTATATCGAGGCATTGTAAGAAAGGGTTTTGGATTCAACTCCTAGAAGTGATGTGTTGTTGGGGAGTTGTTTTAAGATTCTTTTTGTAAGTTTTTTTTCTAGTGTATTGGAATTTTTTCATGGGTCTTGTGCTGATGGTTTTTTGGTTTTAGTTATGTAAGGTATGTTGTGGGTCTTCCATGAACTCATGTTTTCAATTGAAGTTTTTTTATATGCTATAAGGTTATGATCATTCTCTTTTTTATAATTGTATGATGTATATTCCAATTTGGGATAAGAAGTTCCTAACTGTGAGGTAGAAGATACCTCATACTTGAATGCTCTAGCCATAGGTCCTAGAGTAAATATGACACGTAGTCCTTAATCATAGAGGATTAAGGAGTATGGCTAGGCTTGTGCCTCCACCATTGTGGTGGGAGTTTTAATCTTTACAGAATGTGTTTGCCAAAATATTGTCCCCTCTGTGCAAGAGTGTGTAGTTTAAATGATCATTTCGTTTTCATCTTAGCATGGGTTGTTAGGTTGTTGTGGGAGAGTATCAGTGGGCATATGTTGGATATACCCTTTCATAGTTCGTGTTGAATTCTTGTTTGGTCATTGATCGTTGGTTCTTAATGGTGGGGAGAACCCCGATAGGTCTCGTAGAGTTTCCTCCTAGGAATTTTTCAGTGGTCATTGTTTCTTAATGGTGTGGATTCTATTATAGACATCCCTAGAATATTTTGTTTTCATGATTTCTCTATGGTTTGGGTGATCATTGGGTTCATGGGGTGAAGGCCCAACAATCTAGTTCTTGGCTTGGTTTTGGAGGTAGTGGCTTGGTCTTTCCATTGTTTCTCAAGATGTGGTTATGATTTGGGATTTTTACTGGGCAAGAGGATTATGTTATATTAATGGAGGGTGTGATATTTCCTTGGTTTGAGAGGTTGTTCCTTATTAATAAGGAATCCTTAAGTGTTTTTCTTTCAATTGGAATGTGTTTTGGATTTCTGAGGGCAGAAATCTTTAATCGTGGGGAGAATTGTCACACCATATTTTTCATGTCCTAGTTTTTATGTGGTTTATTGGTGTTTTTGGAGAAAAGGTAGGTTACTTCATGATTTGGGAAAAACCATTATCCCATTAACACATTTAAAAAAAAATTCTTTTATATCTCCATCATTTTCCACATTTTTCACGCATTACACTTTTCACTTGGCCTCCCGTTACCTATTCAAACCAAAATTTCCATTTTCAGCCCTTAAGAACTCATAATAATAGTGGATTTGGAATATTTATTTAGGTGTTGAGCCAACACATGAGTCCATTTACAGTTTTTCTAAAATATCATTTATATCTTTGTAACATTTTAATATTGTTTGGTCATTAAACCTCTCTATCGAGTACAAAAAATTCAGGTTCACCCCCCATGTTCTATTTTCCCTCTTTGGAGCTCATATACATTAATGATTAGATTGAACTTCCTCAAAGATTTTCAAATCATCTATATTTGAAGAGGTAAATTTCATCTTTCCAAAATCATTATTTTTTTACACATTCACCTAAATAATCTTCCCCTCATTCATATATACATAAGAATCATCTTAAAGGAGTTCAATTCCATTAATTTTTCTATAAAGGATGTTGAAGAGTTCATATGTTTCTAAGGTGATATTGATTCTCCTTTATCCTCCCTCTTCCTTCTCCTTCTACTCTATATGAATTGATGATTTTCATGATCCACTATGTGGAGAACAATACTTCTCCAAGTTGGATCAACATTTAGCATATTACCATTATATGTTGAATAAGGTGGATATCCCTAGTATTTATTTTCATACAATCTATGGGAACTATGAGTTCATTGTGATTCCATTCGTAACCTCTAATGATATATAAATATTCATGGATTTAATGAATATAATCATTATATATTACCTAGAACTGTTTGTGGTAATATTTATAGATGATATTCTAATATACTACAAAACCAAAGGGGAGTATAATGATCATATAATAACTATTCTGAAGACCTTGTAAATGTATAAGATCAATGAAAATAATTACAAGAGTGTTTTTTTCTTTAAGGATGTATCATTCATGGGGAATATCATCTGAAAGAATAGGATATTAATGGGTCCTTCAATTAAAAGGGAAATTAAAAGATTATTATCACTACCCTAGTGGTCATACTACCCAGAAGTGGTTAACTATTCATAATTTGTACTGATTCCCTGAAGAAGGGATTCACTTGTCTATTTCTAAAAAATTGACAAAGTCATTCCTTACACGTCAAGGAAGTTGAAAATTCATGAGGAAAACTATCCCACACATGATTTAGAGTTAGGAGAGTTGATCTTCACTTTGAAATTTTTTCCGCATTATTTAGTTTTGGAGAAGTATGAAAGATATATGTATCACAAAATTTATAAAAATATATTCTCATTGAAGTTAATTAATAATCACCAATGAAGATGGTTAGAGGTTATCAAGGGTTATGACATCTCAATACACTACAATCCTTGGAAAGTGAAAATGTAGAGAATAAATTAAGTAGAAAGGATCCCTAAAATATATCATAATTGAGAATTGAGAAGGATCAAGATCATCTTGGATTTGAGAAGGATGGTTATTGGAATCATAAATAAATGAGCATCATTATTAATTTCACAAATGATTGTTCAACCGTATATTTTGGAATGGTTAACAGATGCTCTAAAATATATTGTGGGAATTCATAAGAAAGAAGAAACAATATGGAATGCTAAATCCTTAGAGTTCAATTTTAATGTATAAGGAATTGTGAAATTTGGGTAATGACTATACAATTAAGAAAATATTAAGTAAAATAAGAAATATTGGATGATACACATAGTTTAAATTTCACTATTAACATAGGAAACACAAATATATATTGACATCTCTGAGAGTTATATTGGTGGGACAACATGAATAATGAGATCACTGAATATAAATCAATGTGCCTGTTAAGTCATCAGGAGAATGTTGAATTGAAGAAGTCCAAGATGATGGTCCACATATTATCCATACCAACATCGAAATGGGATAACATCACCAAAGACATTATCATTGTACTTCAGAATTCATCCAAATGAAAAAACAATATCCAGGATATCATTGTTTGTCTCATAAAAATCATACATAAATGAAATTTGAGATGATTACTCACAAGAAAAATTATCATGGGTAAACATTAAAAAGTGGTCAAGATTCATGGATTACTACTATCAACAGTGTTTGATTGAGACCATGACTCACCACTATGTTTTGTAAAAGTCTCCAACATGATCTAAAAGATAATTTGAACATCAGAATGTCTTATCATCCTCAAACTGATTGGAAATATAAGTGTACTATCCAAAAACATGATTATATGTTGAGAGATAACTCATTTTGCTTCAATGGTGGATTGGACCAAAATATTCATTTAGTCGAGTTCTCTTAAAACTACATTTTCCACTCATGAATCCAAATGTCTCCCAATGAATCCATTTTTGGGAAGAGGTTAAGAAGACTAAAATGATGTAATGATGTTGGGGAATTAATACTTCTATGTCTTGAAATGGTTGAAGAAATATCAGATATTGTTAAGACCATTTAGAATAACATTGAAGCTTCTCAGAATTAATAGACGAGCATTGCTAACAATCTTTGATGAGACCTATATTATGGTATTTGAGAAATAGAATTCCTGTTCATTTTTACATGGAGGATAGTGATGATATTTTGTAAGAATTTGTAGCTTGTTCCAAGGTACAATGGCCCTTTAGGAATCCGTGATTTCATTGGAGTAGCGTGCTATTGACTAGCACTCCAACCTATATTTTCGCAAGTATATGAGTTTTACCATGTATCCATTAATCAATGTATATACCTTGACCCTAACATGTACTAAATCCATAGGTTGTACCATTGGATTATGATCTTTCCTATGAAGATCATCCATTGAAGATAATTGATTATAGAGGAAAAGTACTACAAAATAAGACAATACCCCATGAAAAAAATGTTGTGTAGAAACCAAAAGATTGAAGAAGTAACATGAAAACTATAGGAGGGGATGAAGCAATGTTCCCTCGTCCTTTTCAGTGTGTGAAAATAAAATTCCATGTGTTGGATTTCTAAAGGGGGTAAGATTTTAACGACCCAAACTGTTATAAATAAATTTCCGCTTATTATTTAATTAAATGTATTATTATATAATATGGTTATAGATAACACATGCCCTTATCTTTTTTTTATATACATTTGAATTTTAATGATCATTAATTATCTTTATCATTGATAATATTTTCACTAAACAATGATCACATGACAACTATAACTATAGGTTTCTATCAAATCCATTTGACATAGACAAAGGAAGTGATGACCTCAACCTGTATAATCATACCCAATTAATACCATTTAGTAGAACTTCAAAGGGAGATAACATTTCTGGTATTTTTCTTTGACCTATCCCAAGATGATATACAACAACATAATCATGAGAGCAACTTCTTACAGAAGAAGTTCATGCTCATTAGGAACACAACCAAAACGATGTTCACCGGACAACATCATGAAAGCCCCTCCATCACGTACCTTAATCATAGGGGATATGTTGGTGTATTGATGAGATATGTATCAAGAACCTAGAATTAGGAATATTTACACATTTTTTTAAAATAATTAACATATTTTCAACATATTATTTTTACATTGTATTTTATTTATAATGTAAAAATAGTTTTTTTGTCAATATTGAAATTCAATTAAGAAATTTAATTTTATGAATTAATGGATTGTTGAAATAAATAATTTCTCAATAAAATAGAGTTATTAAATAAAATTTAAATAATATAATGATCATATAATTTTTATAATGTGACATGTAATTATAATAAGGGTTAATAAAAGTTAGTATCCAAAACCCATCATTTTCCATAAATGTCTATTTCTATTTCAAAAGTAAAATTCAAACATTTATAAAATTTTTTGTATAATATAAATATTATTTTTTGGAACAAATAGCTCGAATTTATCCCACTATGAATTTTTCATAATTTTCTAAGACAATTAGAATTTCAAGAAAAAATTAAATATCATATAAACATACTTTGTGTTTTATGACATCATAATGACCCAAATGTGATGTAGTAAGTAATATAAATGTAATCTAAGACCAAATAAATTGTTTAAAATTAAAATAATGTGGTTAAAATTTTATTTTATTTTTTTAAATACATTAGGAATCCTCTACGACTTGTAATGTATTTTTGGATTTAAAATCAAATCTTTGGGATTTTGACTCACCTCCACATCAAGAAAATGAAATATTAAAATTTGTTCTGAAATTTTCCATATAAAATAATATATTTCACTCTCATTTTTAAAAAACCATGGTAAAAAAACATGTTATTTTTTGTGGTTTTTTATATTTTATTCTGTTGTGTTTAAAACCTTAATAATAAAGAAATCACCCTCATTTCCTACAAAAACCCACCAATATCATTTTCATATTCAATAAAACACTTGGAAGAATGACGAAAATATGGAATATACTTCATATAGTCCTCATTATGTGCCCCAAATATTTCTAGAATACATTCCCAAGCCTTTAGAGATTCACACTCAAGAATGTTATCTTCCACACTCCTTTTTTATCAAGCACTACTTTTAATGCTATATCATTTAATTTCTATTTTATTATTTTGGTATATTTTATTCCATATCATTATTACATTATATTATTCTAAAATGATTTTATCACCATTAAAAACCATTTATCCCTCATAGGATCCTTTATTCACTCCTGTTAACATGCCGAAGTTTTGTACAAGTTCATTAATTTCTCCAATTTCATCATGTTTCTTAATTATGTTAAGCCTTCTATATCCAATTACATATATGGTTACATGTATTTCCATAAAAACAATACATTCCATTTCGTGTATAATTTCTCAGACACCCCTTTCAATCTTAACAACACATTTTAGGAATTTTTACGTAACACTGTTATGTAGCCAAATATTCACTATGATTTTCCTTGCCAAAATAATTGTGTAGTGAAAACCAAACCCATTTTTCTATCAAAAATATTCAACTTTATGTACATAAAATTATCGATTGGGGACTTAAATTTTCTTATTCCACATTCCTTTATTGTGGAATAAAATAAAATTTTGAATGAATCCACATTTTATGATCTTTGTGGAACACAAAAGCATGAGAATTAAATGATTATGAATGGTTCACCTGGATTCGCTCCAATGCATTTTTTAATGGTTAGTATCATGATAGGTTTGGTGAAATGTTATTTGAAGCTATCCTTTACTCATTATTTTCGATGTGAAATGTGCCTTGACTCACGATACTCAATGTAAAATCATCCTTGAATCATGATCCTCCATGTTCAATGATCCTTACGTAATGTTTATATCATGTCTAATTTTATTACCACATTTCAATTTTATAATTATCATTTTATGTCAATCATTATTATTCATGTTTTGTTTATTATCCATTGATATGTATATTTTCTTACATGTTTTATCTTTTTCATGTTATGATTTTTTTATTTCCTTTACTGGGTTTTGTAGCTCACCACATTTTTATGTTTGTACTTAGGTTATAAAATTCATTTATTAGCTCTTTGGAATATTATGATCCTGTAAAAGATGTTTTCTATAATGTATTTGTATCACATGTTAAATACTTGGTGTTTTATAGCCAATTTCTAATGAAACTAGACTTATCAATATTTTGGGTTGTATAATGTGTAATGTTATATAATAAATCATGTATTTAATGTGTAATAAATAGAAAGGCCCGTATAAAGGTTCTACTCAACATACATGTTTCGATAAATTATTATTAAAATATCACTCAAATTTAATTATATTAATTTTATTCATAAAAATATTATCTCTAAAAAAATGATTCTTTTTTATTTTTGGGATCGAATATTAAAAATAATTTATTAAAATCTTATAATATTTAATTTATAAAAGTAACAAAATTTTTCTAATATACCAATCAAAACTATCATAAAATAATTTTTTTGATTTATTCTAAAAATAATTATTTTCAACTAAATATTGTGAAATAGAATTTTTTATAAATCTATCATAGTTTTCCATTTAATAAATTAATTTAAGAGTCCCATTATAAATACTATTTAATTATAATATTATCTAAAATCCTTTTCATTTATTATGATGTAATTAATTTCCTTTGAATCATCGTTTATTATTGTTTTGGTTTAATTTTATTTTTATTCTTAAAAATGATGATTTCTGAATATTTTTTAAAGGGAATAATGGTCACACAATATAATTAATTAAAATAACCAATTAAAATGAATTATTGGATATAAATTTACATAAAATATATCTATTTATATTATTTGAAACTCATATAATGATGATTGTAAGTAATAGAATTTATATAAGTGCATCTATTACAATGAAAATAAATTTTTTGGAAAACTCGTTTTCCTTCCATATTTATATGATTAATCTAGATAAAATTTCGTCCAATTTTAGGGATGTAATTTATTTTAAAGATTAGAACATTGATATTTTCCATAATTAATATTATTTAATTATAACATAATATTCTCCATAATGAATCTAAAAAATAAAAAAAAAATTCACTAGAGTAAAAATGAAAAAATGATTAGTCTTGGATAAAACCTATAAATAATGGAAATGTTTTATAATTTATATATTATTGGAGGATTTAATTTCAACCCTTTTCACCTTATAGTATATATTTATTTTTATTTTCGGATACCATTCCATGAACTGAGCTATATAATAATTTAAACCATAAAAAAGGAAAAATGGAACTCTCTAAATTATAAATATATCATTTGTATTCTCACTTCTATGAAATAAAGTTATAAATGGATATAATTGGTTATTTTGAGAACAATATAATTATTTTCATGATTATAATTTATTTATAATTTATATTAAATATTAAATTATAATAAATGTTTGCTGAAAAGTGATATAATATTTATTCTTGTAATAAAAAAATAAAATATGTGATCTAAAAAATGTTAAAATTTTATAAATTGAATGATTTATTCCACTCCATGTTTTATATATATATATTTGATAATTTTATTGATTTTTAAGGTCAATATTAAATTTTATTTACTATCTTGTTGTTTTCAATGTCAAATGAAATGAATGGTTCTATAAAATGACATGAATGTTATTTTATAATAAATTATATTTTTTTAATTGATTTAAAATTCATAAAAAATTTGAAAAATATAAGGGTATGTGTTTATTTATATGAACTAATTTAAATTAATTCACCAATTTTATTATGATAATAACTATATGTTCCACTATAGATTAAATACATTATATCTATGGTAATTGTTAGAAAGGGTTAACATAGATTTATGCAAAATAATAAGTGTGAAAAAATCAACCAAAAGGCATAGAATTTTAATTGGGTGATAGGATATAGACAAAAAATATTATATTAGAATATTTTTTTAGGATCATTAATATTTAAAAAAATTACATTAATTAAATACTTATTGAAATTTCTAGAGTACCCCTCGCCTCCTATAAAAAATGGACACCTTCTATCCTTTATAATTTATACATCAAAATATTTTTTAATAATATAGTTACATCCAAAAACCACTCCATTCAACCCAGAGCATATACTATAGTACTTTTTCTAATAAAAAATCACACATATATATGATTTTACAATAAAGCTTAATAGGATGTTAGATAAACTAGTAGAGTTCTTAATCAATAATTTTATTTTCATTTTTTATTCACCCACCTTTAAATATTTATCAATAATGATAAAATAATAAAAAAAAATCCAACAAATATTTATATTTTATTATGGTAATGGAATAACCTAAATCTTTTTCTCATTTTATAAAATGGGAATGGAATTCATTATCAGTTTGTATGGTGGATTACCACCACATGAGCTGATCTAATTATTTTTCTGTCACCATCACATATAGTTGGTTGTAATGATGAGTTTAATATATATATATATATATGATATTCATGAAATATTTATCATTCTGAATTTTTTTTCATTTCTTACATTTATTTTCTATGAAAAATGATAGCGGCATTCGATGGTACAAGTGGACTACCGTCTCCAAGAAGTGATTTGAATAAATTTCCATCACTACAGAGCTTGGATGGTATAAAAAAGTATATTTAATAAATAATATGGTATATATGGTATTATAGAATTTATAGAAATAAAAAATAATATTTACATTCTTTTAACGAAATATTATTGAAAAATGGAAGAGTTACTCATGAATGCGTACAACCTAATAGCTCCCAGATTTTAACATAATTAATTATTCATGAACATCTTTATTGATCACTTTTATAAGGGTAATTATTTAAAAATCACAATTATTGCATTATTATTATTCTATATATAGTGTAATAATGATCTATTTGACCATATTCAACAAATTGAAGTCATTTTTGTCGTATGAGATGAATACCATATAAATATTATATGTGTAATTAATTGATTAAGTAGATTATAATAACATGATATAAGGAATGATGAACATTTATCATGAGAATAATAAATTAAATAACTAAAAATATTATTATTATTAATCTTCACAATGTTGGTATCTAGAGAGTCATGATCATAATAAGTGTAGTTATTTTTGAAAATCACATTTTAACATTTCCCTTCCAACTGTTTTTATTCTGTATTTTTGTTCCCATAAATGTTTCATGAAAATTATTATATATGAGTAAAAGTATTGAAAATTAATTATTTTAACATATTATACATTATTTTTAATGTTTAAAAATGAATCTTGTTAAGGGTTTTTGTGAAATACATTTTAGCATAAATCCTCCATTTAAATGATTTATAAATTAATTATTTAAATATTTATCACTCTTGTACATGTTATTAAAATTATTTAATTGTTATATTTTTAAATAAATAAGTAAATTATTATGGATTATTTTTTACTATTTCTAAATTGATTCAAATGTTTTAGGATGTAATCTTTTAAGATATTTTATGTGGATTGTAATAACCTTCCTTACGGAAGTAAAAACTGAATGTTTTATGTTAACATATACGGTGACATTGAATTTACCTACCTCAATAATTGTTGATTCATATTTTATTCCCATTATAATCATCCATTATTTCTTCAATCAAAAATCATCTTTCCTTATATATTATTATTTTCAAAATGGTTTCAAAAATTGAATAGATATTTTAATATTTGGATCTTTTATCTTATTGGTGAAAAAAATATGTTGAAAGTCACAATATTTTTTGTGTTATGATAATAATATGGTTCTTGGGAAATAAATGTAACATTCCATGTTTTTATTGAATAGTATATTTTAATATCTATAATTTTATTAAAATTTAAAATTAATATTATTTTAAATGGGATAATATGTATGATATTTTACCTAACACACAAGAACGGGTTTCTCTAAAATCTTATGTTGCACACAACACTGAGTTATACTAAAAAATAATACAACAATAATAAAATTATCTTTAATGGTAGTTAACACCAAACCATTTTATTTAAGGGAATTAATATAATTAACTATGTTATGATTTAACATATTCTTTTTAATGTTTATACATTTATCTATAAAATTTTAAAGGCATAAAATGGGAATTAATCCAATTTTAAGCATTAAATACTCTAATATTTTTAAATGGGTTATTTGACAACTTTTGATGGTGAAACCTTTTTGAAAATAGTTTTTTGGACTTTTTAGGTTCTATTTGATAAAATAAACTTCTTTTTTAGAATAAAAAAAATGAAAATTTACTTAAATAATTTTTCTTATTAAATTATTTTTTTGGGACATGTGAAAAATACTGGACTTTAATTCAGGATTCTTTTTTTGACTAATTTATTTATATAGAAATAGTGTTATTTTAATTACTTTTAATGTGTAATTGGATTATGTTTTTATCATTTAATCTGATGTTTTTACTTGGAAGTAATTTAAAATTTAAGTTTTACATAAACACATGTCAATCATTTGTTATTTTTTACTTCGTAAAAACACGCTTTCTGGTATTGGCTACGAGAATTAATTTTAAATTATTTACAATAATTTATCTATTTTGAATTTGGAAAATTGGATCCCATATTTGGAATCATAAGGTCTAAATTATTTAAATAGTTACCTTTTATTTTGGGAAATTATGAATCGTAACTTCAGTAATTATTTTTATTTACCAAGGTTAAAGGGTAAATAAGGGTTAAAAATAATATTAAAATAAATTAAAACTACCCTAGAACGTGACATAATACAATTAAATTATATATTTATTACATTGAGAATCTTTAGGCCGAACGTTTGGAATTTTGGATCCAATTAAGAGTGAAAATATGATTTTATAATATTTAATTTTAACAAAAGGGAAATATATAAAAAACATGTATCTTTTAATAAAAAATATTAATATCGGTTTATATAATTGATCTCTTTGACTATAAATATTAATTTAAAATATAAAAATATTTCATTTATCATTGTATATTATTTATAATTTTAATACATTATATAAATAAATTTATTTATGACACAATGATGATGTAGTGATTTCCTTATTAATTAACTATTCAAATAAATGATATTAAAAATTTTAATATAAATGAAATCTGAATATTTTTATTCCATACACAAATTTTATTAATTTTTATGAAATATTTTCTTTTATTTAATGCCTTTTTTATGGAATTAATTTATTATGACTTTAACTAAAATCAATTACTAAATAGTGTCAACTTTGACATAAACGTGTTTCAAAAAATATTTTTTTATTAAATTATATAATAGTCTTAAAAATATAATATTCAACCAAAATAATTATATAATGTTAAAAATGTAATTAGAGATACATTTTTGGTTATGTTGACATTTTATAGTAACTACAGTAACTATATATTACTAAAAAATTAAAAATGCATCGTAAGAGTTGATGTTTTTACCTAAAGGTTAAAGATAATCGATAAGGTTTTTGTTGTGACTTAAACTTGTCTAAAACCTATTATTTGAGAGTCTTTCGACCCATAATCATATAATCCTAGATATTTATCATTTTTTATCTTTTATAATTCTAGAATCAATTGTTAATAAAACTTTATTTCAAGATATTCTAAATGTGCCCCTCCTCCCTCTTATAAAAGGCCACCAACCCTACCAACTTAATCACAACTCTCAATACCCTTGTATAATCCATATTATACTCAAATAATATCCCAAAATCCCTCCCTTCCTCCTAGAATCCTTACCTTGTGTATAAGTCAATTAAATAAATCTTTTTTTCTCAAATCTAATGAAGTTAACCGGTTTTGAGGTAACATTTTCTCTCAAGTTACTTTCCTTTATTTTCATTATCAAATATATATGATCATATTATTCCATGATTACATTATAACACTAGTATCCTAAAAATTATAGTATGTATTTATGAGAAGTACCTTAACTACACATATACACACCTCCATCTATTGGATACGAACATACTATTACTACGTACGACAAACTATAACCTCATGAAACGATGATTGTTCAATTTTCATCTACCTCCTCTCATGGTGGCCATTATGAATGAAATTTATATATATATGATATATAATATTTTTATTTTATCTCTATTCTTATGTATTTTTTATTTTCAACATACGTTTTTTCTTTCCATAATGTGTAAATATGATAATTTAATTTGAGGAAGTGTGGACTAACGCCCTATCAAGTGATATGAATCATTCATTCCATACATGAACCATATAAAGTATGGTGTTAATGAACTTATGTAACATATCAAAGATAGATATTATACTGTAATTATAATATACTTATATATCTTTTATTTTTCATTCCTTTAATATGATAATGAAATGAAAGTAGCATTGATGCACATGTAGGATCTACCGTCTCCACAGATGGGGTCATTCATTTCTTATCATCAAATGTGATGGACTATTATAAATACATATATACTTGATATATATGATATTTAAACCATGAATAATATTTTTTAGAAAATGGAATTATTACCACATGGATAGTTTGCATCAAAACATGTTCATTTTTTACGCAAATATTGGACTTCAACAAAATGTCAAATATGAAATAAAATAATTTAGTAATTGCAATAATATGGTAATAACTGATATAAAAGGACTAATAAACTTTAAAAAGGTTCTCAATAAATTATAAATTAACCAATGTTTTTTATATAGAAATATAAATAATGAAAGAGGGAAGTCAGATTCAAGGTAAGGGAAATCCTAACTCAATCTTCATTCATTATGTTAAATATCAATGTCATTGGTTTGGTTTTTCCAATAATATGTGTGAATGAAATATTATTGTTTTAAAATTAATATCAAATTACAATGAGTGTATTTAAATTTTTCACACATATTAATGTCATTTATTTACCAGTAATCTAAGAAAAATATCTTTTTAATAGTCTACGTCTCAATCTCCTTTCATTGAAGCATATTTTTATTTTTATATGACTTGATTTTATATAGTGTATAATCAACCCCTTTGTATTTTAATTTTATATATTGGATTTCAAAAGAAGATTTTTTTGAAATGTTTTTAAATTAATGAAAAAATGAATGTTTCTTTTTAACATATGCATTGACAAAAACCTTTCCGCCGCCGCAAGTATTATTTGATATTTGGATTCATCTATAAGTCATAATTTTTTTAAAAAATATTAAATAAGATATTACTTTTTAGGTACATTGACATTGAAAATGGATTTTATAATGAATTTATTAAATCAATATCTTGATATGATGTCTTCTTATTCCTTTATTCTTCTTCATATGTTATGTATAAGTTATGGTTCTTGGGCATCGCTTATGTATATTGGTGATTCCGTGATAAAAGGAGGTTGGGTGAGCCCATGATAGATCTACAATGCATTGGGTAGTGTGATGGGGTTAATCATTATGGTTACTCCTAAGAGATTAATGGAATTTAATGTGATGGTTATTCCAAATTTAACCATGAAGTTTACTCCCCAACTAGTTGTGAAAGATACAATGTAAGCATGTCGTGGATGCCACAAGTTACCATTATGATTTATGATTACTAATATTTATTCATAAATATAATGATTTCATGATGTATGTTAAATTTATTTTCTTTTATGAGTAAAAATTATGATTTCATTAATTTGTATGTATTAATGGACTAATATTATCATTCTTCATTTTATATCCCTTACTGAGCTTTTTATGCTCATCCCATGTTTTTGATATTTTTTCAGAGCATATATATAAGGTTATGAGAAAGGAAGAAATCAAGAAGACTTTTTCCAATAAAATAATTCATTTTTTAGTGATTTTTATTGCTGTGAAAAACATTGGATATAGTAGAGGAGTATATGTTGTAATATTTTAGATTTTTTGTAATAGTTGTGGCCTAATTCTCTAAAACTCTAAACCTGCAAAAATCCCAAAAGTTAGAGAAAGTAAATTCTAGTAAATAAATATATATTATGTAATTTTTAGGGATGAGGCCTTATAGATGGTATCAAATGATATCTTTATACAAATTTATGGATTATGAGTTTTTGATAGAAACATGTTATGTCTCTATGTCTATTCTTTCGGTTAAATCACTGTTTTATATCTTATTCAGATCAAGGGAATTCAGATACAAATTGAAGGAGGAGGATCTGAAACAACATTCATATCTATTCCCGATTTCTTTTCTGCAATAATTAATGCAAAGTCATGTCTGGATGATTTTTAAACTTTTTCTAACATACAACTCACAAGAAAGTAGTTATTTGAGATATCATAAACCTCCACTATACCTCGATAGCATCATGGATCATGGGTTTTATTTAATCAAATACAATTTTCTCAATATTCAAACATATTCAAGGATGATAAATATTATCATGTTATTTTAAAATATTTTACCTTATCAATTGATTTTAAAGCATATTATTATTTTGAAAAAGGTGATGAAGAAGGAGACCCATCTGCAGCCTATTTATATTTACTTTCAAGAAATAGTATTTCAGTAAGTAATTATGGTATTTTAGACTGACCATTGATTGAAAGTTTAAACTCAAACTCAATTCGACTATTTTATAAAAATAAATTTTTATTAGATGTTTTGAAATAATATGCCATCCAAGATTATTTGCAAAAATATTTTTCTATGAACACCCATATGAAAAAAATATGTACAAGGTGTATTTGGATAAAGGAATAAAATTATTTCAAAAATATATAAATAATTTTTGATATAAATGGACCTTCTAATAGTTTGAACAAGTTAAAAATGAAACCAAGTGGACACCATGATCAAGGTATGATATTCATCCTTTTCGTAATAGTCTTATTTTATCATATAGAGGTGAAATAAAAAAGATGTCAATATATTTATAATACATCATAAATTATAATGTTGAGTAAATAATGTGTTGTTATGAAAATGAGATGTAGAAGATAACCATTGAGGTTAAAACATGTTAGTGACAATTTAGAGTTTTATATTAAAAGTGACCACCCGCAAGAGGGGTGAGAACTCATCACGTCTAGCAAGGCCCCATGATTCAAATCCACAATCTAAGTAAGATAAGGGTGCATTGCCTACCATTTTCCTACATGATGTCCCTGGTTAGAATGAATTATATCACTAGTTAATTATTTTCTAGATTAAGAATTTGTGAATTTTTGAATTTTATGTTTTATCTAATGGATTGTAACATCCCGGATCCAGGTGCCACTCAATGGGTGCCCTGAAGACGGTTCACAGCATGACCTCAAGCGCATTTCCCCAAGTGCCTGAGGCTACCAACTAGCAGTGGGGGCCCAGGTCTGATAGTGGGGAAACTATGCCCTCATTTGTCAAAGTGTAGCGTAGCGGAATACAATAAAAAACATACAACAACAGCAGAAGAAATAAACCATACACATTTAGTATAACAACTGTAGTAAAAGATAACCATCCAGATATATAGATATGATGCAACAAGTCTAACGTTCTACGAAAACACCCAGAACATGTTACATAGCTGTACAATACAATACAGTGTATAACAATGAAACAAAACAGTTTGTAGCATCACGAGCCTAGGCCCGGTCCCATGTTCACCTACTCCTTAGCAGCAATCAAGTACATGTATAGGGGCCCTTTCCCTTATCCACACCTACAGAAACGTAATCTGTTTGGGCCGAAAAACTTGACCCAAACAGGGTGAGACAAATGAATCCCAGTAGGCACCCACCAAAGGCCCGTGCCCAACTATGTAAAAGTATGAAACAATGGTGTACAGTACTAAAAATAAACAAACTAAGAAGTACTCAAAATTAACTAACTTTACCAGTTATATTTCCATTTAATTATTCATTTAATCATTCATAATAAGGAAACTACCATGGTCAATTTCAATGTAAATAGTCAGTGTCCTCAGACACGCAAACCCTTACCCTCAGGTAATCAGAAACGTAACCCATAGGTAATTGCCCACGGGCATACAGATATTTCCCTCAGGTGTAGAAAGTTTCTCCCTCAGGCACAAAGTCTATTGCCCATAGGCATAGAAGAAGTTACCCTCTGGCTAAAGATGCACTACCCTTAGGCTAAGTAAAACACTACCCTCGGGCTGAACAAGTAACCGGTCCATGCCCAATATATAATATAGTAGTTCAAATACAATTCCTCTCAAGGAAAAAGTAATGCATAATATAAATAAGGCATGCCATCGAGTATCCTGGCCAAAAAGCTAAACAGAGGAACGCACCCCCGGGGTGGTCTTAGATCCAAGAAGCGATCCCAAACAGCAGTTTATTATCACATTTAATTACCTATACAATTCTAGGTATTTATGTATCCTGGGCCTCATCCACATGATAACCCAACATGGGTTCGTAGAACAGAAATACAAAAAAACACATGACATTTGGAAATTTAACACCAATCCACCAACCTTAAACACCAAAGAACGGTATACCCAAACGACTCCTTCTGAAACATTGAAGAACATCGTAGATATAAGGTAAAATAATTCTAATTCAACCTCAAATAACGTCCCTTAGTAGAAGAATTGTATAGATACACAAAAGGAGAAGGAAGCTCTTTCCCGTGTGGTTCCAACATGATCGATGGAAGCGGGATCGGATTCCCGGTGCTCGATCAGTAGATCCACAAATATTCGGTCTTCCTCTCCCGAGCTCCGATCCGTTTATAAGAAATTCATATGAACAAGGTTGGATACTACCCATTTTAAGTGAAAAAACAAACTACACGGCGTGTACTTCTGACTACACGGTGTGTACTTCATTTAACTGTTCCTCTAGCGGCACTGCCAAACTGTTTATCTGTCGACATGAGTACACGACGTGTATTCCTGACTATATGGCGTGTACTGTCACCCTGCTAGAGGCTGCTTCCACTGACATATTGTTTCCCTACCGACTCACTACACGGCGTGTAAATACCCACTACACAGTGTGTAGTCAGTTTTCACACACTTCGTCACCGACATGGTTACACACTCTGTTTACTCATCCTGTATGGACAAAGTACACGACATGTGGAATAGTACATGACGTGTAGTCCCGAAATTTAGGATTTTTCCCATTTTCCTTATTTTCTCAAAAACACTTAAGGAAACGGGAAATGAAGAAACCCGTACCTCAAGAATAAGAACCGGGTTCTTACAAACTTCCCCCCTTAAAGATATTTGTCCCCAAATTGACCTTCCAAGGGTGGCGAAGAATAAGCTCAGAACAGCTCGGGTCACTGAGCACGTACATCGGTCTCCCACTCCCATGTTTTGTACTACACTATTCCATGCTGCCATAGCACCCGTACGGGAGGAACTGACCAGCCTTGGAGAACCTTCGTTCTCCTATCAACGATACAGATCAGATGCTCCTCAAAGGATGCATCGACATGAAGATCAACCTCCTCAGGCTATAAGACATGAGACGGGTCTGATTGATAGCGGCACAACTGAGATACATGGAAGATGTCATGCCTGTCCTGGTACCTCTGTAGTAACTGCAACCGATATGCAACCATCCCGACTCTCTCCAGAACCTCAAATGTCCCCACATACATCGGTGAATGTTTACCCTATCTCCTGATCCGTCTGTGTCCCAACCTCGGCGAAACACGTAGGAAAACCTGATCCCCGACCACAAACTCCAAAGGTCGTCTGTGTCGATTAGCATAAGACCTCTGACGTGACTGTGTGGTAGCCATCGGCTTCATGATCAACTGGACATGCTTGGAAGTCTCCTGCATGAGACGTGGTCCCAATAAAGCTGCCTCACCTACCTCTAACCAGCAAAAAAGTGATCATCATGGCCTATCGTATAAAGACTCATATGGTGCCATCTCAATAGTCTCCTGAAAACTACTGTTAAAGGAAAATTTGAATAAGGTTACATGCTTCTCCCAAGAGCCCCTAAAGTCTAGGACGCATGCACACAACATGTTCTCAAGCACATGTATCGTACGCTCTGACTGGCCACCGGTCTGAGGGTGGTAAGCTGTGCTCAGAAGCACCGGTGTACCCAGTGCCCTCTAAAAACTCTTCCAGAAATTAGACGTAAAATAGGCATCCCTATTCGAAATGTTAGAATGAGGAACCCCATGAATACGTACGATCTCTCGGTTATACAGCTTCCTGATCTCGTCAACACTGAAGGTCTCCTTTATCGTCAAAAAGTGAGCTACCGTTGTGAGTATATCCATAACAACCCACCGGACATAATTGGCTCTAGGTGACCTTGGAATCCCAGTCATGAAATCCATGGAGACATCATCCCAATTCCACACCGGGATAGGTAACATTTGTAAATGTCTGGCTCGCCTCTGATGCTCCGCCTTCACCTGCTGATAGGTGGGACACCTCGTAACAAAACCATCTACATCTCTCTTCATACACGGCCACCAGTACTGATGTCTCAAGTCACGGTATGTCTTGGTAACCCTGGTATGAACTTCCCAAGCTGAAGCATGAAATTCTCACATCATCTCCTCACGTGTATCCCCTGGTACCCACACTCGTCCATGGAAATGCAGAATTTCATCATCTCCTATCGTCCAACTAGGAGGAGGGTCCTCTCATTCCATAAACTCATGTTGAACTAGGATTTTTGATTCAGATAGATGTCTCATCCGCACTATATCCAGGAGGGTATAAGTCACAACTAAAGACAAAATATAGGTCTTCCCACGACTATCGTGCCCTCCAAATGCATCTCAGAGACCAAATCCATAAGGTGACATTCATCACTGGCCTCCTGCACAACCTGTATTTGAGTCTTCCTACTCAGTGCATCAGCTACTGCATTACCATTACCAGGTTTATAGGCAAGATCAAAGTTGAAGGACTGAAGGTATTCGACCCACCTTCGTTGCCTCAAATTCAAGTCACGCTGAGTAATGATATACTTGAGAATTTTGTGGTCAGTGAAAACCACAAAAAGTTCTCCCAAGAGATAGAGTCTCCAACAGTGCAACACATGAACAACTGCATCCAACTCGAGATCATGCGTTGGGTAATTCCTCTCATGTGCCCTCAACTCCCAAGACCTGTACGCAAATACTCAATCGCCCTGAATTAACACATCTCCCAACCCAATACCTGATGCGTCATAGTAAACTGTATAGCTCTTCCCTTGCTCTAGAAGTATCAGGACTAGTGCTGATGTCAACCTTCCATTCAGGTCCTGAAAGGCTATCTCACAAGCTTCCGACCAAATGAACTTCTCACCCTTCTGAATTAGACCTGTTAACAGCACTGCTAAGCGAGATAAGTCCTAGATGAAGCATCTCTAGTAATCAGCCAGCCCTAAGAAACTCTGTATCTCAAACATGTTCTTAGTCTGCTCCCAGTAAACTTCTTCTCTCACCTTCTCTGGGTCTACGGAAACTCCTGCCCTTAAGATGATATGACCCATGAAGTGAATGTGGTCTATCCAAAAGTGGCACTTTGAGAGCTTATCATATAGTCTATGCTCCCTCAGAGTACTCAATATGATCTCATGATGGGGGGCATGGTCATGTCGAGTGTGAGAGTACACCAAGATGTCGTCCACGAATACTACCACAAAATAATCTTGATAAGGATGGAACACACGATTCATCAGAGCCATGAAAACTGCTGGAGCGTTTGTCAGTCTGAACAGCTTCACCATGTACTCATACAGACCATATCTGCTCCAAAAAGATGTAAGCGCTATATCATATGGTCTCATGCGCAGCTGACGGTATCCTGACCTCTAGTCAATCTTCGAGAACACTCGTGCTCCACGAAGTGGATAAAAAAGATCATCGATCCTCAGCAAGGGATACCGGTTCTTAAATGTCAACTTGTTCAGCCTCTGATAATCCACACAGATTCTGAGGGTACCATCTATCTTCTTCACAAAAAGGACCGGAGAACCCCAAAAAAAGATACTAGGTCAGATGGAACCCTTTTCCTGTAACTCATCAAACTGTCTCTTGAGCTCCTACAACTCTGGTGTAGACATCATATAAGGAGGAATGGACACTGGTGATGCTCCTGGCACAAGATAAATAGATAAATTCACCTCCCGCTCTGGTGGTAGACCCAAAAAGTTATCTGGGATGAAATCCATGAAATGATAAACCACTAAAGGGAAATCCATCTGACAAGTCCCCTGATCACCCAAATATAAACTCCTAATCTGGGCTGTGACTCCACCTCACCCACGATGCTCTGGTCCAACTCGACTCACTTGAACATCCCATTCTCCCTTATATAGAAACTCTCCACCCTCTGGTGATGTAAAACGCACCCTGCGATGATAGCAGTCTAAAAAGGATTGAAAGGGAACCAACAAGTCCATCCTGAGAATGACATCATAGCTCGTCATCTTTAAGACAAAGAGGTCCTAGGGAAAGTGACAACCACTAAAATCTAGGGGCACTCCTTGCACTGATGCAAACATGTCGTTATCATCCCCAACGAAGTGTAAAGCGTTATAAGATCAGAAGAGGAGGAAGAAACATAGTGTCCAAGGCTCTCCAAAACGGGTACAGATTTGAAACTATGTATAGCACCCATATCAAAAAGTACTGAAGATAACACAGAAGCTACTAGAATTGTATCTCTGATTGTAGAATGTCCAGGATCCTGCTCATGCTGGGTCTGTTGCACTGCATATGCCTACCCAGTGTCGTGGCCCTCTGACACAGCCTAACTACCATGAGCTGTCCCACCCTGCTGCCTATAAGATCCTGGTGTCTGGCTACAACGGCCACAACCACCATCCCTGGAAGAACACACTGAATTATTCCAGTTTCCCGACTGGTAAGAAGCCACTCGTCCTGCTCCTGCACACGGAGTCTGCACATAACCCCTCTCACTATCCACTAGTGGAAATGTCCTACAGAAGCACTGTAGATGACACATCTTGCCGCATGCTCAACACTCCACTGGGAATCATGAACACTGTGGTCTCTTTTTCCCCTCTTTACCACACTGGTAGCTCTGGACTTAACCACCTGAAACATCCTTATGGCTGGTACTTCCACCGTGAGAGAAGTCAATCTGTCTCTTCCTCTTTTCAGTAGAAATAGTACCAGTAACTGGTGTTGAACCGCCCAGGCCTGCACCACTAGCTTCCTGAAGGTTCCTCTATGTAATCAGCACCTGGGTCACAATATCATGTACTGAAGGCAACCTTAAAACATTTACCAATGCTCTAATATCATATCAGAGACCATCCTCAAAGATTCTAGCCCTCAATGTCTCATCATCCTCCAGAACAGGTGCAAAAAACTGATGCTCGGTGAAACGAGTAGAATAATCCATCACCGACATAGCGCCCTGCTACAGATTCATGAACTCTCGGGCTCTATCTTCCCTCAGCGTCTCAGTAAAGAAAATTTTTTAGAATACTCCCTGAAAATTTTCCTACTCCATGTCTCTGTGATGCTCGGACTGGGTGGTAACATCCCACCACCTCTTGGTGGAATCACGTAGCATATACGTCGCGAGCTTGACCCTCTGCTCTGGAGGTGTATCAAGATGCTTGAAGATAGTATGCATAGACACTACTCAAGACTCCACAGCCTGTGCTCCACCATCCCCTGAAAACATAGGAGGATGTTTCTGCTATAATATACGATTCAGCTCATCCATAGATGTGGCAGCTGGCGGTGCTCCGTGAAAGGTCTGCATGAACCGCATAAAGCCTTCACGGAACTGCGCCTCTGCTCCTGTGTACAGTATAACAGCTGGCGCTGCATCTGTATCTACTAGAAGGTCCACTGGTAGCCCATGGCCCACTATCTCTAGAGTATAATCATTGCCTCTCTCTTGGAGAACAACGCATGGTCATCTCGACATCATGACTCTACAAGGTCAAACGCACACCTTAGTACAATATAATCAATGACAGAAAATGAAGAAACCCAAAAGATAATAGGAGGAAGAAGGCATTAAAAATTTGAAAAACAAGACTACAAGGTGTTTATACTGACTATGGGGCATGTACTTGACTTATCTTCCCCTGCATGGGTCCTTCTACACGGCTATGCCACATGACTCCTGTTGAACAAAACTACACGGCGTGTATAATGACAACATGACGTGAATGGTGTAATTTTCCAACTACCCATGTCGCTTGTGGCAAGACCGACTACTAGGGTTGACACTACATGGCGTGTGACACCCGAACTCTGTGTATAGACCACCCCGTTTTCCTGCCACATGGCTATGTCCACACAGTCTGTCCTCGGACAAGCCTACATGATGTTTACCATAGGTACACGGCATGTGATGGATGAGCTCTGCCAACCCGTGTTGTTAGTTACACGGCCGGATACACGGATCACACTACACAGCTGGTTCTATATACACACGATGTGTATATAAAAGCATTACACTGACCCATGTTGTTAGTTACTCGGTCAGATCCCCTGTCAGACTACAAGGTGTGTTCCATAGTGGACACGGCGTTTATGTCTTAAGGTCTCCTCCATCCATGCTATTAGTTACATAGGCGGGCTCTGGGTCAACACTACACGGTGTGTACATATGGTACATGGCATGTTCTCCCCAAGCTTTCCCTTCCCCATGTCGCTGCCCACATGGTCTATGAAATGGGATGAGACTACACGACGTGTACTGAGGGTACACGGCGTGCACTCAAAAAGTTTTGTTTTCTTTCCAAACATAAGGCCATACACGGCATGTTTAAGGTAGTACATGGCATTTATACTGGGTTTTTCCAGACATTATGCCTCAGAAACTTCCCCAAAACCCAGAAAATACTGAAAAACAACACCTAAGTGTCAAATTATGACCCGTGATGGCCCATACGCCCCCCCCCCCCCGAATCAAAGTTTGACATCTTATCTGTGTTATAACAAAATAAACAGTCAATGATCCCCCAAATTCCAGTCAATGATGGCCCATACTCTGCAAAAACCAAATTTTGGCATCCATTCTTTCAACAGACTCATTGCAAGATACCCTATCATGTAACAGGTATTTATCAAGCAGCTATCACCACATCATGCTTCTTCTAACACAACCACTATCACAATAGCATGAAATTTCTAATGCACCTACATGGCATGGAACTATGCATGGAATGTGGTTTCTAGCATGTTCCTAATTGATGCATTTGACTGCATACCCTCATCTCATCAGGTTTCTACTAAATAGAACCCATGGATAAAATATACACAGCACAATCACAAGTGCGTCACCCAATAGTGAAATCAAATCTACTGTAAAATTTTCAAAATTGGAAGAATTGCAAAAATATGAGGTAGACTGGCTTTGCCCTGTACATGGGTTAGCTACAGTCGGGCACAACTTATTACCAACTACTATTTCTATCATATCCCTGACTAAGGATCCAAATTATAAGTCAAAGAAAAGAACTCCACTGATACCACTTTGTAATATCCCGGATCCAGGTGCCACTCAATGGGTGCCCGAAACCCGGTTCACCACATGACCTCAAGTGCATTTCCCCAAATGCCAGAGGCTGCCAACTAGCAGCGAGGGCCCAGGTCTGATAGTGGGGAAACTATAACCTCATTTGTCAAAGTGTAGTGTATCAGAATACAATAAAAAGCATATAAAAATAGCTGAAGCAATAAACCATACACATTTGGTATAAAAACTGTAGTAAAAGATAACCATCCAGATATATATATATGATACAACATGTCTCATGTTCTAAAAAATATCCAAAACATGTTACATAGAAGTACAATACAATACAAATTATAAAAAAGAAAAACAACAGCTGGTAGCATCACGACCCTAAGCCCGGTCTCATGCTCCCCATCTCCTCATCAACAATCAAGTACTTGTATAGGGGCACATGGCCTTATCCACACCATCAGAAACATAATCTGTTTGGGCTGAAAAGCATGGCCCAAACAGGGTGTAAAAAATAAATCCCAGTATGCACCCACCAAAGGCATGTGGCCAACTGTGTGAAAATATGCAACAACGGTGAACAATAATAAAAAGCAACGAAATACAAAATACTCAAAATTAACTATCTTTAATAGTTATATTTCCATATAATTATTCATTTAATCATTCATAATATGGAAACAAACATAGTGAATTTCTATGTAAACAGTCAGTGTCCTCAGACACAAAAACCCTTACCCTCGGGTAATCAGAAATGTAACCCGCAGGTAATTTTCCACATGCATACAAATATTTCCCTCAGGCCTACAAAGTGTCTCCCTCGGGCACAGAGTCTATTTCCCATAGGCACCGAAGAAGTTTCCCTCAGGCTAAAGATGCACTGCCCTCAGGCTATGTAAAACACTGCCCTCAGGTTGAACAAGTAATCGGGCCTTGACCATCCTACAAAAAAGAAGTTCAAATACAATTCCTCTCAAGGAAAAACTAATGAATAATATAAACAAGGCATACCCTAGGGTATCCTGGCCAAATGGATAAACAGAGGAACGCACCCCTGGGGTGGACCTGAATCCATGCAGTGATCCCAAACAACAGTTTAATATCACATTTAATCACTTATACGATTTTAGGTATTTATGTAGCCTAGTCCTCAGCCACACGATACCCCAACATGTGTCCGTAGCACAGAAATACACAAAAATACCCAATAGTTGGAAATTTAACACCAAGCCACCTACCTTAAACACCAATGAATGGTATACCTGAATGAAGCCTTCTGAAACGTCCAATAATTCCGTATATCTGAGGTAAAATCATTCTCATTCAACTCCAAATAACTTCCCTTAGAGGAATAATTAGCAAGAAAAACACAAGGATAAGGAAGCTCTTACTCGTGCGGTTCCAACGTGATCTACGAAAGCGGGATCAGATTCTTGGTGCTCGATCGATTTATCCACAAAGATTCGGCCTTCCTCTCCTGATATCCCATCCGGTTCTAAGCCAATACTTTAAAAAAGGTTGGATACTTCCCATTTTAAGAGATTAAAACAAACTACACGGCGTGTACTTCGGACTACATGGCGTGAACTTCTTTCATTTAACTGTTCCTCTGGCGGCACCACCAAACTGTTCATCTGTCGACATGAGTACATGGTGTGTATTCCCGACTACATGGCGTGTATTGTTGCCCACCTGGCGGCTGCTTCCACCACCTTACTGCTTCCCTGATGACTGTCTACATGACATTTAAATACCCACTACATGGCGTGTAGTTGGTCTTCATACCCTTCATCACCGACATGGATACACACCCTATGTACTCATCCCACACGGCCAAAGTACACAGCGTGTGGAATAGTACACGGCGTTTAGTCTTGAAATTTAGGATTTTCCCAATCTTCCTTATTTTCTCAAAAACACTTAAGGAAAAGGGAAAAGAATAAACCCATACCTCAAGAATAAGAACCGAGTTCTTACATTGATATCTTTAGTTTTGGAAAAAGATTTGGTGATTAAGTGATAAATAATATTTTAGAAGATATTTACTATTTAGGGAATATTATATGCCTAATGAAAATAGAATAGTATAAGATTTAATTTGAGGATTAATGGTTTAACTTTTTTGGATGATTTTAATTTTCTATTTTGGACATGTGGCGATTTTTGATATTTATAGAAATTATTAACCTATCTTGGAGAATATGTGATTAGGTTAATTACTCTTCTGTATGAGACATTACAAGTATTCTATGTTGTATGTAGAAAAATGTTTCGATTGTTTTGGGAAGTCTATGTGATCAAAAACTTATGAATTTTGGGTACCATTCATAGTTTAGATTACTTTGAAGAATTTTAAGGACAATTATTTATTGATTTGTCTTTTTTGAACATTGGGTATTGTTTGTTGAATTTTAGAGATTAAGAGTGAATTTTTTTAACAAGGATTATTCTATTCGGTAATTATATTATCTTGTACTAACAATTTGTGTTTTTTTATTTCTTAGGACAAGGGAAATATATAGTTCATCTTCTATAGATTATGTTATTCTCTTGAATTTTTTTATAATAGTTCATGTGTTTCCTAGTCATCAGGAATACTAATAATTTAGAAAAATGATTAGTTTTTGGTATATATATTTATTAAATGATGAAACTCTACATGACAAGTAAGTATGTTTAATTATGTTCTTAGACAAGTTTATAAATAAAATTCTCAACATTATGAATAAGATATTAAAACAAAAAAGTTTTCCGTTTACTTTTCTTGCTGGTAAATCGAGGATTATTTTACCCATCACAAGATTAGGGATTCTTGGTTGGTATCAATCTCTTGATGATGTATTATGTCACTCTCCATAAACAAATATGGTTTTTTTCTTCAATATCCATGGTTTTCTTAATGGAATAATAGTATGTGTTATCTCATGTGACCTTTTTACTTATCATTCACTATTTTAATGTGATATTTTTATTGTTTCTTTTTCTGATATGGGATTTAAAATGCGGTTTCCAAGCCCTGTTTTAAAATTGTGTAGATGAAATTTCTCTAAGGGGGGAATGATGTTACATCCCAACAATTTCTAGAATAATAAATTTTCATATCTATTAATATTTTTGAATTTAATACTAATTTTAGTTTTAATGGGAAATAATGTGTGCTAGAATAATTGACATGGAACATCGAGATTCTCTGAAATCTTACATTGAATGTAACAATGAGTTATACAGAAAAATAACATGACAATTATATTATTATTTTAAATTGTAGTTAATTCCTAGCAATTGTATTGATATGAATAATTATAATTAAAAATATGTTTATTTTACATATTTTTAATGGTTTATACATTTATCCAATGAATATTAGTATCTTAAAATGAGAATGAATTCTATTTTAACAATAAAATACTATTATACTTTAAAAGGTTGTTTTACAGCATTTTTATGGAGAAATATTATTTAAAATAATTATTTTTTTAGTTTTATATGTTCTATATGATAAAATAATATTCATATTTAGATGAACAAAATCAAAATTTACTTATGGTATTTTATAGATAAAAAATATTTTTAATGAGTTATGAAAAATGCTAGATTTTATTTCAAAACCACACTTTCGTCTAATTTATTTATTTAGTTATATTTTACTTTCAAAATGTTTTAAAGTTTAATTGGATTATTTATTTATCATTTAATCCAATTTTTTTCCCTGGATTTAATTTTACATATAATTGGGATATAAACAAATGTCAATCATTGGATAGTTTTTAGTTCTTAAAAACACACTTTCTGGTTTTAGAAACGAGAATTAATTTTATATTAATTAATAAAATTTCAATGTTTTGATGTTGAAAAAATTATATCCATATTTGGAATCATAAGTTCCAAATTGTGTAAATAGGTACGCTTTATTTTTGGAAATTATAAATAGTAACATCATCAATTATTTTTATTTACCATGGTTAAAAAGTAAATCAGGTAAATAAGGGTAAAACATAATATTATGATAATATAAAACTACCCTAAATTTTTCTTAATCCTATTTAATGAGATATGACCAACCACGAGCTTCCTTGGGAAGAACTTTTGGAATTTTGGATCCACTTGCGTGTGAAATGGACTTTTTTGTAATATTTAATTTAATGAAAGGGAAATATAACATAACAATTTATCTTTTAATATTTTTTTAAATATAATGCTATATAACTGGTATCTAGGACTATAAATATTTATTATAAAAATTAAAATATTTCCTAAATCATCATATTTTATTTATAATCTTTATAAATTAAATAAATAAAAATATTTATAAACAATGACGATGAAGTGATTACCTTATTAATCAATGATTGAAATAAATGATATTATAAATATTAAAATAAATGTAATTTTAACATTTTGATTCGATAAATAAATTTTATGGATGATTATGACATATTATATTTTAGTTAAGGACATTAGTTCAATGGAATCGTGTTGTTATGACTTTAATATATCAATTATTAAATACAACCAAAATTGACAAAAATGAGTTTTTTTAAAACAAATTCAATTTTATTAAATCATATAATAGATCAAAAAATATTATAATCACCCAACTAACTGATATAAGAAGTCATTAAAAGAGGTAATGTTTGGTACTAATTGTTAAAGCTAAACGATAAGATTAACTTTGGGACCGAAATGTGTCTAAAACCTATTTTCTAAGAGGATTTCAACATACCCTCATTTTGTAAACTAAATTTATCTCTTTAAAAATATTATAATTCGATTATAAATTTATAATAAAATTATATTTCAATACATTCATAAATTTCTCCTTGTAACACCCCAGTATTTCATAGTACGTTATCCCATTAAAGTAATTCAATAGCTTCCACAACACGCAACACCGAGTTCTAGCACACAACAACTTACTAAAATTATCATTCAGAAATAGGGTATGAATAATATTAACTGAATTTTGAAACTTATATACTCTATATAATTTTAAAATCCATATTATGTGTTTCATAGACATAATATAAGAACAAATTCATTTTTTTGGATAAAATATGTATTTTTCAAAAAATGCAATTTTACTGTCTTTTAATAGCATACTGTTTTTAAAACCAATATTGGAAAATCTTATATATTAAATTTAATTAAATTAAAATATTCTTTAGAATAGGGACACCAAAATTTTGTTTGGATAAATTTTTGGTACTTTTCTGATAACTTTCATATTTTGATAAATAGTGAAAATTACTATGTTTTAATTAAAAACAACTTTTTATTTGAAATAATTAATAGTGATAAATTTTTCATTTAATGTTTTGAAAGTGTAATTAGAATATATTTTTATCATTTAATACATTGTAGGACATTATAAGTAATTCACATTTAAATTTGATATTAACAAGTGTCAATCTTTTGATATTTATTATTTCATAAAAACGCGTTTTTTATTTTGACAATGGAAATTAATTTTAAATTAATTTTGGCAACTTCTGTGTTTTGAATTTGAAAAAATGGATTCCTTATTATTGAATAAAGAGGTCCAAATTGTGTAAATATGTATCTTTTATTTTTATACATTAGGAATATTTATTTTAGTAGATATTTTATTTACAGTGGTAAAAGTGGTAAATCGAGTAAATAAGATTAAAAAATAAGATTATTATATTATTATATTACCTTAAAACGTGTTCTAACCCTATTTTCTAGTACAATTATGACCATGGGAATCCTTGGGTTGACTTTGGTACCCCATGGAGCCACATGGGAGTGATAATGACATTTTATATTAAATAATCTAAAGTAAAGACAAAAATAAAAAAACAAATATCTTTTAGTAAATTAATTTATATATGAGGTTATATAATTTATATATTAGACTACAAATAATCATTAGATATCTTAAAAACATTACAACCTCAGGATATTTTATTTATAATTTTTAAACATAATATAAATATATTTATATATGACACGATAATGATGCAGTATTTTCATTATTATTAAAAATATAAAATAAATGATATTATAAATACTTAAATAAATATAATTTGATGGTTTTTATGCCATCCACAAATTTTTTAGGTGAATATGGAATTATAGGTTTGATAAAAGGTATTTATCTTGAAGTAATAAATTTTTTACTACTTATAAAAGATCAATTATTTAATAATTTCAAAATTGACATAAATGAGATTTTAAAACAAATACAGTATTATGGGTTGATATAATAATCCAAAAAATATAAGGTTCATCAAAAAGGCTTATATAATGATATTTGTATAATAAATTAACCACTTGGGGTTTTCATGAAAGTTTATATTATGTTTATTAAAAAATATGATATAAAAATAAAATGGGACATGGTAAATGTAAAACTATTTAACTAAGAGTTAAATCTAAAAGATCAGGTCTATATAGTGACTCAAACCAGTCTAAAACCTATTGGATGAGAGGTTTTCGACCCATACCAAACTTACCCTTTAAATAATTTATTTTAGAGATATTATAAACCGAAAATGATTTTATTATAAAATAATATTTCAATCTTTTCCTAAGATGCCACTCACACCTCTTGTAAAAGGTCACTTCCCATTTCCTCAAATTCACACCATCAACACCATTTGGATCACCCAAACCCTGCCCAAACATCCTCCCAACGATCCTCCATTATATACTAGAGGCCTTCTGTTAGTCAGAAAGCCAACCTATGGATCCCTTTTGATCAAACCAAAAAAAAAGAACCCGAAAAAGAGGTAAATATTTCATCACCTCTTTCAAATACATTACTTCTTCTACTTCCTCATTCTTTATTGTTTCCATTATAAAATAATAACTCCAGTGTATTATATATACTTTGATTTTATTATAATAATGTTACAACCATATTCATTATTCTTATCCATGCTAAAAATGACAAATTCACTATACGTGCGTATGTACGGATTACCGTCCCCACATCATGGTGTAATTTGTTATTCAAATACTTCATCATTTGGATGGGTATAATAATGAGTATAAATGATGTAAATAATAAATATAAAATTATTAAATTTATGTTTCTATGATATACCATCCAATTATATATGATTTTAATATAAAAAAAATGATATTTTCTCTTGGGCGTACATACAGATTACCGTCTCCACGAACGCGATGTGATTCATTCCTCATCGTATCCATACAAGAATAATTTTGATTTGATTATTAAAAATTATTTTTAAAGAATTAATATCATTTGAATATGAATAATATGCATACTATCCATAACAAACATTACTTATGTAACAAATCATATAAAGGAAAATGAATTAGTTAACACCTGAAACGATGATACTACTGAAATATCATTAATAAATAAATATTATAAGATCATATATTATATGATATTAATGTATATGGTTATTTTATAATTTAATATTAGTGATTTACCTATTTACAAGAGCTTAAACTACCCTATACAAATGAAAAGTTCAAGGTAAGGGTTAATTTCACAATCTCTTTATCATCCGAGGATGTTTTTTTGTAAGTATATTCTAGGTCCTCTTTATCATCCACTTAAATGTTTTTTAAAATGTATTTTGAAACATTTTTACTATTAACTATACAATGGGTTAAATTCATTTAGACCCTTATTGACCTTATATTTTTTGGACGCAATCTTTCCGTCGTTTTCCAAATGGGGTTCTTTACGACATTTTGGACAAAATTAAGGTAAAAATGTTTTATTAAATTATACATAGGGTGTGGTTATTCTCCGCTGTTATAACATCATTGAAGCTTCCATTACAGTATTATAATAATATTTTCATAATAAGTTTTTCGTTTATAATTACATTACTTTTAAATGATTTCAAAATATAATGATATACTACTGTTACATAATTTTCCTTTAACTGTGTCAATATCCATTGATGGATTTTAAACTAGTTTGAAGTTGATATATTTTGATACAAATCTTCCATAGTGTGTTATGTTTGATTGGGGATGTTTTATTTTTATACCCTTAATGGTTTATGTTTGATGTATTGACATTTCATATGCTAGTTTTAATATGAATTTTCATGTAATATTTCTACCCTTTCATATGAGGAATGTATAGGACATAGAATGTGACAGGTGGTGCCTACAATAGCTCCTCAGTGCATCGGTAGGTCTAATGAGACAACTTGACATGGAATTGGCCAAGGTCATTCCCAATTTAATATATGGTTTTGGACAAGGCCTAAATTTTTTTTACATGTCTTGGCCGAGGCCTTGAAAAAATGTTCCAGAATGTCTAGCATTATAAATTCCCTCATTATGAGAATAATCTTGATGGTTCATGTGGTCATTCATCTAGTAGAATATCCAGGAATATGTTTTATTATGGAATTTTTTTCTCAACTCATATTTTTTCCATAAAAGTGCTCATGTTCTTATTTTTAATGGAATGTGTTTTCAATTATTACCCATGAGTAATATTTATGTTATCTTTCGCTGTATTGTTTACCCTTACTGAGCGTCTGAGATCACCCCTTTCTATGATTTATTTTTTCATGGATTCCAAGAAGTTTATTATAATTGATAAGCTGGGTTAAGCTAATAGAATAATGGGGTTCAAATAAGATTATTTACAGGTTATTATGACATGTTAGAGTCGATTATAAGTATTTTGTTTGAAGTTATAAATTTGATACGACTTCGAAAAAAATCAATTATTAAATAATGTCAAAATTGAGAAAAATGAGTTTTTATAACAAATACAATATATATGGTTGATATAATATTTCTAAAAATCTAAGGTTCATCAAAAAGACATATATAATGATAGTTGTATCATTAATGAACCACTTGGGGTTTTCTTTAAAGATTAAATTTAGTTTATTAACCATATAATATAATAATAAAAATAGTCATGGTAAATGTAAAACTATTTAACTAAGAGTAAAATCTAAAATATAAGGACTATATAGTGACCCAAACCTATCTAAAACCTATTTGATGAGTGGTTTTCGACACTTCCCCACCTTATCATTTAAATATTTCATTTTAGAGCCATTATAAAAAGAAAATGATTTTATTATAAAATAATATTTCAATCATTTATTAAGGTGACCCTCACCACTCTTATAAAAGGGATCTTACCCTTCTCTCCAATTCATACCTTCAAAGCCATTTGGCTCTGCCAACCCCCACACAAATATCCTCCTAACTATCCTCCCTTAGTACTAAAGGCCTTCCTTTATTCAGAAAGCCAACATAAGAATCCCTATTTATCAAATGAAAATGAAGAACCTAAAGAAGAGGTAAGTATTTCATCACCTCTTTCATGTTCTTTTTTTCTTCCACTTCCTCTTTCTTTATTGATTCCACATCATGGTTTAGTTTGTTATTAAAATACATCATCATTTGGTTGGGTATAATAATTATTATAAATTATGTAAATAATAAATATCAAATTATAATGATTATGTTTATATGATATACCATCCAATTATATATGATTTTAATATCAAAAAAATGATATTTGTCGCTTGTGCATACGTACAAATTACCATCTCCACGAACACGATGAGATTCATTCCCCATCGTATCCATTGAAGAATAATTTTTATTTGATGATTAAAAACAATGTTTAAATACTTAATATAATTTTTAATATTATTATGAAAAATTCTATCCATAACAAACATTACTTACATAACAAGTCATTTAAGGAAAAAGAATTAGTTAACAACTGAAACGATGATACTACTGAAATATCATTATCAATTCATTGTTATAAAATCATATAAGATATCATATTACTATATATGGTTCTTTTATAATTTAATAATAATGATTTCACCATTATACAAGCGGTTAACCAACCCTTAACCAATGAAAAGTACAAGGTAAGGGTTAATTTCACAATCTCTTTCTCATCCAAGGTAGTTTTTACGTAATTATTTATTGGAACCTCTTTATCATCCACATCCATGTTTCATAAAATGTATTTCAATATATTTTCACTATTTACTAGACAATGAGTTAAATTAATTTATACCCTTATCGACCTTATATGTTTTGGATGGAATCTTTCCGTCGTTTTCCAAATATGGTACTTTTCGACCTTTTTGACAAAATTAAGGTAAGAATGTTTTCTAAAATTATACTGCGGGTGTGGTTATTCTCCACCGTTATAACATCATCGAATCTTTCCTTAAAATCATATAAGAATATTTTCAAAATAAATGTTTTCTTTTTTAATTACATGACATTTAAATGATTTCAAAATAGAATGATATACTCTTATTAAATAATTTTCCATTCATCTATGTCCATATCCATTGATGGATTTTAAACTAGTTTGAAGTTGATCTATTTTGATACAAATCTTCCATACTATATTATGTTTGACTTTGGATGTGTTATTTTATACCATTCATGGTTTATGGTTAATGTATTTTCATATCATATACTAGTTTTAATACACAATTTTATTGTATATTTCAAACTGTTCATATGCGGAATGTATTGGACTTAGTACGTGACGGGTGGAGCCCGCTCTAGCTCCTCAATGAGTCGGTAGGTATCATAAGACAACATGATGTGGAATTGGTCGAGGCCTTTCCCAATTTGATATATGGTTTTTTCTGAGGCCTAAATCATTTTTATATGTCTTGGCCGAGGCCTTGATAAAATGTTTCAGAATGTATGACATTATACATTCCCTCATTATTAGAATAATATTGATGGTTCATGTGGTCATTTGACAACTAGAATATCCATGATTATGTTTTATTATGAAATTATTTACTCAGCTAATATTACTTCCAAAAATGTGTTCATGTTTACTATTTGTAAAGGCATGCATTTTCAATTATTCACCATGCTTAATATTTATCTTATCTTCTGCTATATTGTTTACCCTTACTGAGTGTCTGAGCTCACCCCTTTCTATGATTTATTTTTCACAGGATTACAAGAAGTGTATTGTGATTGATATGGAGGGTTAAGCTTAGGGAATAATGTTGTTTATAAAGGATTATTTCTGTTCTATTGTATGTTATAGTGTAATGTAACATTAATATATTTAATCTATTTTCCTAGACTTCCAAACTGATCGGTCCTTCGGGACATGATTCCTTGTAATCATGACAATGTCTTAAAATAAGGCACCAACTCTAGGCAATAGGGTTCGGAGTGTTATAGTTGGTATCATAGGAGGTTTAACGATAACCTTGAAAGTTACATTTAGAAAATAGTTGATTAAAGAACATTAACCTAACATGGACTTTGAGGATTAGTATATAAAAACATTCTAGAATTTTGATACTATAGAGATTTTGTGATTTTTCATAACAATATATCTCTGTCTGGATACAACCAGGTAGAGGCGGATCTGGCACAGATGTACCTAGGGGTAAAACACAAAAACACCTCTTTGAGTTAGACTCTAACGAGAACTAGTTTACAACAATGGGCCTTGCTAAAATCTTATTTACGCCACTCCCGTGAGATTTGCATAGGATATTTCACATTTTCATTACAAGCCATTATTAAGGAATTAGGAGTAAATACTTCTTTAAAGAAAACATTTTATGATTATAGATTATATTCATAATCTTTTCAATTTATGTTCTGTATTTAACAAGTTTGAAAGTATTCATTTCGAATCTTAAACAAAACTAGTGTATTCCATTGTTTAGAAATGGCACCCTGAAGATAGAATGAGACCTCCATCAATACGCATGATCCAAAGAGTAAGAAGGATCATATATTTCATGGTGTTAAGACAAAATTTAGATAGGAAATAGCCTCCCACATATTATCATCATATGATGAAATAGTATCATGTGATAATAAAATATATAAAGAATTTATTGAGTCATATGGCTTTTAAGGGATGACAGAGAAGATAAAGATGCTAGAGAGAAAGATGGATAAAGGGAATAAGGGAATAAAGGATTTTCCCATATGTGATAACTTTGCAATGAATCACCATGGTAAATGCTTGAAGGGAAGGAGAGTTTGTTATAAGTATAGAGAAAAAAGAAAACCAAGTACGTAATTTCAAGGGTAAGAAAAAGGTTTCAAATGTACAATGCTTTATTTGTAAGGAGTTATGACACTACGTGAATCTTGTCCATGTAGGTTCCGGGCACAATAGAAGCGTGTTGGTAGGATTTCCCAACATTAATTTTAACATTAAACAACGTTCATTCCGAGATCCGTCACGATATAAAATTCCGAATATTTGGAATAGAATGAATAACGAAAACAAAAGAAGAGTCCTGGAACCCTTTAGGAGGATCATCATATGTTGATTATAATTAATTTAATTAATGCATAAGAATTACCTCGTTGTAATTCTTTCTTCGTTGATCTATCTGGTCACGATTCAATGATCTGTCATTGCGTCATAGAATCCAGGTGTAGGATTCCTCTAGCAATGATCCACACGTGTGTCACGTTTATCCGGACGTTGTCGAAGGGATCTCTGGGTGCTAGCACGGAATAAACTTCGCTTGCGATGTCCTCCTTCGACCGCCTTGATCCGGTGGAGGATCTTGCTCTCGTAACTTGAGGGCGTTCTTTGTGGAAAGGGAATTCTCTCTTGGCTTGAGAGTATTTCCAAATCTGTTGTGCATAACAATGGCTCTTTAAAATGTTGGGGTTGCGAGGATATTTATAGTCATGTTTGAGGTGAATAGAGTTATGAAAATAAATAAACGTGTTATGCATTTTATTTATTTCATTAACTCTTATTGAAAACCCCCATGTTCAATTATTAATTCCTTGACATGTGCCCATGCTGATTATAATAAATATCATTTATTAATACAATATTAAATCCTCAAAATCCCAACTGGAAAAACTACACGGCATGTAATAATTAATACACTGCATGTACTTGTTCTCCATAAATCTACACGACGTGTATATTTAATATACACGGCGTGTACTTTCATTTTCCATTTTTCTCCACCACATTTATTAGACCTTGAGTAATGAATATTAATTTATTAAATAAATGTAACTGAATTACATGCTAATAAATATATTATTTCGTCCAAAATATATTCCCTCGAATAACTAGTGTCAAAATAAATGCGATCATACATCCTTAAATAATTATTAAACCACAGTCGGGAATAATATTTATTTAATTTGTTAAATTAATATTTAACTGACATACATGGACACACTTAGTGTGTGACCCTATAGGCCTCTTTCTTAGTGGCATTAGGCTGAGCCTGCCTAAAGTCCATGGTTAGCGTCTAGCAACACGCCATGGCAGCCATAGAGAAATAAGTTAATGGGGCAATGACGTGTCACCTCCTATGAACTCTTACTGTGTAATATAATCTGTTTGTCTCGATATCTCCAATAAAGTGGGTTGTATGCTAGTGCCATCAACCCATGTGCTTGATTATTCTTTCTTTGACTTCCCAGAATTGAGCTTTACCATACCTTACCATGGCCATGGATTTATTTAGGCTATATCAATTCCATCAAAGGGCATGAGATATCAACTTCCATTATGGAACGGAAGGGACAAATCCATTCTCGCATTATCTATTAATGTGGTATTACTCGTGACGCACCCAACGTATCATACCTCACTGTGAACAGTGTGTCATCATAGTTTTTGAAAATACATCTATGTGCACGAGTTGTAATACCCATTAATAATAATATTAAAGTCTAAAGACCAATACACACGTCCACAGATAGGAACATTCAAGGACACTATGAAATGTGGATTTCCTACTGGCGGGTCTCGTTCTCATAATATCCTCCTAGATATTACCAAGGGCGCACACCCTGAGAAGGTGCCACAATTTTTATGAGTCTTCACCCCTAATGACCTGTATTATTTGTGTCCCTAAAATAATATCATCCGGCCATAGAACATACATTCAAGAACAGTGTTATCGCACTTCCGGGTTCTCATCATAGTAGGGATCCGCTACGACCCTGTAATGCAACAGCTGTACTTACGAAATTATCACATAAAATTTCATGCAGAAGAACAATCAAGATGTGATAAGGCTTTAATTTAATGAATAAAGTACAATGTAGTTGGTTCTAGACCACCAAATCCAACAGACTCCCACATAGACTAGAGCCAACTGCTAACGAACATTAACCCGCTAGCTCCTTCATGATATTCATGCTTCTGCTGAGATAAGCCTTTAGTCATGGGGTCAGCCACGTTCTCTTCCATTGACACTCTGCTCACTGCATCTTCACACCTTTGATAGAAATCCCTCAATAGGTGATACTTCCGGAGTATGTTCTTTGTCCGTTGATGTGACCTTGGTTCTTTTGCAAGAGCCATCGCCGCAATATTATCACAATACAATGTAATGGGATCTTTACTATTAGGCACCACATCTAGATCCTGGACAATGTTCCGAATCCAGACGGCTTCTTTGGCTACATCGGAAGCTGCTATATACCCGGACTCCACTGTAGAATCGGCGACAACTGGCTGCTTTGTGCTCTTCCAGCTCACAGCTCCTCCATTGAGACAGAAAACATATCCAGATTGCGACTTTAGACCATTCTGATCTGTTTGAAAACCAGTATCATCATACCCTATAATGAAAAGCTCCTCGTCTCTTCTATACACCAGGAACATATCCTTAGTTCTTCTCAGATACTTAAGGATAGTCTTAACAGTAGTCCAATACTGTTCTCCTAGATCTGATTGATATCAGCCTACCATGCTTAGTGCATAGGCAACATCAAGCCTGGTATATAACATGGAATACATGATGGATCCTATAGCCGAAGCGTATGGGATCTTGCTCATCTTATCTTTCTCCTGTGGTGTTTGGGGACACATTTTCTTAGAGAGATGTAAGCAATGTGACACTGGAACTAATCCCCTCTTGGATTTTTCCATACTAAATCTCATTATTGTCTGTTCAATGTATGTACCCTGACATAGTCCAAGAAGCCTCTTGGATCTGTCATGAATGATCTTGATCCCTAGAATTTGGGCTGCTTCTCCTAAGTCCTTCATGGAGAAACAGTTGTTCAACCAGTCCTTAACTGACTATAAGGCTGGTACGTCATTTCCAATAAACAATATGTCATCAACATATACCACTAGGATGACGACCGCATTCCCATTAAACCGCTTATAAACACATGGCTCACATTCGTTCTTAATGAAACCAAATTCCTTTATGGATTTATCAAATAGAATGTTCCATGACCTGGATGCTTTCTTCAATCCATACATGGATTTCTATAACTTGAAAACCCATTTGGCTTCACCTGGTGTCACAAACCCTTCTGGTTGTCTCATATAGACATCTTCTTGAAGGTTCTAGTTAAGGAATGTTGTTTTGACATCCATCTTCCAAATCTCGTAGTCATGGGAAGCTGCTATGGCAAGTATGATTCTTATGGACTTAAACATGGAAACTGGCAAGAAGGTTTCATCATAGTCAATTCCTTGATGCTGTCTGAATCCTTTAGCCACTATCCTTGCTTTATAGGTGCTAACTTGACCTTCCATGTCCAGCTTTCTTTTGAATACCCATTTGCATCCAACAGGCTTTACATAAACTGGATCATCGCCCATAACCCAAACTTGGTTCTGATACATGGAATCCATCTCATAATTCATCACTTCTAGCCATCTTGCAGCTTCTGAGCTTTCTTCTGATTTCTTATAGGAGATAGGTTCATCATTATCAGACAATAATGATTCACCATCCTCTGTGACTAGGAAACCAAATCTCTCTGGTTCCCTTACCTCTCTTCATCTCCTACGCAGTACTTGTGTTTTTGGAACCTCTTCCACGGGGACCTGTGGAACTTATTCCTGTACCAACTTCTATATATCTTGAGAATCAACTTTGTCAAATTCAATCTTGCTCTCACTATCCTTCTTGAGGATGTGATCCCTCTCAAGAAAGACGACTTGTCTGGTAACAGTCACTTTCTTGTCTTGAGGGTTATATAGGCAATATCCTTTTGTTTCCTAGAGATATCCTATAAAGATACACTTCATGCCCCGAGGTTCTTGTTTGTTGCCTGAGAAGGGTTTAACAAACTCCTTGCATCCCCATACACTTGTGTGTGACAATGTGGGTTTCCTTCCATCCCATAACTCGGATGGAATTCCATTTTCCACCTTGGTGGTTACTCAGTTTAATGTGTATGCTGCAGTTTGTAATGCATATCCCCAAAAGGATAATGGATGATTCGCATGACTCATCATCGACCTCACCATGTCCAACAAGGTGCGGTTCCTCCTTTCACTAACACCATTCCACTGTGGTGTATAAGGAGGAGTGAGCTGAGATAGAATCCTAGACTCCCGTAGAAGATCGATAAACTATTGGTTCAGATATTATCCACCTCGATCTGATTGAATCTTCTTTATCTTATTACCAAGCTGATTCTCTACTACATTCTTGAATTCCCTATATTTCTCTCAGGACTCTTACTTATCCCTCATTAAATAGACATAGGAATATCTACTCAAATCATCATTAAAAGTAATGAAGTAAGAATATCCACCTCTAGCTTCTACTAGAAATGGTCCACACACATCCGTGTGTACCAATCCTAGACGCTCTATGGCCCTTTCACCTTGTCCACTAAAAGATGGCTTGGTAATTTTTCGTTGTAAACAAGTGTGACATCTATCAAGTGGTTTTAGCTCAGTAGAGTCTAAATAGCCATCTTAGCAGAGCTTTTTCAAACGCTTCTCATTCACATGACCAAGGCGGTGATGCCATAACTGGTTGATGTATGAGTCATGTGAGTTTGTTTCGTTATTGATTACCAACAATTGGTTTTCATAATTCAATACATATAAACCATTATTTAAATGTGCTATACCATAACATACGTTGTTCTTATAATATAAACAACCCTTATTTCCAAATTTAAAAACAAATCCATCCATATCCAAACAAGATACATAAATTATGTTCTTGTTAACACTAGGCACATAATAACAGTTAAGTAAAACCAAAATCATCCCAATCGGCAATGAGAGGTGGTAGTCGCCAACAGCCAACGTAGCCAACCTTGCGTCATTGGCAGCTTGAAGATCCACATCTCCTCTGGCGATCATTCTAAATCTACATGGTTCCTGCATTTGAATACAGATGTGATCCCCACAAGATGTATCTAATACACAATGTGTATAAATAGAAAGATTGCACTCGATAACAAACGCACCTTTAGCGTCCCCACACTTCTGGATGCACTTCCTCATCCAGTGGCCCTGCTTTCCATATGCAAAACACACTGGCTCCCGTTGCTTTCCCTCCCTTTGGATCTTCCCCTTCTTCGAGGGATGGTTCTCGGGGGCTTCAGACCGTTTATAAGTCTTTCCCCCTTTTCCTTGTCCTTCCTTTTCTTGTTCACCATAAGGACCACAGGTTTGTCAGGCCCCATGTCCTTATCTACCTGGAGAATAAAGTTCAGAAGCTCCGATAGACTCTACTCATTGCCGCTCATGTTATAGTTGACAATAAAGCCAGAGAACGTCTTGGGCAGTGATGATAGGATGAGATCTGTACGCAACTCATCCGAAAATTTAATCCCTAAGATGTCCAAGTGTTCAATGTAGCCAACAAGCTTGACTACATGAGGTCCAGCTGGTGTAGACTCTCCAAGCTTCATGGTAAACAAAGCATTGGAGATCTCTTACCTCTCATGTCTCACCTTCTCTTGGTAGAGATATTTAAGGTGAGATATCATGCTATACGCGTCCATGTTTTCATGTTGCTTCAAGAGATCACTAGACATGGCCGATAGAATTAAACACTGGACATATGCGGCATCATCCATGTGTTTCATGTAGAGAGATAATTCTTCATCACTAGACTCTTTCCCAGGAGCAACTGGAATAGGCTATTCCAGAACATATTATTTCCTTTCATGGTGAAGGACGACGCGTAAACGCCTCTGCCACTCTTGGAAATTGGTGCCGGTGAGAAGGTTTTCTTTTTCGAGTATGGTGCGCAATAATATTTTTGAAGTCATTTTATTTTCGTTTCTACAAATTAAGATGAGCAAAGGTTTAGTACTTTATTACAAAAATTGAGACAAATAAATAAATTAATACTTATTAGTCTCCCACTATTTTATCGAAATCCAATAGTCCTCACAATTGACTTCAGAATATTCTGTTGCGTGAATATTCTAGTGGCAAGGATCCATATTTCCCTTCGCATTACCCCAACTAGGGTTGGTCAAGAAACATGAAGGGTTTTAGGTAGGAATTCCAAATTCCAACTGCATTAACTCGCAGCTCCTTGATCTGCTGAGTGGACTCCCTAATCCCGAAATCCTTCTTTGATTTCCTCAACCTTTGCCTCTTGGTCACACCAAGTCCTGCTGTGGCAGTCAACCCTTGATGCGAACCAAGTCAAGTCAACTCAAAACCATGAATTAGTATTCCCCGATAATTGAATGCACCCCAACTAGGGTTGTTCAAGCACTTTGAACTATGGTTCGATTCTAACCAAGATTATGGAAGGCTATGCTGACTTAATATTTATTTTGATGTATTTTATCCTTATACGTAAATTGAAATTTTATTATCTTTGATTACATGATTTTTAATATTAAGTGGGATATACTGAAGTGATTAACCATGTCTAAGATAATATTTACGTATAAGCCGATTTTATGTTAGTTCCATCTTTCATGATCGTTTAATTCATTAATTGTGTGATCGTGACAACACACCACGATAAATAAACCATGAAACTGACAGAAATAAAATAAATGGTATGATCATGAGCTTTTCTATTGGTTAGTTTTTCTAGCAGTTGATAAATTAACCCAAGACCTAGGGGATAAACACCTTGAACCTTTCCGGTTCGTGTTTACAGATTTCCACATGTCCACCTTTGTATCTCCTTGGATTGGTTTCACCTTGGCTCCTTACTTGAGCCGACTCCACTAGCTTGAGAGCTCCATCCATTACATATGCATTTATCTCACACGCAGGTGAGGGGTAAAAGGAGTTTTTACATAAAAGAATCCTTGGGAGCGTAGGCCACACATATTAATGAGGAGATGGCTCTATGGCCAACAAATTTAATTTAAATAAATAAATTAAAAGAAACCATTCACATACAAAGGTCTCGGTCTAGCTCATGATCATCCATACATGCAACGATATTTACGCATAAATAAAACTAGCATTCAATTCTTTAATCATTTTTGTTTAAGATAAATCACGATCGAATAAATTAAATATCTTTAATTAATCAATCCTTTAATCTTAAATACCTTTTTCTTAATTTCCTTGAGATTCTCATCCATCATAATTTTAAACAAATAAATTCATTTAAAATTATCCTTGTATGTAACTTGTACTTTGGAGGCAACCCGGTGAATTCCCATTTATTATGCAGATGTTAAATTAAACACATATATATAAAAAACCTATCACGTGTTGTGCCTCAGCTTTACACCTGCACCATGGTACACGTCTCAAGGGTTTGTATAATATAATAATAAATTTTAATAAATCTGCATAATTTGGGTGAGTAAATGGCATGTAGTTTGGACTACATGGCGTGTACTTTTATTCACCGTCCATCCGAAATACACGCCTGGGGCATGGTGTGTTAATGTTCTTTGGAAATTTTCAGATTACACGGTGTGTACAGTGGGACACATGCCGTGTAGTTTCCGCGTTATAGGGTTTCCAGCCGGGCAGGCCGTGTATAGAGTACACGACCCAACCATAACCCGAAGGGACTACACACCGTGTTCATTAGACCACATTGCGTGTATTCCGGAAAATTTGTGCCACCTGTTTTTGGTCAACAAACGGTGTCTTAAATTCTTAGAAATATTCCAATACACTACCTTATTTGGCGGATTAGTCAAAGCATTGAACCTAGACTAAACGACATGTACATCCGAATACACACCATGTATTCTGGTGTTATACGACCAGAAACATTTGGCTCCTCCAGACGAGTTCCTCTATTTTATTTTAATCAAAATTAAAAGAAAAATTTGTTTCTATGAGGTGAACAAAAAACGAGGGAGGATGAATAGATCTTTATATTCATATTTCCAGAATGATTAAACTTGAATTGAAATAACTAAATTACTAAATGCGTAAATTACCAATGAAAAACTAAATAATTATAATCAACGATATTACCGCTCTGATAATACTTGTAGGTTCCGAGTGTAGCGGAAGCACGTTGGTGGGTTTTCCCAAGTTTAATTTTTACGTTACACAATGTTCAATCCGAGATCTATCACGATATAAAACGCCGAATCTTCAGAATAGAATGAAGAACGAAAAGAGAGAAGAGTCCCGGAACCCTTGAGAAGGATCATCATATGTTCATCATAATTAATTTAATTAATGCATAAGAATTACCTAATTGGAATTATTTCTTCATTGATGGGTCCGGTCACAATTTGGTGATCCGTCATTGCGTCATAGAATCCAAGTGTAGGATTCCTCTAGCGGTGATCCACACTTGTGTCATGTATCTCCAAACATCACCGAAGGGATATCCGGGTGATAGCGCGGAGGAACCTTCGCTTGCGATGTCTGCCTTCCACCACCTTGATCCGGTGGAGGATATTTCTCTCATAACTTGAGGGCGTTCTTGGTGGAAATAAATTTCTCTCTTGGCTTGAGAGTATTTACGAATCCGTTGTGCACAACAATGGCTCTTTAAAATGTTGGGGTTGTGAGGATATGTATAATCGGGTTTGAAGTTAATAGAGTTATGACAATAAATAAACGTGTTACGCGTTTTATTTATTTCATTAACACTTATTGAAAACCCCCATGTCGAATTATTAATTTCTTGACATGCACCCATGCTGATTGTAATAAATATCATTTATTAAAACAATATTAAATCCTCAAAATATCGACTGGAAAAACTACAAGGCGTGTAATAATTAATACACGGCGTGTACTTGTTTTCTATAAAACTACAGGGTCTGTATATTTAATATACACGACGTGTACTTTTATTTTCCATTTTTCTCTACCACATTAATTAGACCTTGAGTAATGACTATTTATTTCTTAAATAAATGTAACTACATTACTCGCTAATAAATATATTATTTCATCCATAGTATATTCTCTCGAATAACTAGTGTCAAAATAAATGTAATCAGACATCCTTAAATAATTATTAAACCACAATCAAGAATAATATTAATTTAACTTGTTAAATTAATATTTAACTGAGATACGTGGACACACTTAGTGTGTGACCCCCTAGGCCTCTTTCTCAGTGGCATTAGGCTGAACCTACCTAAAGTACAAGGTTAGCGTATCGCAACACGACAAGGCACCCATTGAGAAAGAAGTTAACGCCACAGTGACGTGTCACCTCCTATGAACTCTTACTGTTTAATATAATCCCTTTGTCTCGATATCTCCAATAAAGCGGGTTGCATTCTAGTGCCATCAACCCACGTGCTTAATTATTCTTTCTTTGACTTCCTGGAATTGAAATTGCCCATACCTTACCATGGAAATGGATTTATTTAGGCTATATCAATTCCATCAAAGGGCCTGAGATATCTACTTCTGTTATGGAACGGAAGCCAAAAATCCTTTCTCGCATTATCTATTAATGCGGTATTACTCGTGACGCACCCAACGTATCCTACCTCGCTGCGAACAGTGTGTCATCATAGTTTTCGTCAATACATCTAAGTACACGAGTTTTAAAACCCATTAATAATAATCTTAAAGTCTAAGGACCAATACACACGTCCACAGATAGGAACATCCAATGACACTATGAAATGTGGATTTCCTACTGGCTGGTCTCATTCTCATAATATCCTCCTAGATATTACCAAGGGCGCACACCATGAGAAGGTGCCTCAAAGTTTTATTATTCCTCCACCCTAATGACCTGTATTAATTGTGTCCCTCAAATAATATCATCCGGCCATAGAACATACATTCATGAACAATGTTATGGCCCTTCCGGGTTCTCATCATAGCAGGGATCAGCTACGACCCTTTAATGCAACAGCTGTCCTTAATAAATTATCACATAAAATGTCACGAAGAAGAACAATCAAGATGTGATAAGGTATTTATTTAATGAATAAAGTAAAAGTAGTTTGTTCTAGACCACCAAATCCAACAGACTCCCACTTAGACTAGAGCCAACTGATAACAACCTGTAACCCGCTAGCTCTCACATGATATTCATGCTTCTGCTGAGATAGGCCTTTTGTCATGTGGTCCACCACGTTCTCTTCTGTGGAGACTCTGCTCACTGCAACTTCGCCCCTTTGATAGAAATCCCTCAAGAGGTGATACTTCCAGAGTATGTTCTTTTTCCATTGATGTGACCTTGGTTCTTTTGCAAGAGCCACTGCCGTAATATTATCACAATACAATGTAATGAGATCTTTACTACTAGGCACCACATCATGCTCCTGGACAATGTTTCGAATTCAGAAGGCTTCTTTGGATGCATCAAAAGACACTATATACTCGGACTCTGCTGTATAATCAACGAAAACTGGCTACTTTGAACTCTTCCAGCTCACAGCTCCTCCATTGAAATAGAAAACATATCCAGATTGCGACTTCAGATCATTCTGATCTGTTTGAAAACCCGCATCAGCATACCCTCTAATGACAAGCTCCTCGTCTCCTCCATACACCAGGAACATATCCCTAGTTCTTCTCAGATACTTAAGGATAGTCTTAACAGTAGTCCAATGCTGTTCTCCTAGATCTGATTGATATCTGCCTACCATGCTCAGTGCATAGGCAACATCAAGCCTGGTACATAACATGGCACACATGATGGATCCTATAGCCGAAGCGTATGGGATCTTGCTCATCCTATATTTCTCCTATTGTGTTTGGGGACACATTTTCTTAGAAACATGTAAGCCAGGTGACACAGGAACTAATCCCCTCTTTGATTTTTCCATACTAAATCTCATTAGTATCTGTTCAATGTATGCACCCTGACTTAGTCCAAGAAGCCTCTTGGATCTGTCATGAATGATCTTGATCCCTAGAATGTAGGCTGCTTCTCCTATGTCCTTCATGGAGAAACAGTTGTTCAACTAGTCCTTAACTGACTGTAAGGCTGGTACGTAATTTTCAATAAACAATATGTCATCAACATATACCACTAGGATGACGACCACATTCCCATTAAACCTCTTATAAACACATGGCTCACATTCGTTCTTAATGAAACCAAATTCTTTTATGGCTTCATCAAATCGAATGTTCCATGACCTGGATGCATGCTTCAATCCATACATGGATTTATGCAACTTGAAAACCCATTTGGCTTCACCTGGTGTCACAAACCCTTCTGGTTGTCTCATATAGACATCTTCCTGAAGGTTCCAGTTAAGGAATGTTATTTTGACATCCATCTTCCAAATGTCATAGTCATGGGAAGCTACTATGGAATGTATGATTCTTATGGATTTAAAAATGGAAACTGGCGATAAGGTTTCATCATAGTCAATTCCTTAATGATGTATGAATCTTTTAGCTACTAGCCTTACTTTATTGGTGCTAACTTGACCTTCCATGTCCAGGTTTCTTTTGAATACCAATTTGCATCCAACAGGCTTTACATCAACTAGCTCATTGACCAGAACCCAAACTTGGTTCTGATACATGGAATCCATCTCATAATTCATAGAATCTAGCAATCATGAAGCTTCTGAGCTTTCTACTACTTTCATATAGGAGAGAGGTTCATCATTATCAAAAAATAATGATTCACCATCCTCGGTGACTAGGAAACCAAATCTCTCATGTTCCCTTACCTCTATTGATCTCCTACGCAGTACTTGTGTTTCTGGAACCTCTTCCACGGGGACCTATGGAACTTATTCCTGTACCAACATCTGTGTATCTTGAGAATCAACTTCGTCAAAGTCAATCTTGCTCCCACTATCCTTCTTGAGGATGTGCTCCCTCTCAAGAAAGACGGCTTGTTTGGCGACAATCACTTTCTTGTATTGAGGGTTATATAGGTAATATCCTTTTGTTTCCTTGGGATATCCTATAAAGATACACTTCGTGCCCCGAGGTGCTAGTTTGTTGCCTGAGAAGGCTTTAACAAACACCTATCATCCCCATACACTTGTGTGCGACAAAGTGGGTTTCCTTCCATTCCATAACTCGGATGGAATTCCATTTTCCACATTAGTTGGTACTCAGTTTAATGTGTATACTGCAGTTTGTAATGCATATCCCCAAAAGGATAATGGATGATTCGCATGACTCATCATCGACCTCACCATGTCCAACAAGGTGCAGTCCCTCCTTTCACTAACACCATTCCACTGTGGTGTATAAGGAGGAGTGAGGTTATATAGAATCCCATACTCCCATAGAAGATCGATGAACTCTTGGTTCAGATATTCTCCACCTCGATTCGATTGAAGCTTCTTTATCTTCTTAGCAAGCTCATTCTCTACTACATTCTTGAATTCATTAAATTTATCTAAGGACTCTGACTTATACCTCATTAAGTAGACATAGGAATATCTACTCAAATAATCAGTAAAAGTAATGAAGTAAGAATATCCACCTCTAGCTTCTACTGGAAATGGTCCACAAACATCCATGTGTACCAATCCTAGAAGCTCTATGGCCCTTTCACCTTGTCCACCAAAAGTCGGCTTGGTCATTTTTCGTTGTAAACAAACGTGACACCTATCAAGTGGTTTTAGCTAAGTAGAGTCTAAATAGCCATCTTGGCAGTGCTCTGTCAAACGATTCTCGTTTACATGAATAAGGTGATGATGCCATAAATGGGTGATGTATGAGTCATGTGAGTTTGTTTCGTTATCGATCTCCAAAACTTGGTTTTCGTAATTCAATACATATAAACCATTATTTAAATGTGCTATACCATAACATACATTGTTCTTATAAAATAGACAACCCATATTTCCAAATTTGAAAACAAATCCATCCATATCCAAACATGATACAAAAGTTATGTTCTTGGTAACACTAGGCACATAATAACAGTTATGTAAGAACAAAATCATCCCAATTGGCAATGAGAGGAGGTAGTCGCTAATATCCAACGTAGCCAACCTTGCGCCATTGGTAGCGTGAAGATCCACCTCTCTTCTGGCGATCTTTCTAAATCTACAGGGTTCCAGCTTTTGAATACAGATGTGAGCCCCACTAGCTGTATCTAATACACAATGTGTAGAAATAGAAAGATTTCACTCGATAAAAAACGCACCTTTAGCGTCCCCACGCTTCAGGGTGCAGTTCCTCTTCCAGTGGCCCTACTTGCCACATGCAAAACACACTGCCTCCTATTCCTTGCCCTCCCTCTAGATCTTCCCCTTCTTCGAGGGACGGTGCTCGGGGGATTCAGACCATTTATAAGTCATTGGCCCATTTGCCTTGTCCTTCCTTTTCTTGTTCACCATAAGGACCGCAGGTTTGTTATGCCCCATGTCCTTATCTACCTAGAGAATAAAGTTCAGAAGCTCTGATAGACTCTTCTCATTGCCTCTCATGTTATAGTTGACAATGAAGCTAGAGAAGGTCTTGGGTAGTGATGATTGGATGATATCCATACGGAACTCATCCAAAAATTTAATCCCTAAGATGTCCAAGCATTCAATGTAGCCAATAAGCTTGACTACCTATGGCCCAGCTGGCGCAGACTCTCCAAGCTTCATGGTAAACAAAAAATTTGAGATCTATTACCTCTCATGTCTCGCCTTCTCTTGGTAGAGATCATTAAGGTGAGACATCATGCTATACGCATCCATGTTTTCATGTTTCTTCAAGATATCATTAGACATGGCTGATAGCATGAAACACTGGATATCTATGGCATCATCCATGTGTTTCATGTAGAGAGATAATTTCTCATCACTAGCCTCTTTCCCAGGGGCAACTTGAATAGCCTCTTCCAGAACATATAATTTCCTTCCATGGCGAAGGACGACGCGTAAACACCTCTACCACTCTTGGAAATTGGTGCTGGTGAGAAGGTTTTATTTTTCGAGTATGGAGCACAATGATATGTTTGAAGTCATTTTCTATCTGTTTCTACAAATTAAGATGAGCAAAGGTTTAGTACTTTATTACAAAAATTGAGACAAATAAATAAATTAATACTTATTAGTCTCCCACTATTTTACCGAAATCCAATAGCCCTCACCATTGAATTTGGAATATTTGGTTGCGTTAATATTCTAGTGGCAAGGATCCATATTTCCCTTCGTATTACCCCAACTAGGGTTGGTCAAGCAACTTGAAGGGTTTTAGGTAGGCATTCCAAATGTCAACTGCATTAAATCGCATCTCCTTGACCCGCTGAGTGGACTCCCCAATCCTGAAATCCTTTTTTTATTTCCTCAACCTTTGCCTCTTGGACACACCAAGTCCTGCTGTGGCAGTCAACCCTTGATGCGAACCAAGTCAAGTCAACCCAAAACCATGAATTAGTATTCCCCTATAATTGAAAGCACCCCAACTAGCATTGTTCAAGCACTTTTAACTATGGTTTGATTCTAACCAAGATTGTAGAAGGCTATGCCGACTTAATATTTATTTTGATGGATTTTATCCTTTTACGTAAATTGAAATTTTATTATCTTTGATTACATGCTTTTTAATATTAAGTGGGATATACTTAAGTGATTAACCATGTCTAAGATAATATTTATGTATAAGCCGGTTTTATTTTAGTTCCATCTTGCATGCTCGTTTAATTCATTAATTGTGTGATCGTGACAACACACCACAATAAATAAACCATGCAACTGACAGAAATAATATAAATGGTATTATCATGAGCTTTTCTATTGCTTATTTTATCTAGGAGTTGATAAACTAACCCAAGACCTAGGAGAGAAACACCTTGAACCTTTCGGGTTTGTGTTTACAGCTTTCCACCTATCCACCTTTGTATCTCCTTGGATTGGTTTCACCTTGGCTCCTGACTTGAGCCGCCTCCACTAGCTTGGGAGCTCCATCCATTACATATTCATTTATCTCACACACAGGTGAGGGGTAAAAGGGGTTTTTACATAAAAGAATCCTTGGGAGCGTAGGCCATACATATTAATGAGGAGATGCCTCACAGGCCAACAAATTTAATTGAAATAAATAAATTAAAAGATATCATTCACATACAAAGGTCTCGGTCTAGCTCGTGATCATCCATACATGCAACGATATTTACGCATAAATAAAACTATCATTCTATTCTTTAATCATTCTTGTTTAAGATAAATCATGCTCAAATCAATTAATTATCTTTAATTAATCAATCCTTTTATCTTAAATCCCCTTCTCTGAATTTACTTGAGATTCTCATCCATAATAATTTTAAACAAATAATTTCATTTAAAATTATCCTTGTACATAACTTGTACCATGGAGGCAACCTAGTGAATTCCTATTTATTACTCAGATGTTAAATTAAACACATATATATAAAACACCTATCACGTGTTGTGCCTCAACTTTACGCCTGCACCATGGTACACGTCTCAAGGGTATGTATAATATAATAATAAATTTTAATAAATCTGGGTAATTTGGGTGAGTACACAGCGTGTAGTTTCGACTACACGGCGTGTACTTTTCTTCACCATCCATCCAAAGTACACGCCTGGGGATAGGGCGTGTTAATGTACTTCGGAAATTTTTAGAGTACACGGTGTGTACAATGGGACACATGCCGTGTAGTTTTCGCGTTACATGGTTTCCAGCCGGGCAGGCCGTGTACAGAGTACACGACCCAACCCTAACCCGAAGGGACTACATGCCGTGTTCATTAGACAACACAGCGTGTATTCCAAAAACTGTGTGCCACCTGTTTTTGGTCAACACATGGTGTCTTAAATTCTTATAAAGAATACAATACACGACCTGATTTGGTGGATCACTCAATGCATTGAACCTAGACTAAACTACATGTACTGCTGAATAAATGTCGTGTATTCTGATGTTATACGACCAGAAACGTTTGACTCCTCCGTATGAGTTCCTCTATTTTATTTTAATCAAAATTAAACGAAAAATTCGTTTCTTTGAGGTGAACGAGAAACGAGGGAGGAGGAATAGATCTCGATATTCAGATTTATAGAACGATTAAACATGAACTGAAATAACTAAATTATTAAATGCGTAAATTACCAATGAAAAACTAAATAATTATAATCAACTATATTACTGCTCTGATAATACTTGTAGGTTCCGGGCGCAGCGGAAGCACGTTGGTGGGTTTTCCCAACATTAATTTTAACGTTACACAATGTTTAATATGAGATTTGTCATGATATAAAACGCCGAATCATCGAAATAGAATGAAGAAAAAAAAGAAAAGAAGAGTCCTGGAACCCTTGAAGAGGATCATCATAGTTGATTATAATTAATTTAATTAATGCATAAGAATTACCTCGTTGGAATTCTTTCTTCGTTGATGTGTCTGGTCATGATTCGGTGATCCGTCATTGCGTCATAGAATCCAACTGTAGGATTCCTCTATCGGTGATCCACACATGTGTCACGTATCTCCGGACGTCGCTGAAGGGATATCTGGGTGCTAGCACGGAGGAAACTTCGCTTGTGATGTCCACCATCGACTGCCTTAATCTGGTGGAGGATCTTGCTCTCGTAATTTGAGGGCGTCCTTGGTGGAAAGGGATTTCTCTCTTGGCTTGAGAGTATTTTTAAATCCATTGGGCAAAAAAATGTCTCTGTAAAATGTTGGGGTTGCGAGGATATTTATAATGGGGTTTGAGGTTAATAGAGTTATGAAAATAAATAAACGTGTTACGCGTTTTATTTATATCATTAACACTTATTGAAAACCCCCATGTCAAATTATTAATTCCTTGACATGCACCCATCCTGATTATAATAAATATCATTTATTAAAACAATATTAAATCCTCAAAATACCGACTGGGAAAACTACATGGCGTGTAATAATTAAAACACGGCGTGTACTTGTTTTCCAAAAAACTACATAGTGTGTATATTTAATATACATGGTATGTAATTTTATTTTCCATTTTTCTCCACCACATCTATTAGACCTTGAGTAATGTCTATTTATTTCTTAAATAAATGTAACTACATTACTCGCTAATAAATATATTATTTCGTCCACAATATATTCTCTCGAATAACTGGTGTCAAAATAAATGAGATCAGGCATACTTAAACAATTATTAAACCACAGTCGAGAATAATATTTATTTAATTTGTTAAATTAATATTTAACTGAGATACATGGACACACTTAGTGTGTGACCACCTAGGCCTCTTTCATAGTGGCATTAGGCTGATCCTGCCTAAAGTCCAAGGTTAGCATCTAGAAACACGCCAAGGCACCCATAGAGAATGAAGTTAATGCCACAATGATGTGTCACCTCCTACGAACTCTTACTGTTTAATATAATCCCTTTGTCTCAATATCTCCAATCAAGCGGGTTGCATGCTAGTGCCATCAACCCATGTGCTTAATTATTCTTTCGTTGACTTCTCGGAATTGAACTTGCCCATACCTTACCACGACCATGGATTTATTTAGGCTATATCAATTCCATCAATGGGCCTGAGATATCTACTTCTGTTATGGAATGGAAGGGAAAAATCCTTTCTTGCATTATCAATTAATGCGGTGTTACTCGTGACGCACCCAATGTATCCTACCTCGCTTCAAACAGTGTGTCTTCATAGTTTTTGTCAATACATCTAAGTGCGCAAGTTTTAATACCCATTAATAATAATCTTAATGTCTAAGGACCAATAGACACGTCCGCAGATAAGAACATCCAAGGACACTATGAAATGTGGATTTCCTACTAGCGGGTCTCGTTCATAATATCCTCCTGGATATTACCAAGGGCTCACACAATGAGAAGGTGCCTCAATGTTTTATGAGTCCTCACCCCTAATGACCTGTATTATTTGTGTCCCTCAAATAATATCATCCAGCCATAGAACATACAATCATGAATAGTGTTATGGCACTTCTGGGTTCTCATCATAGCAGGGATCAGCTACGACCCTTTAATGCAATAGCTGTCCTTATGAAATTATTACATGACATGTCACGCAGAAGAATAATCAAGATGTGATAAGGCTTTTATTTAATGAATAAAGTACAAATTAGTTGGTTCTAGACCACCAACTCCAACAGTTCAAATCATCAGAGTATACCCAAATGCTTCTATTGGATAATAATTAAGTTATGATACTACCGAAGATAAAGAGGAATAATTAAGAATTCTTATTTTTTTATTAAAGTATTGTGGCATTTGAATATTATATTAATGATGTACATGTTATAAGAGTTGTAGAGTATATAAGGATTGAACTATAGTACTATTTCATTAAGGATTTGAGATTGTGTGGAACAATGAAAAGTGACTTAATGGCATGTTAAATTTTGGGAAAATATATGGTTAAGTGAAAGATAAACCTTAATATGATTGTGATACTGAGGTAGTGATTTTGGAATAAGATATGATTGATTTGGAAAAATTATATTGGATATTCTTGATTAACTTTAAACTTATTAATGATTTTTATATTCCATCATTGAAGGAGTTTACAAAAATTTTGGATATAAAGAGTATATCCTATATTCAATAAGGAATAAGGGAGAATGATTGTAATAAATATGGTTATATGATAATTTATGGTGTAACTTTATTTTAATAGAATATATGATCAAGGTATTCATATGTTATTATGTGAAAAGAAGGATCTTCATTGTGTTTACCTTCTTTATAAATTCTGGACTGTGAGTTTGGACAGAAGTATTTTTGCTAAGTCTAAAGGTTGGAATCAATTATGTTTGACATTAAATACTATTGTTAATGTTAAATCATTTCTTGAGATTATTTTTGGTTTGACATAAATAGGACAACCCGGGGGTCGTGCGACAACCCATCGTGTTCGGTAAGCCCGTAAGACTTGAACCCACAACTGAAGGGTGACAAGGGTGCATCACCTACTACTAGCCTACATGATTTCATAGCTTGTATAATGTAGGTTTCTTAATGGTTATAATATATAAATTATAAATTCATTTTTTTTGAACCCTATACGATTACGATAAATAGAATATTTTTAAATTCTATTATCATATGGAGTAAAAGATGAGTTTATAGAAGGAATTAGTTGAAGGATGAAACACTAATTGTTAAGTGTGTATATATATATATATATATTCACACTTATTCTATGAATAAAATAATTCTTAAACATTAGGGAAGGAATCTTAAAATCCAAAATGTGTTATCCTAATACCATATGTTTTTTTGAACTGATGATATTTTACATCATCTTAGATTGATAGCTTTGATGCCATCAATTTTAAACTTGTTTTTGATTGATAGCTTCAATATCTCCAAATAAATTTTTATGTTTTCCCCCATATATTTTTCTCTATTTTCCACCAATTTTCTCCTAATCGATATCATAAATTGGTGGTGACTTTTTCATTTCCCTTTCCCTCTTATTGAGAATAAATTTTATTCAACAAAATTCTGATGTGGGTTTTCCACAAAGGTATTTTTCTATTTTTAAACTTTTATTTTTGAATAACATATTCTAATTGAGAGGAAAAATTTATTGAATGTGGAAAAAATGTAACACCCCATGATTTCATAGTACGTTATCTAATTAAAGTAATTCAATAGCATGCACAACAGGGAACACCGAGTTTGAGTGCACCACAACTTACAAAACAAACCGTTCAAAAAGTGGTTATGAATAGTATTAACTACATTTCAAATATTATATACTATATATAATTTTAATATCCATAGTATGTTTTTCATAGACATAATATAAAATCAAATTTATTTTTTTCGGATAAAATAAGTATTTTTCAAAAAATACAATTTTCCACCTTTTAATAGCGAACCCTTTTTAAAACCAATATTTGAAAATATTATATATTCAATTTAATAAAATTAAATTATTCATTATAATCATGACTTATAAATTTAGTATGGATAATTTTCATATTTTGATGAATAGTGAAAATTGCTAAATTTTAATTAAAAACAACATTTTTAATCCAAATAATTAATAGTGATAAATTTATGAATTTGAATGGTTTGGAAGTGAAATTAGATTATATTTATTTCATTTAATACAATTTAGGTAATTATAATTAATTTTAAATTTAAATTTGACATAAAAAATTGTCAATCTTTTGATAGTTATTGTTTTATAAAAACAAATTTTTTGTTTTGACAACGTGAATTATTTTTAAATTAATTTCTGCCACTTATGTTTTTTGAATTTGGAAAAATGTATTTCATATTTGGAATCAGAAGGTCGAAATTTTGTAAATAGGTAACTTTAATTTTTAAACATTAGGAATTTTTACTTTAGTAAATATTTTATTTAACGTGGTTAAATGGGTAAATCCAATAAATAAGGATAAAAAATAATATTATAATAATAATAAATTACCCAAACACGTGTCCTAACACTATATTTTGATACGTTTCCAACCATGGGTATCCTTGGGTCGGTTTAGGAACCCCTTGGAGGCTCATGGGAGTGATAATGACATTTTATATTAAATAATCTAAAGTAAAGACAAAAAATAACAAAAGAAAATATCTTTGAGTAAAAAAAAATTATATGAGGTTATATAATTGATTTATTCGACTATAAATATAAATTATAAAGATAACAAACTTCCAAGATTAGGATAATTTTTTAAATTTTGTAGACATAAAATAAATATATTCATATATGACACAATAATGATGTAGTATTTCCCTTATTACTGAAATAATCAAATAAAAGATATTATAAATACTAAAATAAATATAATTTAAAAGTTTTGAGGCCATAAAAAAACTTTATATGTGACTAATACATTTTAGGTTCTATTAAATGTATTTATTTAGAATTAATAAAGTTGTTTGTACTTTAACAAAAATCAATTAATAAATAATGATAAAATTGTCACAAATGAGTTTTTAAAACAAATTCAATATTATTGGATGATATAATAATCATGAAAACATTTGGTTTAGAAAAAGGATTAAATAATGATATTTTTATCATTAATTAACCACTTGGGGTTCCCTTGAAATTTTAACGAATGTTTATTAACCATATAATATAAAAATACGAAGAGACAAAGTAAATGTAAAACTATTTAACTAACAGTTAAATCAAAATGATAATGTCAATATAGTAACCCAAACCTGTATAAAACCTATTTTTTGAGTGATTTACGAACCATCCCCACCATAGACTCTAAATAATTTAATTTTTAGCCGTTATAAAGTGAAAATAATTTTATTATAAAATTATAATTCAATCTTTTCCTAAGGCTCCCCTCACCCCTCTTATAAAATCACACTTCCCCGTCTCTCATATTCACACCATCAAAGCCATTTGGATCGGAAAAACCCAAACCAAATATCCTCCAAACTATCCTCCTTTAATCTGAGTGGCCTTAATTTAGTCATAAAGACAGCATAAAGAGACCTTTTGATCAAATCAATAGGAAGAACCTAAAGAAGAGGTAAATATTACATCACCTCTTTCATATTCTTATCTTCTTCCACTTCATATTTCTTTATTTTTTCCATTCTCAAAGAATAACTCTAGTATCATCAATATACTGTGATGTTATTATAAAAATTGTACAACCATATTCATTATTCTATTACTCATATAAATGAAAAAGTCACCATACATGTGTACGTGCGTATTAGCATCTCCATGTCATGGTGTAGTTTGTTTTTCAAACACTTCGTCATTTGGATGGGTATAATAATGATTATAAATGATGTAAATAAGAAATATAACATAATAATTATTCTATTCATATGATATACCATCCAATTATAAAAGATTTTAATATCAAAAAGATTATATTGTCGCTCATGCGTATGTACAAATTACAGTCTCCATGAACGCGATGAGATTAATTCCCTATCATATCCATTAAAAAATAATTTATTTTTGATGATTAAAAATAATGTTTAACGACATAATATCATTCTGAATATGATTAAGATACATCTTATCCTTAAAAATCATCAATTATGTGACAAATCATATAAAGTAAAATGAACCAGTTGACACCTAAAACGATGATACTACTGAAATATCATTAACTAAGAAATATTTGAAGATCATATATGATATCAAATTAGTGTATATGGTTCTTTTATAATTTAATAATAATGATTTCATAGTTATACAGGAGGTTAACCTACACTCAACCAAGGAAAATTATATAGTAAGGGTTAAATCAACCATCTCTTTATCATTCGAGGTCGTTTTTATGTATGTATCTACTGGGACCTCTTTATCATCCACATCCATGTTATATAAAATGTATTTCAAAACATTTTTACGATTTACTAGACAATGGGTTAATGTCATTTACACCCTTATTTGTCCTTATATGTTTTGGAAGTAATATTTGCATCATTTTCCAAACAAGGCACCTTACGACCTTTATGATAAAATTAAGGTAAGAATGTTTTTAAATTATTCATTGGGCGCGGTTATTGTCCACCATTATAACATCATCAATGATTCCCTTACATGATTATAATAATAATTTCAAAATAATTGTTTTGTTTTATAATGACATGAATTTTAAATGATTTCAAAATAGAAAGATATGCTTCTATTAAATAATTTTCATTTCATCTACGTAAACATCCTTTGATGGATTTTAAATTAGTTTGAAGTTGATCAATTATGATACAAATATTCCATTATGTATTTTTTTACTGTGGATGTGTTATTTTTATACCATTCTAGTTTTTTTTTAATTTATTGACATTTCATATGCTTGTTTTAATATGAATGTTTATGTTATAATTTAACACTTTAATATAGATAATGTATAGGATGTAGTAAGTGATGGGTGGATCCCTCTATAGCTTCTCGGTGCATTTGTAGGTCTAATGACACAACTAGACGTGGAATTGGCCGAGGCTTTTCCCAATTTGATATATGGTTTTGGATGAGGCCTAAATCATTTTTAGATGTCCTATATGAGGCTTTCACAAAATGTTTCAGATTGTCTGACATTATACATTTCATCATTATTAAAATAATTTTGATGGTTCATGTAGTCATTTGACTAGTAGAATACCCATTATTATGTTTTATTATTTCATTATTTACTCAGCTCACATTCCTTCCATAAAAGTGTTCATGTTTATTATTTGTAAAGGAATATGTTTTCAATTTTTCAACATGCTTAATATTTATGTTATCATATGGTGTATTCTATACCCTTGTTGAGCGTCTGAGCTCACCCCTTTCTATGTTTTATTTTTCCCAGGATTCCAAGATGTGTATTATGATTGATATGCAGGGTTAAGAAAAGGGAATAATGGAATTCATGAAGGATTATTTATGTTGTGTTTTATGTTATAAAGTGTAACGTAACATTCATGTATTTAATTTATTTTCCAAGACTGCTAAACTGATCAGTCCTTCGAGACTTGATTCATTGTAATCATGCCAATGTATTAAAAGAACGCATCGACTCTGGTTAACTGGGGTCAGGGCCTTACTCCCCTCATCCCTCTTATAAAAGTCCCCCACCTCTACCAACTAACTCACACCTCTAAAGCCCATTTGATCTTCCACAATCTACTAAAATAATCTCCCAAAATTCCTAATTTCCTTCTAGAAGCCTTGACATGGGAATAAGGACATTCAAGAAATCATTTTGGCTTTAATCAATAGAAGTTACCCAATTTTTATGTAATGCATTCTCTCGTGTTATTTTTGTTTAATTTCATTATCCATTACCTATGCTATTTATTTTCAATGATTAAATAATAACACTATCATCATCAATATAATAATATTTTTATGAGAAATATTTTAACTACACTTACATGCACCTTCATCTAATGGATACGAACATACTGTTTCTATGTATGGGAAACTACTACCTCACGACATGATGATTTTTCAATTTTATCATAACACCTCTAATGGTGTCCAATATAATGGAACATTATCTATACAGGATATATAATATATTAATATTTTCTATATGCTTCAATTATTTTTATTTACAACCTACGTTTATGCATTCCATAATGTGTTAATACGATAATTTTATTTGAAGAAGTGCGGACCACCAACCCTCAAAGTTATACAACACATTCATGACCTAAATTGAACATATTAAGGATGAAATTAATGAAATTAATGAACTTATGTATCATATATAACCTATATATTATACTGTAATTATTATATACCTATGTATCTTTAATTTTTTATTCCTTTAACATGACATAGAAATGATAGGTAGCGTTTATGCGTACATATGACATACCATCCTCATTTCTTATTTCCAAATGTTATGAAGTATTATAAATACATATATCGTGATATATTTGTTATTTAAATAATAAATAATACTCTATAGATAATGGACTGATTACCACAGGTATAATTTTTGTCAAAACATGTTTATTTATTTACTCAAATACCGAATATCGACAAAACATCCAATATAAACTCAAATAATTTATTAATTACTATAACATGGAAACAAGTTATATAAAAGGAATAAAAAAATTTAAAAAGGTTCTCAAGAAAGTATAAATTAACTTATGTTTATTATTCAGTATTATATTGAATGAACAAGGAAAGTTGAACTTGAGGTATGGGAAATCATAACACAATCATCATTTATTGAGTTAAATATCCATGAAATTGGTTTTTTTCCAAAGAATTTTTTTGAATGAACTATTATAGTTTCACATTGATTATCCACTTTTATTGGGTTTATTTATATTTTTCACACATATTTATTTCATTTTTTATCAATAACTTAATGACATGATATCATTAAGAGAATTTGTCATAGTATCCATACATCGATACATATTTTTATTTATATATGATGTAATTTTAGGCGTCATATAATCAACCCCTTTGACATTTAATTTCATACAACATTTTTTAAAAGGAATATTTTTTTTAAAATGTATTTTACTAAATGAAAAAAGGAGTTTTTATTTTTAACTTACATGGTGACAATGGCCTTTCTTTCCCCACACACATTATTTTATATTTGGATTATTCTAAAAGAAGTAATGATTTTAAAAGGAAAATAAAATACCATATTAATTTTTAGGTATTTTTTATTGAAAATTGTTTTTATAATGGATTGATTATATCAATATGTGGATATGATGCCATGTGATTGCAATGTGGAAATGTTATTTTTTTCCTTTGTGTGTGTTCATATGTTAAGGTTATGTTATTGTTCTTTAAAATTTCTTAATGTATATGGGTGGTTCTGTTATAAACTGAGGGAATGTGGTCCCCTGATAGCTCTACAATGCATTGGGTAACGTGATGGATGTCTGTTTTAAGGTTTCCCCTAAGAGATTTATGGGATATAATGTTATGGGTATTCCATACATAACCTCGAAGGTTACTCCCTATGTTGTTATGAAATATGCAATGTAATTATTTCATTGATTCCACAAGTGACCATTATGATTTATGATTTATATGATTTATTCATAAATATTATGATTTCTTGACTTATGTAAATGATATTATGTTTTAAAAGTAAGAAGTATGTTTTCATTTTATTTATGTATTCATGTACTACTATTTTCTATCCATATTTTATATCCCATATTGAGATTTTTATGCTCATCCCATGGTTTTTAATTATTTTTCACAGAGTATAATTAAGGGTAATAGAAAGGAATAATTCAATAATGTTTTTATCAAGAAAATATTTTATGTTTTTAAAGAGTTTTATTGTTCCGAAAAATATTACATATAGTATAAGTGTCTAAGTAGTAATATTTGATACATTTTTTACAAGTGATGGATTAATTCTCTAAAAATATAGAACTGAAAAGATCCTCAGTCGGAAAGAAATTAAATTCTTAATCATAAATCAAGATTATTTAATGTTTAAGGATGAAGATGTATAACAATTATCATTATAGGTGGTTCAATTGTTAAATAATTATGTGTTGTTCCATTATAATTCAATTAATGATGGGTTCATGGTTGGCCTCCCATGTATTGCATTAGATTTATGTTGGAATTTTACAATTATTATTATTCAATTGAACTTGTGAAGGTTATTTTATTAGTAACTTTAATGTTCATACCATCTATATATAGGATGTGTCTTCCATGTATATGACTGATATGAAATTGATTCCTCAATCTAACAATAATATTAATTTATGATTTATATGGTATTTATGGAAATATATATCTCTTAATTTTAGATAATGAGATTATGTTTACTGAAATTTATTTTTTTCTTCTTATGGGTGAGAATTATTACTTTTTTAATAAGTTGACCATAGATTTTCATGACTTCAATGAAAAATTTAGAAGTTATTTTTGGAAAAAATTTTAGGATAAACGGTTTTATGAGTAACATTAGGCAGTGTAGCTGAATTCTATGGTAATAATATTATTATTTGTAACCTAATTTTTATATGGAAAATTGGAACATTATATAAGTATTCTTATAATAATGGGTTCTTTCTTTCTTTTTCTATCCATTACTGAGCTTTGTGTTTTCATCCAACTTTATAAATTTACATTTAAAGGGTGTAATAATGTATAAGAATTTTTTTGATGTATAGTTGAAGATCATGAAGGTATTCCATAAAATTAAACTGTTTCTTTTTAAAAGATTTATGTTGTGGGAGAAAACTAAAAAAATAAATTATTTTGACTTTATAAAATAATTTTTTGTTATGTGTGAGATATGACATAATTATCTAATAATATAAATGACAATGATACTAAAATGTATGAAAAATAATTTTTTAAATAAAACTCATGATTATGTAATAGTTACTACTAGATTATTACCATTTTTATTCAAGGAATAATTTAGATAACTAAAGGGGATAATATTTAATTTCCATATAAGATAAAATTCATCAATAACCACAATAGTAAGTACGTAAGGGGGGATTACCATTATAATGGATATATAGAATGATTTAAAGATAAATTTTAAGGGATATCATTGTCATTATCATCATTGCAACATTTTTTAATATGATTTTATTGATATAGTGACAGAAAAATTATTTTTTTAGTAAATGGCTAGTCCAGCTTGAGCCAAATGAAAAATTGATTCGAAAAAAAATGTACCAGTGTTCTAAATGAACAATAGATCAAACTATGAGCTGTAGGGAATTTTTTTTTATTATTTTTATTATTCACCGTCTATCATGAGTATTGATTAACATCGTCAAACTAGGTGAGTTTCCTAACCCATAAAATGAGATATAATTGAACCTCAAAATAAGGTCAGATGTTAGAAATGTAAAAGGTAAAAATATTTATTTGAACATGTTTCAATATTACAGGGAAAATAAAAAAGGGGGATTTCTTCAAAAAAATATGTATATTTTTTAGCAGTGATATAGGGAATAATGCTATAATCAATAAAATAGCATACTGTTCAGTCGTGGAACTATTGCAACGATGGGCACAGTAGCGGTGGAAGGTCATTATAGCGGCGGAAGGGGCATTATAGCAGCTGCAGGTATGGTGTGGTACTATAGTAGGTGGGGTAATGTAGCAGTACTATCCATAGAATGGGCCTTGGGAAAAACTTTTGGGCCTGCGGGCCATGTAATGGGATAAATTCTCAATGGGCATGCGGGCTATTTAATGGGTCTACCTATACCCAGTTAAAGAAGTATTTACTTTTTTTAATAATAAATGAGGCTTCAACCCCATTATTTTAAAAAAATTATATAATTAATAAATAAAATTGATGATTTCTGTTATTTCTATGATGGGATAAAATATTACCAATATATCAAATTATTTTTTTAAATGTTGGGAGTATAGCTATTGCCAAAATCCATATCAATGGGTGAAATATAATGAACATGATTAGAAAGAATAACAAGTTAAATTTTTAGTAATGGCTAATTATAGTACTGTTGAAGATAAGATAAATATTAATGATATATAAATGTTATGGTTCCTTATGTTTTAATATTTTTTATACACGGGATATGGTTAATATTTATGTTTCTAGGAAAAAATTATTATGTAATTATATTAAAAGGAATGGTTGCTGTATTGCAAATAATTTTGAATGATTATGGTTTCTACATATAGGAATTTATGTTTTATGGCATATTAGTATATCTTTCAATTATCATAAGAATTAATGAATTAATTCCCTTTTATGTTCTAGGTGATGGAAGTAAATTAGGAGATAATTATTATGTTTTTATATTCATTTTTGGTAAATGTAACCATTACATGTAACATGGGAAATATTATTTGAGGAGAAATATTCTTCTATTTTTTTGACATAAATATAATGATTATGAAAAAATTAGGAGTTATATAATCATTGATGAATAATGTTTTTTGCGTATTTTTTCACATTTCTAGGAATATTGTTTGAATTATATTAGTATACATTTTGAAAAAGTTAATCCCAATGACTGAGTAATAAAAAATAAAATCTATAAAGAACATGGAATATGGAAACCCAACCAAAGGGAGGCATGGGTGAAATGATAACCTCTAGAATATACCATGTATTTGTTATATTGATATTTTTTAATGATATGATAGTAAAATATAATGTCAGTTTTTTGAAAATATTATTATCAGAGTGATTACCAAATAATTGAAAATTAATTTTGTGAATAGGTTATAATGATTGTACATTTAATTTCAATTTTTTGGGATCCATGTATGAATTTGGTAAATAAATTATTTTTAGATTCTATTTTGTGGAATAAAGGATAAATTATCATTGCAAAAAATAATTGATTATAATGTTGATTTATAGTGATCCAATTTATTTATATAAATAATTATAATATTTAGGATATTATATTATTAGGGTGTATATATTCTTTGTACATTACATTTAGAGAAATTTATTTTCTATGGAGATAAATATTAAATTTATTTCATATTAATTTGTTTTCAAATACTTCAAATTTAATGATTTTATCATAGTTGGAAAACAAACTAAAAAAAATTGAGGTTATTTATTAATCAAATGATAAAATTTTATCTTTTGGTTATTGCAGATTATTTTTTTATTTATTCATAATATTGTTTATAAATTTCTAGGAATTAACTTATCTTCTATAATTCATTTTTGTTTTTTTTATTTTATAAATACGTGAAGAATATTTTTTGTTTCTATTTTGGAATTAAGTGAATTTTAAGAATTTTATTTTAGTAATAAAGGCATCATAATTTTCATCTTGAATACTTATTTTTTGTTAAAATGAAAAGATGATCATAAAAATTTATGAATGGATAAAATTATAACTTTCAAGAGAATATATTTCATTATGATACTTGTGTACATGGAATGTAATTCCTCAAATCTAGGAAAAGGATCATGAAACAAAAATTGTATCAAATTGAATTAATTTTTTAAATAGATGTAAGAATCCATTGATTTATGTTTATTTTATATTTAACATTCTCATGATAATTTAAATTCTTGTGATCAATATCCAATCAAAATCTCCATGATTATTTTAAAATTATTTTTTTTCTCCCCATCCATACATTTATTTCTATCAAATTATATCGTATTTAGTGTCCTAGTTACATGTTATTATCAATGACCATTGTAAATTATGTAACATTATTTTAAAAACTAATTGACCATTATTTTTATAATTCATCGATTGGGGTTTTTCCTAAGTTTTTTAGGAGTAATTTGTAAAAGTTTACAGGTTTTCTTTGTCGTACATGTTTGGTACAAAATTTTCCAAAACTGTATTCCCCTCATATAAAAATCATGAAACTATAGAAAAAAGTTCTTTCAATTTTTGGTGCATGGTATGACATGTAGTTGGTCCACCTAATCGAATATGTTCACTAATGGGTAGGGATGTACAGTTTTGGTGCAATGTTTTTTTTAACTATGCGGACCTTCACATCTAACTGGGAATGTAATATATTTTTATTCTAAAAAATTATAAAATAATCATTAAACCAACTTATATGTTCTCTCTCCTATCACCAATTCGACCTAATCTGATTTCATTGTCTAGGAAAGATCTCTAGGTGTGATTTTGGGTCCATTAAGCCCATTCCTTGTTTGATAGATATTTGGGATAACTCATTTAATATTCTCTAGTAATGTGAATCTCATCATAGATAAAATTCTGTGATCTCTATTTTACACCACATCATCAAGTTTTAGATCATTATTTTGATGATGGGTCAAAATATTGTTTAACAAAATCTTCATTCTAGGTCTTCTTTATTGATATAGGGTTCCTTCATTCTTCATTGGAAAATATATTTTCAGGTGTTTTTCACTGGGATTCATTAATTAAAGGGATTTTTTCCTAATTCTTATTTCAATTTTACTAAATGCATTATTTTATTGATATTTTTATATAAATATTTATATTGATTTATGAAAATCTAATTTGGTAGGAAATAAGATTTTAATTTTTAATGGAATGGATTTTGGGGGAAACCCTCAATTCTAATGGAATTGGTATTTTGGGGAAAAAATGTAAATTGATGGAATTTAAGAAATGAATTGAGAATTAATTTTAGAAAATGAAATACATAGAATTGATAAGAACTTATGGTTTGTTTTGTATTGAATAAGGCTTGAATTGATGAAATAACCATTGTCTTTGTTTCAAAACTGATATGGAATATTGAAAATTAAAATTATTAAATTTAGTATTAAAGGATGGTTGATTTGAAATGTGATGATTTCCATTTCTAGATATATTTACAATTAGATGTTATCCTTGGTTGTTTGTGAGTTATTTGGGAGAATAATGATATGATATTAATTCCATATAAATGGATTAATGATTATCTACTTATAAAAATGAGTTAGGAAGATATTATCATTGATGGGATATTGATGACTCATATTCGGTTTTATCCTAAGGGACCTGTGTACACATAGATGAAATGAACAGTGATATGTGATGATTGAGGATAATATGACTAGAAACAGCGGTATTGTATTGATGATTACCATGGTTTCTGTTGTGATTTTTTATTATATATTTTAATTATAATGAAATTGTAGTACTCATGCCAATTGATTTTTATAATTGATTTTTTAGGAAACGAGTAAATAATACATGTTTGAATTTTTTTAACATAATTTTGAAATGAATGTATATTTCATTTTAAATATTCCAATGTATTTCCATATTGAGTTTAATTAAAATTGGTTTGAGGGATTGGTTTTTTTATCATAATTTCTTATATATAAGACTTGGTGAGATCCTATTATCAATTATAACTGAATCAATACCTTTTTAATTCATTTATTTGTAGACTTATTTTTTCTTTTTCGGAAAAAAGGGAACGTTACTTATAGTGGAGTTGGATTTTATTGATCATTTGACCTTGGATTGATATAGCTTTGGGACATTTGATTTTATATTTCTACATGATGAGTACATTAATGGAATAATATTTTTGGTTTTGTTATACCAATCTGGTATTTGGTAAACTATCCTTGTTGTGTTTTGAGAAATTTGACTTGTATCTTTTATATTCTATTGTCATTGGGATAAATTCATTCCCTCAAAAATCTAGTACAATTCCATGTGTTAGATAACAATATGTGGGGATTGGGAATACAACTCTAGCCATGACTAGATCAGCATGGGTATAATGATACTAACATATAGAGGCTATTTTGTGAAAAATTCTTTTCAAATTTACATGTTAAGAATCTCTCCATGATGCTAGTATGCAGTTTGATATAACTTTTCTAGAAATAAGAAGATGGTTTGAAATTTTTTTCAGCCATCCCTAATCATAATGAGCCTTACTTCACTCTGGATATTTTAAAAAAGGAATCATAAGGAACAAATCAATCTAATATAGTATTTTATTTATTTTATTTAAATTTATTGAATTCCAAATATTGAACTATTATTTGATATGATTAATATTATCATTTCTCTTATTTGAGTTTCTGATATGACAAATCTTATAAGGTATTCAATGTTCATTTTTGATGTTCTGTAGCATGATGCCTTTAATAAGATGTGTGAATATGATGTACGATGAAGATGGGGGTGAACCAAAGTGAGTGAATCATCCCATCGACTAGAAACTCATTGAGATTATTATCTATTCTACCCATGAACAATGACAATCACTTGAACAATTTTCCATTTAATCTCTAGTTGTGGATCTTTAGAGTGATGAACCTAGAAATTGTGCTGAGGATATCATTCAATAGAATCCAATAGTGTAATGAGGCTCAAGTTATCATAAATATGATTAGTATGGGTTTAGTGCAATATATATATTTTTTGTTTTCTTCAATACCTATGTAAGATAAAGGTGTAATTTTATATATTCAAGCTAATGGGGCCTAGTAGGATATGGTGGGACTCGATGGTCACAACAAAGAAGATAGGGGGTTTATAGTTGGTGGAGTTTATAATTATTTTCACTCACCAATTCTATAGTGAATCTATCATTTTGTCTTTTTATTTGGTGTTTTTAATACTCGAGAAGGCTAACAGAACCGTAAGGGAGTATGTAAGCCGCATTATTGAGAATTTTCTATTCTGACATGATATTGTATGAAATGAGAAGATGAGGACATGATAAATAGAGATGGTCCTTTTACTATATATTAATTCTTTGGGTTCCTTTCAAAAATTGTCTTCTTATATGTACATTATATATAGGGTATTGATTGCTGGGCATGACCAATTTTTCATGTCAAGTTTGCCGAGAGTTCCCTTTTCAACCAGAAACAATTCAATGAGTTCATATAAAAGAAATAAGATGTTTGATGAGTATCATGGAGATTCTCGCCCTAAGGGTTCTTCCAAACCTCTTTCAATGCCTTGAAGTGTCCCTTTGACATTATTATAGTGTATAAATCTATAGAATTTGAAAAATGATTGAAATTAGATACCCAATATTTCCATATCATGTGGATGATCATATCAATTGAAAAAGTTTTTTATATCTTTTCTCCAACACATATTTGTGTTGTATCATCAACACCAAAATTATTATGGTGTAATCAGATACTTCATGAACAAAAAAATACATTCAAAGGAATCTATAATGAATCTTGTTCATATAGTAGAAGAGTATACAGTGAAAGATAATATAGTTCTTGTGATCATCATAGGTACCATCATTATAGCTTTATATTTAGTGAACTAATTATTTGATAATGGTGGATATCATTATATTATATTGGCATGTATTATGAACCTTCTAAATATTCTAATGATTCTTTTTATTATGTGATGGATATTACTAAGCCCCTCTGAATGAAGAAAAAAAGGGTCTCTATTTTCTTGACTTGGTTTCCTCTTAATTAAACATCAACGTTATTTGGGACTCTTGGGTTCTTTAAATGAATCCAATTTCTTTATTTTTTAGGATGAGTTATATTATTGATAATAAGGCAGGAATTGTTTGAAATCTTCTATAGGTATATTTTACTATTATTAATGGGTGTGTTGTATCCTATAGTTATAATGGGACTGAAAGTGGAGTAGAGCAGGACCTTCTTATATAGTGATAAGGAATGTAATATAAGTGTACACTTTTTATCCAGATAAGGAGTCTCCTAGTGATGATCTCCCTCCGCTTTTGATCATGTTTCTCATTGTGTATCTATATAATTTATCTATTTCCACAAAATTAATACATGTAGAATACATTATTATTTATGTACCTACATACCTGGTACGCATTCTTTCTTATCACGTACAAACAGATAAAATAAATGAGTTGAACTCTCTATTGGATTATCTTTTATTTAATGAATTTATACCCTAGAGTCTATCAACATGGTCAATGTATTTTATATTTTTCTATGAAAACTAATGGAACACTTCATATTTATATTGATTTCCAAAAATCAATTGAGTTATGTTAAAGGAAAATTATTTATTTCCACAAATATATGACATGAGTGACCGTTTTTAAGGGGATAAGTGCTTATGAAATATTGATTTTTTATTAGGCTTTTAGTAGTTGTGATTAAGTAAATCTATAATTCAAATAACGATAATTTAGGGTAGGTATAGATTATATGAGTATATTTTTCGTAGATTTTTTTAACCAATTCACCTACATTAATTATTTCATTGATGAACATGATCCTCCATGACAATATTAATATGTTAATGCTACTAGTTGTGGATGGAATATTGATTTACTCTATATATTAGGAGGATTACATATGTCATTTGAGAGATGTTCTGAAATTGATGAGAAATCACCAAAAGTGTTTGAATATATCAAAATGTCATTTTTTTTGATTTATTAAGTGGTTTTATTCAGACATGTGGTCTCAAAACATGGTATCAATGTTGATCTTTAGAATGTGGAAGTTGTTATTACATGGGAGAAACCATGTAATGTTTTCAAGATTTCGGGCTTTTGGGTTTAAATGTCTATAAAGACCAGTTTGTAAATTATTTCTTGGTATTGGACGATAGGATGACCAAAGTCACTCAAATGGGGGTGAAATATTGCTAAGTTTATAAATGAATGTTTAATTTTGTCGAGTTGAAGCATATTTTGACTTATGTAGTGGTTTAATCTCTTCTAGAGGCTGGTTATGGATATTTTGTATTTTTTGATGCATCATGTTCATGTTCTGGTTGTGTACTTATATAGGATTATCACAATGTTGGGTGTAGATCTCATCATATTAGAAATCACATGAATATTTACACAACACAAGACCTTGAACTCACATCCATTACTCATGCACATAAGAGTTGATGGAATTGTATTTTCAGATAAATGATTAACATATATTATGACCACAAGAGACATAGTGACATAATTTATTGAAATGAATTGAATCTATGACAATGTTATGTTGTGGTATACTAGAAGTCATTTTATTTCTCATTTCTAATTCCCCAAGGAATAGGAAGGACTTTCCCGATGTGTTGAGTAGAAAAATTCTAAACCTGGATGTCGAAGAATCATCATAAAATGAGATCATGATAGATTTTTTAGAGAGTTTCATATATGGGTTTTCGATGTATTATTTGAGTTTGATATATATAAGGATAGTTGACCTCCAGTATTTTCAAGATGATTCATATTCAATAGTATCTTAATGATAATATATGTGGCCTGAGTAACTCTCTTTATGGTTGGGATATCATTTCATAGCGGTCATTCTCCAATAATGATATTCTATGTTTTCATAATATTTTCCTTGTCGTGTTGTCTCTGAGTAAATATGTGAAGGTGGATCACCATAATTCCTTGTGGGATGTGAAACCAATAACCACAAAGACATTAATTGATATTTAGTGATGATTATTTAGTCTAATCATGAGATGAGACATTGTGGATTTTTTCCAATGTATACTTTTTTATAGGTAATTTTTGAGCATCAAAGACCAATGTGTTTACTTCAAAAACGTCAAATGATTAATTGAAAGTAGTATGAGATATATAACATCTTTTGGGTTGGGTTTTCATATATCGTGATAAAAAATAATGTGATATAGGTTGTGATCGATAAGATAACCAAATAGGATAATTTTATGCACATTCATGATATATCCAAGATTGATAAGATAAGAAATATCTATATATAATTTATTATTCATTTTCGTGGAATTCATTCATTTATAATATCATAGAGGGATCCCTATTTTACTTCTTTCTTTTGATGATGTCTCCATGAGGAACAAGGATTTTAGGAATGTTTTAGCAAGGAATACCATCAATAATGGATGGCCAGAAATAAAGTGATATAAAGATTCATGAGGATATTATTCAAAAATTAATCCTTAAATTTAGTGGATATTGGGATGAGAATTTAGGATTGGGGGTGATTTCTTATAATAATAGTTAAAAAACCATGATCAAAAGGGATCCTTTTGAAGCCCTGTATATATAGCCATGTAAATATTTCTTCTATATGTCAGAGGTCAGTTAAAGTTATTTTTTTGGACTGATTTTGGTTAACGATATTTAGGAAATTTTTTAGCTTAATACTAATAAAAGTTTGATTACACATAAATGATAAAAATCATATAATTATTTTCATGGTAATCCTTTATTGTTTTCAGTCGGTGACTAGATGTTCTTGAATTTCTCACCCATTTGGGTCATTGTTCTCTTATGTGGAAAGTAAATTGTGTTCCTCAATTTGTGTTACCATTCATTTTTTTGATTAAGTGGGGAATATGGATTAATATTTATCATATCCACTAATAATGTGGATGATACATAATGTTTTTAATATATCTCATATTTGGAAGTATTTTTATGATCCATATCATATTTTGAGCTTGAGTGATCTTGATGTTGAGAATGATTCACAATTGACTGAGTATCAATATATGATTGTTGATTCTAAGAAAAAGGTACTTCAATGTTTTATTATACCATTTATATATTTGATATTATATCATGGTTCTAATACACATGTGTCTTTGGAGAAGTATTCACTAATTAGATAGTTGTGGTATCATCTTTTTAAGATGGAATCTTCTTGAATGGATTTCTGGGTATAGGATTATCTATTGGTGGGGAGACTGTAACATCCTATTACTTTTTTTAGAAGTACACAAAAATTTTATTGAAAATTCATTGTATGGGGTTTGTCTCTAGTTTTTTCGAGAGTAATTTATAAAATCATAGAAATATTATAAGATGTGAATAATTGGTGTTTGGTTTTCCCAAAATCTGATCCCCTCTATGTAAATCCATGAAAACATATATAGTAAAGTTTTACATTGAGGTTGAAATGTTAGAAAAACTCTAAACTCATGGAGTATAAAACATGTAATCATTGGGAGGGGTACATGATTATGGTGAGATTTTTTACTAATGGTGCAGTTCTTATGATATAAAAATGTGTATCAGAAATTTTTATTCTAAAAATTTATTAAATATTTTCTAAACCCCCATTTGATTTTTTTACTCAACCCCAATTCGACCAAATTTAATCAACATGGCTATAAAATCACTGTAGGGGGATTTTTGGTTATGAAAACCCGTAACACTGTGGATCAAAGTGTGGAGGATCTCATTCAACCATCTTGATGTGATTGAATCTCCTCTTGTGTATCTTATCCTTCTATTTCTTTATCTTCTCTATATATTGTGTTAGATTATCATGTTTTTGATGGATCTGTATAATTTTTAATTGAATCTTGATTTTAGGTTTGGATTTTTTGTCTCTAAAACCTTCATTATTTATTGGAATATCTTGTATTTTGTGATGTACGTTGTTATTATTTGACTAAAGGGAGATGATTATGTTTGCATTTGTTCACATAATTGTATCGTTGATCTTTATGAATTATTTTATAATTAATTTATTTGACTTATTAAATCCATATTTAAATTGAATACTGATTGGAATTTCAAAATTCATTGATTTTGGGAAACCCCACCCCCATCCAATGGAATTATAACTTGAGACGTATTATGCAGTTAAATTATTTTATAAAATTTTTAGATATTTTTTTAAAAAATTATTAGATTCAATTTATAAAATCTAATGGTTAGTTTTGTATTGAAAGTGGAATTATTTTATAGAAAAACCATGTTTTGGTTTTACAACTAATCATTCATATTGATATTGAAAATTGGGAAATTTATTTTTAATTGAAATTAGATTGGAAAACAGATGATCTTCCCAATATTTATTAATTGATATAAGACATGTGATCCTTGTTAGATGGATACTCATTTTTGATAGATATGAAAGGATGTTAATTCCCTATCAATGTATTGATGATGAAAGTGGTAACAATAACCATGTTTAGGGGATCTTATCCATAATTGGATGTTGATGAGTCATATTCTCCCTAGTCCTAAAATACATGTGTAAAAAATTTTCCATGATCAATGACATGAGATATGTGAGGATCCTATAATTAAAAAACATCACACCATATGTCATATTACTATAATGCTTATTCTGGTTTTTTTGATTATATAATCAATTAATTATAAATATTTTTACTCATTCATAGTGACATATATATATATATACATTCTAAATAATGTTAAATAATACTTATTTGAAATATTTTCCATCATTTTAAATGAAATCATGTTTTGTTTTAAATATGAATATGTATTTACATACACATTTTTATTTAAATTGGTTATAAGATTAGTTATTTATTTAATAAGTTATAGAACACTTGGTGGTACCATAAAATTCTTTATATCTTAATTCCCACATTTTCCTTCTGGAATTTATAGATTTTGTTCTTCTAGGTAGGTGAAAAGTGAAAGCACCTCTTGAAGAATGTGAATATTATTCATCATATAGTATTTGAGTGATTGATCCTTTTAGATTTAAGAGTTTATATTTGTAGTTTTGGAGTACATTGATGAAATATTGCTTTAGGTTTTTTTATTCCTGTAGGGATTCTTTTAGTTTCTCTCTAAGGGAGTTTTTATAATACTAACTCGTATCCTTTATATTCTGATGTTTTATTTAGAAAATATGTTCCCCATTTTATCTTGTCTAATTCCATGTGATAGTTGCAACCACTTGGGTATTAGGAACATCATTTTGGGAATTTCAGTGTATAGTCTTGTTTTATGGTACCAGGACATCATAGATTGTTTATGAAAACCATCATATTTACTTTTCCTTCTCTTAATGAAAAAAGATTTATTAAACCATTTTGTGATGTGGATTTTATATAAAGTTATTTTATGTTTCCGTACCTGAATTACAAAGTCTTATTTAAAATTGGGAGGGAATATTTTATTAATGGGGGGAGAAATTTGTGTAATGATATTTAAAAAGAAAAAAAAATGTTGGATATCATATATTTCAGAAAACCCTAAAATAAATTGAACTATGGAATATAATTATTTTAATATGATCGATATTATATAGTTGATAAGTTGGTAGATATAAATCGGAATGAATGTATTATGAAATATATATTAAGGATCTAATCTATATAAATATATTTAGAAATTTATATAAATTATCACTCTAATATTAGATTATTCATTAATTAAATGAAACATATTTTTTCATCATAAAAGACATTTAATGATTTCCGTGAGAATATAAAATAATTAATATCTACATAATATTTGAAATTAATACTATAAAATGATATTCATTTTTGAAATAAAAATTTCAAAGTAAATATTGGCTGAGATTTTTATTGTTTTCATAAAGAAAATGATTTTTCTTTGAGTAGTGAAAAATACTAATTTTCTTAAAAGTGACATTTGTTTACAATAAATACTGTAATATAAATGTAATTATATATTTATTAATTTTCATAATTTTACATAAGAAAAATTTTATTTTTTATAAACTAAATAATTACAATTGAATCATAAATTCTCATTACTTCAGTTTATCTATATTATTATGTTTAAAATAAAATTTCCAAAAAACTATTTTTAAAGAGAATAATGACTTCCATTTTTTTATTTAAAGGAATCCTAATGAGAAATTATTTATTATAAATTCCTTTATTAATAATTTATTTATAGGAATTGATCTCATATAATTTCTATTCCTAGTTATATAGTAAATAAAATAATATCTATTTATTGAAAAAAAATTTCGGAAAAATGTCGTTTGGTCACATATTCCATTATTAATAAAAATAAAATTTCTTCAACTTATATAAAATTAATATCATAATATGGGTTTCATTTTTATTATCATAATAATTAAATTAATTATTATGTTTAATTTAAATTATTTTCATTAATAATAATAATAAAAATTCATTTTATAAGTTTAAAACTGGGTTATCTACATATAAACTATGTACTAAGACAACATTTGTTTTTATCATATTCATTAGATTATGAGATTGTGAAACTTATAAGCTAATTCTCAATATTTATCTTCAATGGGATACATTTCCCCAAAATATTTATATACAATAATTTATATAATGATGAAGGATTAACAGTACTCTATTACTTTAAAAAATCACTTATGTTCTCACATAGGTATAATATAATGTTATGAATAAATCAAGTTACCTATTTTATGAATAATAAAATTTATTTAATGATGGATAACTATTTTTAATTTTTCTTAATTATAATATTACCTTGAATTCTTACACAAATCTGAAACATTATTTAATCAATTAATATAATATAAAATAAAATATTTAAAATATTCAATATAATATAAATTAAATGAATAATTGGGTTAAATTAATATTTAGGATAATTTTATAATTTATATTTGTTTAAGGGTAAATGTTTTTTAATTTCCTTTCATTCATGGGGTTTTTATGTACATTTAAATTACTAATTCCAAAAAATATATTATAATTATTTTATAATAAACAATATTTAATAAAATTATTTGAAACTCATTAAAATCCATTCTTCCAATTGAAAACATAATATAAAACACAAAAACACATTATGAACACCCTTATTCACTTCCACATATGCATGCATATCAAGAATAATTCACTTCCAAGAAACATTTGGGAAGAGAACGTAATAAACTATTGGGAATAGATTCATATTATGGATATACATACAAAAAAATTATAATTACAATAGAAATAATAATATACATAGGAATTTATATATTTAAATATGAAAAAATATCAATAACTTAAATTTGAAGTATAACAATGATGAAATAAATGATGATCGAACAATAATATATAAATAATTACATGAAATTAAATTTATTCATAGTTGTTTTAACTATTAAAATAATCATATGGATATCAATGAATAATATTATTATATTATAATACATAATTTTGGAAAAATAAACATTAAATCAAATCCAAAATATAAGACATTATATGTAAATGGGTAAGGTCATTGACCAATAAAAAATCATGTTTTTCTCATGTGACCAATTCATGAATCAAGGGGTTATAATTGTATTCATTCTCCAAAAAAATATCATATTCAGTCCTCTTATGAATGAACTGATACATATTCATCCTAATCATTCATATTGAAAAACTAGCAAATAAAATTCAATAATTCGGTAATCAATGTACATAATTATAAACCATACAATATACTATGTTGAATTATAAAAAGAATCATACATCAAAATCAATCTAATCATAAACCATCAAGATAAATAATAAGTATGGTATCATTGAAATATATTCAAAATGATTAATAATGTATAATTAGGGTTCTTGCTTTTTATTAATAAATTTAAATTCCATTAAAATACCATAAAAAATTCTTGGGTAAAATAATATTTTCACATTGAAAATATAATTTTAAAACTAATAATTTTAATATTGTTATTGAAAAAAAATTATTTAAAAATAATAATGGAATGATGTGAAAAAATAATCAAATATTTCAGTTATCATGAATATGGGAATTTTCTGTTCATATTGAGTATGTTAAAAGAATGATTCCACTCAAAATATTCTATAAAAAGTAAAAATCTGATTTTTTTGGATAAAGATAAGAAGATTACATTTAAAAAATAAAATAAAATAATATCATGTTTAAAAATAACAATAAATATTTGTATTTTATTATTAAAAACATTATCAAAATCATTTTTAGGAAACTTCTTTATGGAGAAAAGAGTATATTCAATAGAATATATAAATAATGATAGATTTTCATGAAAACATTTTTAAATTATTTTAGTTACCAATGATATAAAAGTATAAATATTCCTTATAAATTTCTTGATTAATGAGCATAAAATAAAATACATTCTTTTTAATATAAAAAAATAAAATATTTCCCTTATGGGAGACTTAAATATAAATAATCCAAAATAGTGATTAGAATTTGAAATAAATTTACACCACTTTGGTAACATAGGAATCATATGCACAAATAAAAAAATATATTCAAATGAAACTTTAAAAAAATTAAAATAATAATATTAATCATTTAAAATATCATAATATTATTATATACATGACATAAATTAAATAATAGTGGAATACATTATATTTCTTAGGGATGAAAAAGTTATATAAGAATGTGAAAACTCATGTCCAATTTCCATCATACATATCCAATCCTTGTGATAATGGAATTATATTTACTATAATTCTTAAAATTACCCATAATAACATATATCAAACCATATGTTAATTTGATTTATATTTATAACACATTTATATTAAAAATTCTTTATTAAATTTTCTATTCATAGTGATAACTACATCATTTTTCATGTATGTTTTTGTATCACAAATTATGTCATCTTCAATTGATTATTATTACATAATATATATAATTTTATACATGAAATTAATATAATATATTATCTATTATTTTTGCTCAAAATATTCAATGAATGATAGAGGTAGAAATATATGTTACAATATTCATGGTGATGGTAGGTATTATATATGCATAAACACTGTTTTTAATTTTTAAAATGTTTTAATAATGGAAAGTAAATATTATTTAAAATTAATATAATCATTATTATATATTAAATATTCATTAAATCTATTATTATTACAATTCATGTGAATATAAAATAAAAATGTTTAACAGTGCTTTGTGGAGGTGATAGTTCACACATACGTGTGAATGATGATGTAATTTTTTGATGGATGAAGGTAAAAGGTATATGTGATAGTAAAATATTAAAATATTAAAATATTTCTTTTTTCATATATAAAATATATATTTTAATTATATTAATAATTATATATTTCTATGAGAGGTGGTGGTGGAAAACAAATTACATCTGGTCACGAGGCGGAAGTCTTACGTACACATGATCGACGGTTCCACTTCCCATTTCATGGAAGATGAGATGTATATAGGTAATTCCATAAGAAAGATAAAATTTTAGTATATTATAGTTATTTTTGATATTTTCTGTATGATATTTATTTCTTATACGAGTGGTTTGGTGTATTATATAAAATAAAATCACAATATCAGGAACTATACATCTTCTTTAGATAACCTATTTAGGTTTATGACTAATGCCTTCATTGATTGTTTTCCTAACAAAACTAAGGACCCCATGTCATGGGGAGGGATTTAAGGAATTTATTTGGGTAGGTATCATCTGAACTGATGATATTTTGATGTGTTAATAGGATTGTATAAGTGGTTCACATTTCTAATTGAGTGGATGAACACACAAGGAATTTAAAATATATATATATATATTATGCCGACATTTTCCATAATAAAAAATCCAATATAAGTATTGCTATGAAACCATTGATGTTATATGTTCAATATATGTCTATAAACAAATTATTTATTAATTATTTATGTCAACGTATCCCATATAATTTAACCTAACCCCTAGTAAACCAGTTTTAACTAAAACTGCAGTAAATATTTTTTACAATTTTTACTCATAATTATAAAGAAATAATATGTTGAAATTATTATAAAATATTAATTATTATGATTCCAAATAATAAAAAAATTAAAATTAAAATCACAAAACTAGAAATTTTTATCTTAATGTTAATCCTGTATAATAGACAAAAACAATTTTTCAATGTAAACCCTTCAAAAGTATAAAATGTTATTAAATAAAAATTAAAAATTAAATTTATTATAATGTCTTAATTTTGATTAATAATAATATATTTGAATGAATTATTATTTAAAAAAATATGGAAATTAAATGGTAATTATTATGTATTTAAATGAGAATTCATTTTTAAACAATTTTTCAGTAGTTTTCACAATTTAATTGATAAATTATTCTTTTAGAATATTCTCAAAAATTTACTCTAAGATTGTTTTTTAATTTGAATTTAAAAAATATTTTCACTATTATAGATTAATTTTCTATATTTTTCATATATAAAATTTAAAATAATCATGGAAAATGATTAGAGAAAACATTTTAGAAACATTTAATTTAAAGCATGAAAATTATATATTCTTATATCATTCCATAAAAATATTAGATGAATGATAAAAAAATTTAACTAATATATTGTATATCCTATTAAATAAAATAATTCATCAATACTGATAAATTTAATTTATTATGACGGAATACATTGTGCTCATAAAAACATATTTTTTTTAAAAAAATATTTTAATTTCCTTGGATTTCAATTTTTTTAAAATTAATTAAAAAATATTTAATTTATTTTTTACATGTTTAAGCTATTAACTTTTTAAAATTTAGAAACTATTATTCATAACATCCAATTTAACAATAATGTTGTACTGATCATTTATAAATAATACATTTAATCGGTCATTTATGCTAATTGATACATGTTGTATACACTATTGAAATTAATATCAATCATTTAAAATTTTTGGGGGTAAAATTACCCAAACATAAAATAAATTCAATCTTCAAAATCATAACCTTTTTTTAATAAGGGGATTTTATCTATAAATACATTTTTTAAATTCACATACTGTAAAATGTTTTTTTTAATCTACATGATTATATGTTATAAAGTGATGTATAAAGTTTTTCTAGAATAAAAAATAACTATATTTTTAGTTGCATAACATTGATGATATGTTAAAATACATCCAATGGAGAAAATTAATATTAACAATTGATAATGATAGTGATCATTTAGGAAAATCACTTTACTTATCCTATGATATTCAAAAACAAAAAATATATGAATCTCAATTGGGTAGAATGATCATTGATTCAACGAAAATGATGCTAAATATATGAACTTATTATTTTAATATCATTTTTCTAATGTTGGGACTTTTATTTCCATCATTATTTTGAAAAATATAAAATTTAATAATTTTATACCTTTTTATTTCATAAGAAAAATTTCATCCTTTGGTTGTGATTCGATCAATTTCAACATCATTTGATACTCCATGACATGAATATAAAAGAAGGCATTTATCATTCCTGATACACAAGAACTAACTTTTAACAAATCATATAATACAATAATGAATAACTATTATTATCTCCTATAATTATTATAACTAATATGGTTAACGTAAATTAATACAATAGACAAGATAAATAATGACCAATATTAATTTCCAAAATATGATAATAAAATTATAGTTTGGAATAGATAATTTAATTAATGCACAACATAAATCCAAATTAACCTCTATAAAATAATAATAAAAATTATTATTTTTAGTCTCACTGGTAATCTAATAATGTATAACAATCTACTGTAAAGATGTAATATCATTATACCACAACAATCCTTTATGATAAATATAACTTTTATATATATCACCCCCAATAAAAAAATTCCAGAATTATCATTAATCACCTCCAAATCAAAAATATTTCATCCAATATTTTTTTTAAATAACTTTACCATTAAATACATTGATTAAATAATTATATAGTCCAGTTCATCATGGATCCTAGTGGTAGCTCTATAACTTTATCACTCTTTAGTTTTTTAATCAAGACACATGATATTGCTAAATACAATAGGATGTCACCTGAAATAAATTATTTCATTTTTATAATAAAATATTAATATAAATCCAATTATATTTAAAAAAATATAATAAAAATTCTAGAAATAATGTGATTCTCCCAATCCAATTTTAACCACACAAGATTTATATTTGAAATATATTTTTCAAGGATATAAAATAATATTAATTGACTATTGTTACCATAAATTCAATGATCATAACATCCCTAATATTTATATTTACATTTTTGCTTATGAAGGGAAAATTATTCCCAAAATAATAAAATATCTCCATCCTTAGGGTTACATATACCTCCACCCAATAAAATATCTCTCAAAGTTTCATTAATCACAAGAAGATCACATCAACCATATCCTAAAATGGGTTGTCTTGAAAATTGATCATATAATTAACTTTAAGATCATAAATAAATCAGAGTATACAAACCTCTTATATTAATATTATATGAAAAATTGTATTCTTGCAAAATTTAACCCAATCCTTAGATGATTCATGATTATTATAAAAAATACCAATCATAAAAATACATTTATAACAATATTCATAAATATCTATACATTATAAATTCATAACATCTACTTCAATTATTTATATATTGTTGGTTATTCTTTGGTCAAGGAGTTAACTATAAGAAGAAGGAATTGACATGGATAATTCGATAAATCCTTATAGTAATAAAATGAACTATAAATAGATCACAATGTTGAAACTTTTATCCTCCCATCAAATACATCTTTTTTCTTCATAAAACATTTTTATTATGCCCTTAGTTTCTACACATAATGAATTTTTACATTACATTGAGACTTTCTTCGGGCTGTCACTTTCAATGATTCAAAATTGAATTAAACTAATCCATCATTTATCCATGATATCTACCATATTTCTCTCAATGACTCCATTATTTTCTTCTTTGGTGAGTTTTATAGTTAGTTTAGGTATATGTTGTTAATCACATATTGGGAGAAATGATTATGAATAATCACGATTTTTTTCACTCAACATTCCATACACTTTTATTGATCATAATTACTACATTTTTAATCATATTAAATGTTATCATGATTTATTCATGTTCGAAATGGTGACTAACAACAGTAATCATTGTCATAGAAACAATAGTCATAGTGTAAAAATATGTAATCATTTTTAGAATTCATAAATCATGTAACCTTATTTTCAATATAATAACCACCCATTTTAATGTATATCATTAATTTTATTCACCTATTCAATTTCATCAGGATTCTTTATAAAGAAACAATTGATTTAACCTAAGAATATCATTATAGTGTGTCGATGCTAGTGAGAAGTAAGGCCAGTTGTCATAAACTAGGTGACAATCAATTCAAAACTCTATATATATGTTTCATAGTTATTAAACCTAGGTACTTCTATTATATTGAAACATCATCTGGTAGAATCTACACGGGAAAGTATTTCTATGAAATCTATATAATCACTACCTTACCAAAAGGATAGGATGTTATCTGATAAATATACTTAAATGAAAAAAAATTCACTTGGTTATGTTCTCTAATATATATATCAATATATATAGTTCTCAATTCTTATACTAAAAAATAGATGATACCCACTATAATAACCCCATCATTATAATCCCAGATATTGTTGCTACTTTATTAAAAATGCAATAGATATAGGGAATAAAATCCTAATTTACAAGATAGATTAGTAGTCAATGAATATGGATATGTACTTGAATCTATTATTTCAATTTATAACATAAAATAAAACATTGATTTTTTGTAACCCCATTAATCCCATTTACATAACCCATTACATAAAAAAATTTATACTTATCTGTATCATAGGAAAATGAATTATAAGAAAGGGGTGAACATAGTTTCTCATTAAGGGTGTGTATAAAGAATAATATATCATAAATTATAAAAAAATCAATTCAGAATGATAAATTTCTGAAAAACATGTTATTTTCTATATATCATCATCATGAAGAATAAATGTCATTGATAAATGTTGATCAAATAATTCCATATAAAAAACATGACATCGAAACTTATCCAGGGATATTATAATTAATCAAATAAGATCATGGAAACAATTAATAATCTCATAATATTGTAATTCATAATGTCTAACAACATAACCATAACATCATGAACTCATGCTAAGGAATCTTATATAAATTGGTAGGGCCACAACCAAATTCCCATGATTGATTGTCTCATCAGACATAATAATGCATCGATAGAATATATAGAGTCTCCCATATCACTTAATAAGTCCATTGAATTAATCATATGAAAGGGTTAATCATAATTAATGTATGAATTCATATTGAATAACTAACTTATTAAATTTTAATAATTTCTTAATAGATCAATATAACCATAAACCATCCAAGGTACTATGGGGAATGGTATCAAAATATTATGTCCTGGACAAATTTATCAAAGTCCATATATAGAAATAAAATTGATTATATATTTAAAATATATTCATAATTTTAATTAATAAAAAATAATGTTTTTGACATTTATAAATATATATACCAAAAACTACCCTTAAAGAAATTAATGAGAAAAATATACTTTTTCACATTAAAAATAAAAATTTCCAAATAATAACTCAAATAATATTATGAAAATTACTATATTTGATTAAAACCATGACTATTTTTTATGGAAGATTCATTAAAATAAATCTGTATGACTAGATGAATGATTTTTAATGATAATTATGAAAAAATAAAGAATCATTTAAAATTTTTATATGAAATGTAAAAAATATTCATTGTGGAAAAAGATATAAAGATTCTAATTAATTTTTTTAAAAATAACAATCATGTATAAAATTTACCCTAAAACTCATATGATAATATTCAAAACATTATAGAATTCATTTTCAGAAAACATGGATATGGTCTAAAAATGGTTTTCGACCAAATAAATAAATGAAGTTTGATTTTATTAAAATAATATACTAGATATTTTTTACCAAAGAGAGATAAGAATTACTATTGATCAAAAAATAAAAGTGTAACAACTAGAGAATAAAATATTTTTGCATTAATTATGGAAATAAAAAATAATTATATTAGAGGAGACATGAAGATAAAAAATATAGATTAATGATGAGGTTGTAAATTAAATCCATACCACATTGTTATCTTAATAATGGTGTTACACATTATTTAAATGAAATTCAATGAAAATTTAAACAATATTTAGATAAATATAATCACGATATAAAATATAAAATTTTTCTTTTATGCACAAAAAATAATTGGTTAATATATCATATATCCCATGGATGTAATAGTTAGAAAAAAACCATTACCTCTGGTATGGCATCCTTCATACGTAAAAATCATTGAGTATAATAAATATATATATATATTTAAACTTTTAATAAAGAAACATAATTCTTTATATAATACTATATATAACTGATTTATTGTTCAATTATGTTTTTGTCTTTTAGTTTCTATATTTTTACATTGATATTGGTTTAATAGTATTATTAGTGTTATTAGTTATATAAGTATCATATAGATTAATTTTATATTTAATTAAATTCAACTATAGATGTCATTTATTGAAAATTGAGTTACGCCCTTTGTTGAGATTGTAGGTTATACATATGTGTGAATATTTTTTCATTTTATGATAGGTGGAAATAACTAAGGGTAAAAAAATAATTCAAAATTATATGATAATTATTATATAATTAATATTATATATATTTATGAAGCCCATATTTATTACCATCAATATAAATTGGAATGAAAAATGAATAACATCACTTTGAGGAGGCGGTTATCCCGACATACACATGTGAAACATAATCATTTTACAATGGGTTTTATGGTAAGAATGTAGATATGTTATTATATATCATGTATTATAGTTATGTTATAGATAATATATATGTATATATATATAATTCATCTTTATATCCATTTTAGAGTGGCAGTTATGGAAACTGAATTACATCGCATCTCGAGGTGGAGGTCGGTTGTACACAAAATTAATGGTTTGTTTTCCTTTTTTTGGAGTATATTATTAATTAAGATAAGTGTTTTAAAATAATGAAATATATTTATACATAATATTTATTTTATTTCAGAATAATTTATGGATATTTAAATTAGTTTTACTAAAAAATAAAAACAAAAAATCCCACGGTAAGAACAATACATATACATTGAATAAATTATTTCATTTTTTCCTAAATCCTCTATAGGATGTAATTATTATTAAAATATATAATTTATGTAATGGGGAGGGATTCATGGAAATTATTTGGGAAAGGATATGATGAAGTACTGTAATTTTTTTTGATGATTAGAGGACATGAGATTTCCTTTAATAAGTGGGAAAAAATCGAAATGGAAATTTCCTACAAAAATACAAAATGGTAAAGTGATTCTCAAGATAATTTTTTTTTAAATTTACATATATAACATTGTGAAATATAGTATTGGATAAATATTTCTATTCAATATTGTTCAGATAATTATAGTTTGAATGTATAACCTTATATTTTGGTTTAACACCGATGGAAAAATCGTTTAACCTTAACCATAGTAATTTAGTTTTAGTAGTCATTATGACAAATCATTAATAAGGACATGTTTTAAATTTTTTTTTATTAAAAAAAATATATAATCTATTTTAATAAATATATTTCATATAAGTGGTAGAAAATAATTTGAAATAAAACATGATTGGGTGGGGGAGAAGTATTTTTCCAAAGATAAATTATCTTAAATATAAATTTTTGATATCAAAACTCAATAGATATGTAATTCCAAAAACAAAAAATAGACTAATAATAATTTAATTGACCTATTATTTATCTTATAATAATTTTTAAAATCATTAAATATTTATTTTAATCTAATGAAATAAAATTGTAAAAAAATCTATATATTTTACTATTCATTGATAAATACATCGGTTTTGAAAATTATAAATATTTCACTCAAAAAAAATTCAAAATGTTCATTAGAAATAATATTTTCAATTTTTTATATAATTTTTATAAAATTAGTAATAATTAATTCTAAAATTATTGTGAAAAACATGATGAAACCCTTTTTAGAAAAAGATATTTTTTATGCCTAAAATTGGGTTTATTCTTATCTCATGCCTTGAAATAATATACAATGAATGGTTAATAAATTTATTAAATACAATATATATATATATATATATATATATATATATTAGTTTAATAATCCATTAGTAGTGAAGAATGTAATTTATTAATATAAAAACCCATTGTATGGATTATTTTTTCTTTAGAAATACATTACCTTTGTTTTAAATAGATTATTATTTTCATTTAAAATTAATCGATATAAAATTTAATTTATTTATTACATTTTCAAACCATATAATTATAATTATTTATTTATTTCAACTCATACAAAAAAATTTTACCTGAATACTATAACATTATATTATATTATTGTTCCTTTATTCACAGTGTTGTTTATTTCTCTAGCTATCAAATATATTTATTTAGAATTTAATATATATCATAAATACTCATGGTGTTACACAAACTAATAATATGGTTACTCTTTTTTATATTAATTTATACAAGAATATTGTACTAAATGAGTTTAGATGAATCTATTGGGGATATGTTGGAATCATTTTAAACAAATCATAATACTATATTGGCGTATTTATTAGAAAAATTATTTTATTAGTTTTCAAATATATATAGATTTATAGTACATTTTAACTAAAATTAAATAAAATATTTAAATTATGTTGAATATAATAATAATCTGTAGTCATTAATTATTTAAATTAATTTGATCCACTAAGATAATATCATAAGACTAAATTAGTATTTCTACTCAGAAGAGTTTCATTAATATATAATGTTATAATAGTTAAACAAAAATACAGTGAACCAAATTTTATGATATTATGAATTTTTATAGATTATATATATAGGGAAAAATTTATAACATTATTCATAAAAAACAACTTTAAAACAACAATAAAAACCTACATGTTATATATGAATATATACTATAAATTTAAAAAATTTAAAAAATTTAAATTTACACAAATATAAAATAAAACTAGAAGATGATATTCATAAATTTTTAGGTCTCCTAAATATATCAGGGATCTGAAAAAAATGTAATGGAATCCAAAGGAAACATGATTTTACAAATAAAATGATTGATTAGTGAAAAAATAAATGAATAATAATTTAAATGAGATATAATTATAAGTTTTCTTATAATATGAAGACTTGCATAATATATTTCAATATATAGTAATAACATAAAATTAAAATTTTATGAAGATATATGAGTGTAGTAAAATGTGGAAAAATGATTTAAAAATGAAATTAATTAAAAAGAAATAAAATAAATCTAAAAATTAATTTTTCAAATTACATATGAAACAAGAAAATTGAGTGTAAAATCTAAAATTTAACATATAAACTTATATATAAAAATATAAATTTTTGATTAAGATTTTTGAGAACTTTTTTTGAAACATATATATGTAAACTGCTTTGTATATATAAGTTATCAATCATCTTACGATTTTTATTGAATAAAACATTTACATGTGAAATCTATAATAATTTTTATGAATATTTACTCAAAAGAAACTTGTATTCCTTGTATTATGATATTTTATGTAAAATTTTAAATTATAGTACTTATAGTTTTAATGAGATCAAATAGAATTAATTTTTTAAATACAAACTCCAAATTATCATAGAAATTATTTTTAGATTATTTTAAAATATATATATTATAAGAAAATAATAAAAAACCAATTTCTATTTATACTATAACTTTTATGACATCATCATGATATAAATTTTATTTATATTATTTTAAATCATTTTTCACAATAAGTATTATTTTTTGAGTAGTATAAAGAATTTTAAAAAAAAAATGGTAGTTTATAAACATGTATATGGTCATTTAAATCAGGTCTTATATTTTATTCTATTATAAAGTACCTTATATTAATTACATTTAATATATAATTTCCATGCTTAATATAATTTTCGAAGAATTGTTATTATTAAAGGAATTTACTTATATTTAATATTGATTCAATTAAAATATTTTTTTCCGAATATGAGTGGTTGTATTTAGACTAAACGATAATATAATTAATATATTATTCAAAAATACCCAACTATAATGAAAATTTAAACACACTTGTTCCAAAATTTTACATCACATCATGATTTACATCATATTCCAACAATATTATAAAATCCTACTCTACACTCATCTTCCCTAGTCCTTATTCACTGTTTGTGACAATAATCCCACCTCTATAGGATTTTGGATTAATTTAAATGAGGTGACTAAAGGTGTTAGGTAATATTTAAAAAAATCAACATTGATTATCTTCTAACACATTTTATAACAAGTAGAAATAAACAATGTAATAATAAAACATGATTATTATGTTAAATTAATTTTTTATGAATCAATATGTTGTTATATTTTCTGAAAACAATTATAATCTCTATATAAATTATACATAAACCATGGTAGATTTATACTTCCAAACTCAATGATGATATTTTATTTTAAAAATATTCCCTTGTGTGATGTTCTAAAAAATAAATTTCACAATTAAATTAAATAGAATAACCACATAAAATAATTTTCTTATCTAATGGTAAAATATATTAATATTCATAATAAAATTAAATTTAAAATATCATAGTTATTTTTATTTATAATAAACCTTAATAATCAATATTTTAAAACTGATAACTATCTTCAAGTTTACATATCACCATTTATTCTAGAATAATACAAATCGTACTCTTTAAAATGTTCAATCATTAAAAAAACATGAAATTTTAACATTTACCGTTATATGTAAATCAAAATAGTTATCCAGAATAATTATTGGTTATGAATTTAACAAAAAAAATTAAATTCTATTTGACAGATGAAATAAATACAATAATGGTTCTACAGAATATATTTAATCAAATAAAATATTTTATTTTTATTTTTTGACAATCATGTAAATAAATATAGGACTTTAGAGTCGGAAATTATTCATGTCCATTCCTTTTCATTTTTTCACAATATATTCTTTATCATCCAATCTTCCACTCTCTCTATCTCTTTATTCTTATAACATTATAGTGTTTTTAGTTAATTTCCCTTATGAATCATCATTATTCTTTTTTGTATTGAAATTCTTTAAAATTAATATCACTTTTTATTAATTCCTTATGTGATACATCGTGAAACTCTGAACATATGCTTTTCTAGTTTTTTTGTATTTTCCCGAAAAATATTATATTTTTATATTTTTTAATTTTAGTTTTTATTAATTGACTTCTATGAAATCATTATTTTAATAGAAAATGATTTTGTTAATTTTCATTATTTGTGGAATCTTCATGTTGTAAACCTTTTTAAATTTCATATCCATATTCATAAAATAAAAATAATTTAGTTTTTTTCATGAAAAATTATTAATATTATCATTTGATTTATTTATCAATTTGAGATATATTTCCTGGTTTAATGGACATTTTATTATTATTAATATCCAATAGGCCTTATATCATTGTTATTATATGATCATATGTGATACATTGATTGTTAGTGGGGTCATTCTAGGTTTTTCTTTTTATCTTCCAATGTATGTGTAAATTATATTTTTTTATGAATGTTTCCTTTCTATGTAACATAGATATAAATTATAGAGTAGGATTATCAAGGTGTAAATAATTATAGATCCCCCTAATCAACTAAGAAATGTTACATATCTCTTGATATCAATATGTGTGGTATGATGTGGAGAATGTGGTCTATAATCCTCTACTAGGGAATTATGATTCAAATAAGCTATTATAGACATTCATGTTATCCTACACCATAATTTATTTAACATCATTAAATTTTATTATAGAACACTCTTCATTCATAAATATCCAATGTTTTTACGATAAATTAATATGAGTACACATAAAATATGGATAATTCATTGTTTAATATTATAAAATACTTTTATTATTATTGGATTATTTATGATATATATATTTTCATAGTATCTGTACTATTGGATTTAAGGTACTATTATTTAGATATTTATTCTAAATATTACATAATAATAGGTGATTATAATGTAGGTCTTTAGCATTTTTAATAGAGAAATGAATTTCTATTTCTCGTTGTGAGTTTAGGATACTAATTATAAAATGAAAATGAAATGATCATAATATTACCAAAATATGTTATATGTTATTCTATATACATATATATTATTTATTATTTCTATACTTATAATTAAATATCATATTATCTAATTAATTAATGTATCTTCATCCGTTTAACTCTATTATATTGTTAAATTAATTTTAATTTATGAATTATATAATAAATAACCAAAAAGATTAGAAATTAAATGAATACCCAAATGAGAGGTCTAATATAAGGATATTATGAGTAAAAAACACATGGGTGTGATCTCGGGATTTAGATAATTTATTAATATTATATATATTTTGGTGGAGTATTTACATCTTTTAATAACATATTATGTTTCATTTTAGTTCTGTATGTGACAATGATCTACCTATTTTATCTGAACCACTAATAGTCTAATCATTGATCACTATTGAAACACCATTTATAAAATATTGTTAATGCACTAATTCTATTATAATGATAAAGTGGAAAATTCTAATTATCTTATACGTGAGGAGGGTAACTAGTGGTGACAAAAATGAAAAATTCATAGAGAAAATAAATCAGCAATGCTATGGGATGATATATATTCAAAAATATATTATTTAAAAAATATTTTTCCCAATATCCATGCAATAAGGAAATGGAATTTCATAAGATAAAGATGGTGAGTTGGAGTTTTTGGGACTGAGTCTCATTAATGAGATGTCAGAGCATGTCTAACATATTAAGAAACATATGAATATGGAATTGAGTTGATATAATTCGTATTTTGACTGACATCAATGACCCCTTCAGTGTATGGTGGGTGATCATGTGTTCCTTCAGGAGTCTCCCAGATTGGGTCGTCATAGGATTTAGAGACAGAGCATGTTGGCACCCTTGTTTGATGGACCCCTTATGGTTATAGGGATAATTATGTTTGTGGTGTACTAATTGGCTATTCCATATAGACACTATTCTATTCATGATATTTCTAATGTGTCACAACTTTGGAAGGATCATCTTGACCATTATCACCTAACAAACATGGATGATGTTGAGCTTAGGACTGATGCATCCTTTGAGTAGAATATAATATGTGTATTGAATCGTAGTGAGAATTTACTGTAGGGAAATACCATTCCATTAGTTAATATATTTGGTAAACATGTGCATTCTCAAGAGGAAACCTATATGAGAGAATAAGATATGAGAAGTTAGTGTCCCAACCTATAAATCAGATTATTCAAGATACTTGGACATGCAGCTCGAGGATGAGATGTTATAATGCGGGTTTATTGTAAGATCCCAACTTGTTCTGGTGATTTATGGATCCAGTTGATAGGCACCCTTTATGCTTTTGTGAGTATATAATTTTTGGGTTTACATTTGGTAATTTTGGTAGAAATATGGATTTAGAGAGGGGTTTTGTGTAGTTCAACGTTGGCACATGGATTTCCCATCCCGTACGTCCTACACTATCAAACCATGCATCCCTATATAGAGAGGTATTAAACATTTGGTGCATGGTTTGTCAAACAGTGCGACCACATAAGAGTACCTGTACACCCCAAACAAGCTAGGTGCACAGTGTGGAAAACCACGCGACCCTTCCTATGTAATTATGAATATGGGATTAATTATTTCAAAAATTGGTTTTCAAATTACTAAACTGACCAGTATTCACCCAATATTGACCTCACTTATCCCTACATATGTTTACCTCATTTTAAAAAATTATATAAATATTTTTAGGGCTCTTGAACACTATTCATGACAAATCAAAGGCCGTATTTATAGATATTCACCCCTTTTGGTACGTGCTTTCTTCCCAATTTAGATTATCTTCTTCCACACTCCCTTTTTTTATAAAAAAATGGTTGGTTTTCATTTACTTGTGAGGGATATAGATCTATGTTTTAAAGATCATGATTCATTTGATAATGGATCTAGGTTTTGGATCTAGATTTCATTCTTCATCAGGAGAAGGGATATTTTTCATAAATTGGGGTTTTATACTAGAGTAAAGACCCAGAATTTCCATGTAATTTTTTTAATTATATGGGAATTTCATGAGTCCATGAAAATTTATGGCGCGTGATTCTGAGGTCCGGAGTTCCCGGAATGAATTTCTAAACATTTTTTTTTTGAGTATGATTAGTAAACGTGCGAGTGAGTTTTTGTAACTTTTGAACTGGTGCTCAGAATTGAAATCTGAGAACACCGTTGAACTCACAGCGCCAATATTTTATTATGGAGACTTTCACCTAGATGGTAGTTGGTCGATGGTGAAAGTTAGTTTTGGTATTTTTCATGTAAGAATAAAATAAAATAAAAATGTTTAACATTTTTATTTGTCTATCCTCCAACATGTGTGTTATGGATGTGCGGACCACTGCATGGGCCACAACACGGCCGAACCACTACTATGTTAGGCCGCCTAGTGTGGTCCGGGCCGAACCTAGTGGGTCGGGCAAGACTCAGTGGGCTGGGCCAGACCCATTGGGTCGGGTCTGCCCAGGTCGGGATGGACCGGACCCAGACCAACTTCGACCCATTTCTTCTTTTTGGGCCATAACATTTTCACAGAGTATTTGTTTGAAAAACCATCTATGGCGATGAAAACCATTTTTTGAGACGGTCACTTTGGTATACCCCATTGGAGATTTGGATAAATTTTGGGAACGGTCGAGTTGGATTCAGCATGAATCATACTAGGCCCTCAAGACTAAAATGATAATAAATTACAAACCCGACATCCGTTTTATGCATTGTTTGTTGCGTTGAGACCCCAATGATGTGGAGGTACATTGGGATACTTCTACTTGGAACTTAGTAGAATTTGGTGTATCGAATAGAGTCTTTAGGAGTGGACCCTCCCGGAGATGAGTAAGCTTAGTGCAGGAATCCTGTAGCTTGTTGTGACAATGTACAGATGATTTACTAGGATGTTGTGTGGGTCTGACGAAATACTGAAAATGAACTAGGGTCATGGATGGGTTTGATGACGTACTGATGATTTACTAGGATACTGCATGGGTATGACGTCATATTGACGATGTACTAGGATACTGTGTGGTTCTGACAAGGTACTAGGATCCTCTATGGGTCTGAAGATATACTAAAATCCATTAAGGATCTGGTTTTGATTAAGCATCCTTTGCGAGTCTTCCTCTTAAAAGTGTAAGATGATTCAGTAGTTACATCAAATCATCTTTACAATTGTACCTAACATATACCTAGTGTGAGCTGACTTCGTACATTTGTGGTACTTTCCATTTGTTGTAATACCTTGGTTGTATTCTTCTATGTGGCGTGCCAGTGTGGTACTTACCTTCATGTTACTCCTTGCTTTGTGGACAGTTGATCTTGGGATTTTGAGTTGGACTCTGTGTTTCCTCATTCTTGATTTGAGCATACATGATAACATATGTATATGTTTGTTCATATACCTCAATAGGGTTTTCAGTTGATTTCATGCTATGTGGTTTATCCTTTGTGGATTTTGTGTGACCTTGAGGGTATCGGGGTCCATACTGAGTATCGTATACTCACCCCTACATGGGTTGTGCCTATACCATGTTCTGTTTGGTGCAGACACAGGACAATTCTGACTGAGGATGAGGGTTCCAGGACTAGACTGTGCCTAGAGGTGGACCATATGTCGTGTAGATACGTAGAGGAGACGGGCGAACGTTGAGTGATGAGGAGGCGGTCTGTACCTACCCTTTAGGTAGGAACCTTATAGGATGACCCAATAGTTGTCCTTCTCTTTCTTCAGATGTATTGTATTTTAGTTGTACCTGTACCTTTACTGTTGGGCTTGTATTTTGACCCCTCTTAATTTCTACACTCGTTTTGGTATATAGTTTACTTGTGTTCGTATCTTGATTTTTGCATGGTTGAGTGTGTTTACAGGTTATAAAGGAAATGCCTTCCAGTTTTAGGGAATATGTCTTTCGGTGCAAGTCACTAGCCCCTGGCCTAAGGAAGGTGAGCTTAGGTAGTCACAACACATGCCCCGGGGGACGAGTTGGGAAACATTTGTATCAGAGGAGTTGGTTCTACCATAGAACATAGGTCTTTGATAATTTTAATGAAAATAATGTTATTTTTATAGAGTGTGGTAATCAGTTTAGGGAATCCAGTGTTGGTGTGGCAATCGATGTATCCATATACCAGGACACTGACTTCTGGTTTCCTACTCAATGCACGAAAACACTAGTTGTGGGTGTGTTTTCAAGAGTCTTATTTGTGAAATCATTGAGTCAGCTCACCAGGTATAACTTATTAAACGTGGAACACCTATTTCTTTTTAGTATAGCTTCACGTAGATCACCATCTAGGGTCTTGGATATAGTACGCACTAATAGACCACCGAGTGAAGAGGCCTTGGTATAGGGCCCGCTTCTAGTAGCGGCACCAGTAGAGGCACTCGCGTTACCATTACCCATTGGGCCACTAATGCCACCACCCCCAGTAGTAGAGTGTGAATGTCATTTGAGCACGTTGCATGAGTTACAGCACCAGAGGCCACCCTGATTCAGGGGAGAGACGTACCCACATGCGGCTGATGATTGGTAGGAGGCTGTGGTGAGAGTTTTCCAACTGGTAGGGACACTAGCTGATATAATGGTGATACTTTCCACCATTCTAATACAGGAAATAGCATGCATATGGTGGAGCTTGATGCCTTATGTTCATGACAAGGTGACACTTCTCTGGGTAGTCTTCGAGAGCCTGTTTCTTGTAGAGTTTGTCCCAGTGAATCTTCGGGTAGTGCGCATAATGGAGCCTCTTCATCTACAGTATGACTACATGACTATGTCTCATTACTCAGTGAGGTTCATTAACCTCTCATGCTACTCCATTGATATGGTGCATGGCCAATTCTTTAGGGTCTGGACCTTTGATTAGGGCCCAGGCGGGAGATCAGGGCTTCGATGATTCCTTTCGGCATCCTGATGCAAGGGAGGTTGTTAGATCGAGCCCTGTTAGAGGAGTGTTTTCTTACTGAGCAGTCATCGGCAACAAGACACACCACCAGACGTCATGTAGTGGAATCTTCTATAGATTGTTGCAGATGGATGTCACAAAGGTCCAAGTGGACTAGAAATACTGGTGGACGACCACATGACTCTAGATCAGTTGTTTGGGGAACTAGAGACAGATCCAGTCATGTGAGGAATAAGAAGTGTTTCACATAATGCGGGCAGGGTCACCTGGCTCATGAATTGTCCGACCCGCCGTACGGATGATCAGAAGACAGTCAAGGTAACGCCCGAGCAGAGACATAGGTTTGATCGAGGTGATCCACAGGGAGCAGGCAGACGTGGCAGAGAAGCTGGACATGCAGGTGATGGTGGGCGACAATTCAAGATGTTACTGCAACCACCACCAGGATTTACACCCCAACTACAGGGACCAAGAGGATAGGGTTGAGCTCATCTCCAGGTAGCTAAGGCCTACAATCACGGCGCCCCATATATGATATGAATTATGATATTTGTCTACTGCACCTTAGCTTTAGTACTTATATAAACTTGTGAAAGTCCTTCTCTTATTTACACTACCATAGTTCGGAACTCGGAGATTATGACAGAGCTGTTGGATCGATACTTATGTCTATAGACTTCAATGGGAGTAGATTCGATGATTACGAACTAGTATTGATAATGTGAGCTTACTCTAGGAGGTGAGGGTTTTGGATGGGAACTCCTAGTAGTAGCATTGAGGCCATACGACGTTATCATGGGTATGGACTGGTTATCTATAGTCCATGATCATATTGACTGTATTAGGAAAAATGTATTATTTTTCCACAAGGATAGGTCCATGTATACCTTCAACAGTGAGAAGGGAGCCTTTGCAGCACATGCTGGACATACATAGAGGAGATTGCAGTCGACCACACATTAGTTGTCTAGCCTTACCCTCAGAGCGGTTGATGGGGAAAATACAAGATATCCTATAGTGGTTGACCAGTATATAGATGTCTTCCCTGATGATGTTCCAGGTCGACCTCCTCATAAAGAGGTGGATTTTTACATTGACTTGAATTGGGGATGACACTAATATCTAAAAAATCATATCATATGGCTCCCTCAGAGCTTTGTGAGATGCAGGTACAACTAGAGGACTTACAGGGGAAAGGGTTCATTCGACCCAGTGTTTCACCTTGGGCAGCCCCAATTTTTTTTTGCAAAGAAATCGAATGGGATCTTGAGGAATTGGGATGACTATAGGAGCCTAACCATTGTAACTGTGAAGAAAAAGTACCCACCTCTGAGGATTGACACCCTCTTTGATCAACTGAAGTGAGCATGGTGGCTCTCAAAGATATACCTCAGATCAAGCTATCACCAGCTTAGAGTTCTAGATGAGGATGAGCCTAAGATGACTTTAAAATGTTGGTACGACCATTAATAGTTTTTGGTTATGTCATTCGGAAAAAACAATTCCCCATAAGTGTTCATGGGACTCATGAATAGGATTATTTAGCCATACCATGATCGCTTTGTGGTGGTCTTCATTGATGACATTTTGATCTAATCATCTACCGTGGAGAATCATGCCTATCATTTGCAGGTATTACTAGACACACTTTGAGAGAACCAACTTTATGGTAAGCTCTCGAAGTGTCTGTTTTAGATCTGAGAGGTTTAGTTTCAGGGACGTGTCATCTCAGAGGCTGATGTTGTGGTGGATCCAGCAAAGATTGAGGTTGTACTTGCTTGGGAGCCAACCAGGAGTGTGACGAAGGTACGAAGTTTCCTGGATTTGGTTGTATACTACTGGGGATTTGTTCTAGATTTCTACATAGTTGTAACACCTCCATTTTCATTGATGAAGAAGGGGAACCCTTTTTTGGTCAGAGAGTTTCCAGCACAGTTTTTAGGAGTAGTGGTAGAGACTGACTAGTGCCCCCATCGTGAGACTACTAGAGAAGGGCATAGGGTACATAGTCTACTACGACGAATCAGGGTTCGGTCTCAGATGTGTCCCAATGTAGGGGTGAGCAGTTATCGCATATGGTTCTCGAGAGTTGAGACAACAAGAGCAGAACTACGCTACCCATTACCTTGAGTTAGCAGTAGTGGTCTTCGCCTTGAAGATGTGGTGACATTACTTGATAGGCGAGCGTTTTACAGTGTACATTGATCACAAGAGTCTCAAGTATATCTTCTCTCAGCAGGACCATAACCAAAGAATGTGATGTTGGCATGATTTCTCCTGGACTATGACATTGAGATAGTCTGTACTCCTGGGAAGGGAAATGTTGTAGTAGATACACCCAACAAGAGATTTGGTATACAACTTCTAGGTGAGGTGATGGAGAAGCTAGATGCATTGCATATATCCTTTGTGGATTGGAATGGAGCATATTTTCTTCCATATATTACAGTCACACAACCACTTCTTCAGTATGTCAGGGAGGCGCAGTGTGGGGAGACTTACTGTGAGGCTCGAAGTTCTTAGATATCCATAGGACATGCACCTGATGGATTTTCTAAAGGTGGGGATCACATCATTCTCTTTAGAGGACATAACATTGTACCAATGTCATTTCGGGAGGATGTTTTGAAGGAGTTCCACACATACCCTCTAGTGGTACATCCTTGAGTAGTGAAGATGTACCAGGATCTCTGACGATAGCACTTGTGGCTGGAAGTGAAGAAAGCAGTATTAGAGTTTGTCTCTCAGTGCCTCCCATGTTATCTAGTGAAGGTGGTGCATCAGGTACCAGCAGGCTGGGTTCACCATTTAGAGGTCAAATAGTATACATGGGATGGGATATCCATGGACTCGTGACATGACTTCCACGTACATCCAAAGGTTATGATTCTGTCTAGGTGATCACCGACCTACTAACCAAGTCGGACCACTTCCTACAGATCAGAGAGTAGGGTTCAGTAGAGGGATTGGGATGCCTCTATGTGTAGGATATTTTGAGGCTATATTGAGTACCCTCGACGATTGTATCTGATCTTGATACACATTTCACTCCCTGCATATAGAAGGGGTTGGAAGAGGATTTCGGGATGTTGCTTCGTTTGAGCACCACCTTCCATCTTTAGACGGATGGCCAGACTGAGCGAACCATTCAGACCCTATAGGACATGATTCATGCTTGCATCCTCTACTTCAGTCGTAGTTGGTAGGACCACTTTCCCTTGGTGGATTTTGTGTCCAACAATAGATTTCACTCCACCATTGGGATGGAATCTTTTGCGGTGTTGTACGGACAACATTGCCGAAAACTTTTATGATTGACTGACCTTGGGGAGTCACAACTTGTGGGACCAGAGATGGTACGAGCTACCACAGAGAAAGTGTAGATCGTCCATGAGTGGTTGAATACTACATAGAGCAGGCAGAAGTATTATGCCGACCTGAGATGTAGACCTCTGGAGTTCGAGGATGGTGACCAAGTCATTCTATGGGTCTCACCTCAATGAGGTTTCCAGAGATTTTTCCGAGGCGACAAGTTATATACACATTTCATTGGACCCTTCTAGGTCCTCATTAGAGTTGGCGAGGTGGCTTACCGCTTAGAATTTCCCCCTCAGTTGCACTGGGTGCATGACGTCTTCCTCGTATCCCAGTAGAGGAGACACTTGCATGACCCATCTCAAATCATCGACCACGACGAGCTCGACTTCGATTATGGGGAAACCTTTATAGTTGTTCCAGTTGAGATTGAGGATCAACATGAGTGGGTCCTTTGTGAGTGGTCAATCCCACTAGTGTGCGTTCGATGGCAGCATGGGAACCTCCATGAGAAAACATGGGAGCTGGAGGCCCAGATTCCTGCTCAGTACCCCCACTTGATTTTCTAGTTTTGTGATGAGGCTATAGGGGACGGAAATCTCTGAGGTGAGGAGAATATAAAGAAAAAAAATTTCTATGTAATTTTTTTATTTATATTGTTATTTTACGAGTCTGTGAAAATTTACGATGCATGATTCTGAGGCCCGGAGTGCCCAAAATGAATTTCTGAACTTTTTTCCGGGTAGGTTCAGTAAACATGCAAGTAGGTTTTTGTAACTTTTGAACCGGTTCATTGAATTAAAATCCATGTATTCCATTGAACACGCAGTAATGGTATTCTCTTAATGATAATTTCACCTCTACGACCATTGGACGAGGGTGAAAGTTAGTTTTTGTGTTTTTCTTGTAAGAATAAAATAAAATAAAAATGTTTAATATTTTTATTTTTTGAAACCTCCCACATGTGTGTTATAGAGAAGGCGGCCACAAAGCCTAAAACCCCCATTTTTAATTACTAAATGTGAGTACCACCCAAACCCTCTTACAGGGAGAAACCCCTTGAACTCCCTAATTAATTGTTTGAGCCAACTATGAATTTAATTAAATGTGTCAACATTTAATTATTCCAACTCTCTTTTTTTTGCCAAAGTAATTTAAATTGAATAAAATAAATTAATAATTTGGATATTTCACATTTTGATGGAATTGAGAGGAAATGGTTGGAAATAGGAGAGCTTTGGGAGGATTATTCTCTCCAACAAAGAACACCTCCTAATGAAGAATTTCTTCGACGAAGAATGTGCCATCTTCTCCAACGAAGAAGGTGCCACCTCCAACGTGGGATGTCTTCCCCAACGACCAACTGATATCCAACCTTCCTTCCTCTCTGATGTCATCAATCCTTCGAGGTGGGGGTTGATTTATATTTTCCCCCCTACCCGTTCTTGTTGACTCTTCGTAATTCAAGAAGGAATCATAGCCACTTTCTACCACTCTAACACAGAGAGTGTGGGCCAAATAAACATGACACGACCTCTCCAAAATTCATGTGATTATTTTTTGTGTTCTTCGCGATGAAGGTGATGGCGTGACCACCCCTCCAAACGGAAGTGAACCACGGCTTGTGCTGTAGCGATGAAGGAATGATGTCCATCTGAACCGGCCGCTGCCGAAGGGGCGGTACATGACCGTTCTACACGGAGAGGAGGCCTATCCATCTGTCCGGCCGCAGCGGGAAACCGCACCCCATCCGTCCTTCCACTCCCCAGACCCGCGCAACCATGAGTCCTCTGCGCTGCCCAATGGCTCCAGGGCCTCCCCGCAGCCCACGCGGCCCCCGCGCCGCCCTGCGGCCCCGGCACCGCCCCACAGCACCTGCGCTGCCCCACGGTTCCCGCGCCACCCTGCTCTGCAGCATGACCCCCACGCCGCATCTCTGCCCCCACCCCACCCTGTTACCCTAGTGCCACACTGCGGCCCCGCGCCGCCCCACAGCCCCCGCAGCCCCCCGTGTTGCACCATGATCCTCGCGCCGCCCCACGGCCCCCGCGCCGCATCGCGGTCGCCCTGCTGCCAGGCCCGACTGCCAGGCCAGACCACCTTGTGCGGGCCGGGCCTAACCCGGCGGTCCTGGTTTACCTGAATCGGGTCGCGCCGACTAAGTCAGACCAGACTCGGACCCACTTCGACCCATTCCCTGTGTTTTGACATAACTTTGGAAACGGGGGTCCGTTTGGTGAACCGTATGCGGTGCCTGAAACCTTGGAGAAAGACGATCCCTTTGGTATACCGCACTAACAATTTGGATAAATTTATGGAACAGTTAGGTTGGATTGAGAATGAATTCAACCAGGCCATACAGACTAAAAGGCTAATAACATACAGACTGGGCGTTCGTTTGACGCACTGTCTATTGTGCTGAGAACCCTATGATGTTGCAGTCCTTTGGGATACTTCTTCATGGGGCTTCGGGGTAGATAGTGTATCGACTAGTGTCTTGAGGATAGGTCCCTCCCAGAGATGAGAAAACATAGTGCGAGAATCCTATAGCTAGTTGTGACCACGTACTGAAGATATACTAGGATATTGTTTGTGTCTGACAACGTTTTGACAATGTACTAGGATCATTTGTGTGTCTGCCGATGTACTGATGATGTACTCGGATCCTATGTGGGTTTTACGACGTACTGACGATGTAGTAGGATCCTATGTGGGTTTGATGATGTACTGACAATGTACTAGGATTCTTTGTGGGTCTAACGAGGTACTGAGATCTTGTGTGGGTCTGACGATGTACTACTATCCTCTGTGGGTCTGATGATGATTTAAGATCTTCGTGGGTCTTCCTCTTAAAAGAGTACGATGATTCAATAGTTAAATCTAATCATATTTACTACTGTACCTAAGATATACCTGGTGGGAGCTGAGTTCGTACTTGTGTGGTAATTTCCCTTTGTGGTAATACCGTGGTGGTATTCTTCTGTGTGGAGTACATGTGTCGTACTTACCATCGTGGTACTCCTTCCATTGTGGAATAGTTGATCTTGAGCTTTTTAGTTTGACTCTGTGTTTCCTCCTGATTGATATGGGCATACTTGTTGACTTAGGTATATGTATGGGTATAAAATTATGTAGGGTTTTCAGTTGGTTTCATGCTATGTGGTTTATCTTTTGTGGATATTGTGAGACCATGAGTGTCTTGGGGTCCCTAATGAGTGTCGTATAGTTACCCATGGATGGGCTACCTGCACATTGTTGTGTTTGGTCCAAATGACAGACAACGATGTCCTAGGATGAGTGTACTAGTAATAAACGTTTCCTGAAGGTGGACCATACGATGTGTCAGTACGCAGAGGAGATATGCGGGCGTGGAGTACTGAGGAGGCGATCTGTTCCAACCCTTCAGGTAGGATCCTCATAGGACAACCCATTAGCAGTATTTTGCTTCATCAGTTGTATTTTATTCCAGTTGTACTTGTACCTTTACTATTGGTCTTGTATTCTGGCCCCTCTAACTTTCAATACTCTTTTTTCAATACAGTTTACTTGTGTTCTTATCTTGTTATGTTCTTGGTTGAGAGTTTTTACAGGTTATAAAGGCAATTCCTTCCTAGTTTTATGGAATGAACCTTTTGGTGCTAGTCGCCAGCCCCAGGCCTATGGATGACGGGCTTGGGGTTGTCACAAAAAAGTCCTTGGGTGATAGTTAGTGACAATTGGTGAGTGTTTTTCATCAATTTATAGGTAGGATTTCTAAATTGAAAATCCAATTGTTTTATTTAAATTAATATTATGTAATTGTAAAATATAGAATTACAATGGATGGGAAACTACATTTTGGATTGAATAGAATTTATTTAATTTTCTTTTGATACTGATTCATGTTAAATTGGGGAAATTTATATTGGTGGAATTAGATTAATTAAATAGATAATTAATTAATGGATATTTTTAATTGTAAAATTGATTGGATATTGGGATTATCAAATCTATCAATTAATCTGATTATGAATTAATTGAAATTGTTAATTATGGGATAGTTTCGTTTTCATTAACTTGTAATGAAATAACTAAAAATTCATTATTTTCATAACAATATGTATTTTAAATAATTTACCCATTCATGATGCTGATTTATATAAAGAAAATTTTCATTATTAATATATTAAATTCATGAATCTAAATAAATATAATTAGTTTTATGGGAATGGAAATTAGAAATGAGTAACTGAATTTATGTTAATAATATCACCATTTAATCTTCATATAGAAAATATAATATACTTAACTACATGTAAAAAGTGTTCTAAGTGCATCCCTAGAATCTTCTGCATTGGGAATAGGGAAATTCATTTTTTTCTGGAAAAAACAATCCAAAATTTTAGTATTACTAATGGAAAATTAATAAGACAAAAAATATAATATATAAAGAGATAATTTATATCAAGAATCCCATAGTTTTCCAATATTACAAATGAAATAAACTTTTACACTATAAAATTTTTTTCACAAATCTGTGGGTCAAATATTATAATCGATATCAATAATGACTAAAACAAGTGGAAGATGGATGATTTTTGTCAACTATTTTCATTTAGGTGAAGAAGAATTTTTTTTTTCAAATTGGAAAACTAGTTTTTTTTAAATTCGGGAATGTATTATTTGGTTTTGGATATAATAATGCTTTCATATCTATTAATTTCCCTAGTATAATTCTCTCACAACCTCAAAACATGGAATTGGAAATATCAATGAATGAAGCAGTGGAAGTAATAATTAACTTTTATGCATAATAATCCTAAAAATTAATAATTTTTATCTGAATATTCTTGATTACCATCTTATGATAACATTAGATAAATTTTAATCAATAATTAGAATAAAAATATTTATATTTTATAGAGAAAATATAATATATCATGAGAGGGAAACAAGCTTCTATATTCTAAAACATCTATAAATAATATATATTTTCAATCTGAAATTTGAGACTCATTTTAATAAATCTTCTAATACAATAATAGTTTTTCATTATAAAGAATCTTATCCTACTCTAATTATTGAGGAAACAATAATAATTGTCCATGATCACATGTCCAATGTAATAGAATATATTTATGTGTTCCATGATGAGTTTCAATTTATTCTATATGATAGTGTTATTTATATCTCCCATTAAAATAATCCTAGATATGTGAAGAAATGAATGATTTATTACGTAATGTCTCCAATTGAAATGGAATAGTTAATGAATCAATTACAATGACATCAAGAAAAGGGTTTTATACATACCAGTGCTTCTCCATTTTGTGCCCAATACCACATTATTATAATGAAGGATGTATAAATGTGTATATTCATTGATTATAATGATCATAAAAACATCACTGTAATGAATAGTTTTCCTCTACCATATATTAATAATTGTTTGTCCATTTACATGGGTCTATGTTTAAAATAATGATTGATCATTATTTTTGATGTCATAAATTAATATTGGTAAAGTTGAATGTTCCAAACAATATATTGTAAATAATATATGTATAATCTAAGATCGTATTTATTTACTCTGGACTAGATAATGAAATATTAATTTTAATGATCATTATTAATATAGTCATTAGATATACCTTGAAAAAGTTTTCTGGTTCTATCATTTTTTACAGTAGAATGTAAGACAACAAAGAAAACATGATATTGTTGTTAAATACATTAATATATGGAAAAATATATGCAATGAATATTTCAGGTGATGTATTTAACTAATATTTAAGGTTCATAAGATATGTTATCACAAGTTTAAAAATAATATTGGATCCTTTAATGCCTAATGGAATAGTGGAATTTTTTCAAACAAAAAATAATGATAGAGATCCATATTTTCCTTATACTCTATTGGTCTAATAAATAGATTTTAAAAATTTTATTATCATTTTATAACACATATACCATGACAAAAGTAAACAAGTGTCATTTTTCAAGATTTATATTTATAAATGGAGATTTTGAATGTTTTTTTCATACAAACTATATGAAAAATATCATCATTTGGGGAAGGATTTTTGATATTTGGCGATGCTTAATAAAACAGACTATGTTGGGTACTCTTATAAAATGATAAACGTATAAGTTATGACTAATAATAATTGATGGTATGTGGGAAAAAATTTATAGCTCTAGACCATCAGATTGTAGGGGTAGTATTTCTAATGGAAATTAGTAGAAATAAATCTATAATGAAAAGTGTCACCTATATACCTATCACTAATGAATAATGTATATGTTCTCATAGGTAAATACAAAAAAAATTTAAATGATTATTTCGAGTTCTCATCAATTTCATAGAATACACAATAATTTACAATCCAATAAATTAAAATAATGTGGAATATGCTCTAGGAGAAATTTATATTCAATATATATCCCTGGTGAGGATTTAAATTGTCCATTTTTTTGTGTAATTGTAAATGACTTATATGACGATCATAATGGAATGTAATATATCATAATTCTAATCAATGATTCCTCAAACATCTATCATGGAGACTAATAATGAGGTGAGTATGTAATATTTTTAGAATTAAAAAACTGATAAAAACTATAAATTAGGGAAATCATATAATTTAGCATCGAAGATAAAGATATATGTTATTGTAACTGATTAAAAATTATATCTCAATATGAGATAATAAATTATATATTATTTTAATCTCACAGGATAATAATATCTATCATCACATGAAAAATATTTATTTATAGTGAATTCATAGATTCCTTTTAGTGGGGAAATATTATGAGGGAGATTAAATAATATACATCTATGTCCCTTTGATTCAAACACGGTTAGGATTAATTTGAAAAGTACAAGGATAAGGTTAAATTATTACACATAAAAACATATAAATTGGAAAATATCAACATATAATTTTTTAAATTTATTTTAAAGACATTTAATAGAAAAAAATTCCTATATGGTATATTATGGATGGTGATTCAATTAATTATCTGTTTATCCCCATTACAAAATATATTTATATCTATGAACATTCAATGATATATAATTAATAATTTTTATCCATCACGAAACACCACTATTAACTATTTTTATCTGAGATCCCTACTTCACCAATATTTTTAAAGGTACCTTTAGTGGTGACTAATTATAAAACTAAACATCATTATAAAAATTCATCATTAGAATGATGAAAAATATTGATGGACCATATATAAATTGCATCACATTTTTAGATAATTATCTATAGAAAACAACATAGTTTGATACAAATAACTTCATTTGGTAATGTACAAATACAATAATACAATTTAGTAAACCATTTATATGTTTCCTTATGGAGACATACATGAGATGAAATATATATTTCTATATTTAATGGATAATGTTAATGAAATGAAATTATTGGGAAAAAATGGGTATATGATATGATAGAGAAGGTAAAATCCATTCAACAACACATTAGAGAAGCTCTGTATTGATTAAAGAGTTTTGTAGAAAATTTTCTATGGGTTAAGGAGTCGAAGGTTAGGGATGAGTTATTAAATATAATTTCTCAATTGATACTAGAACACTATTTATAAAATTATCAACTATTTATGAAACTAGATACATGAACACCTCTCTGACAACATCAATGAGATATTATTGTCCATTATAATCACCATACAAATCTTACAGAGTGGTAAAATATAGTTATTTATTGGAGTGTAAAAATTGCTATGCTCAGTATGATATTAACTGAAAATTTTCTTGTATATTTTATAAAATCATAATAATTTGAATTGAATATATATTGAAAGAAACTCACTACCATAATTATGTTTCAACATTCCTAATTTCTACATGAATCACTCACTATGTAGCACAATGAAATATGTAATATTTCAAAAAAAAGGAATATATATATATGTGTGTGTGTGTGTGTGTGTGTTTGTGTGAGAAATAAACTATATAAACATCTGCTATATATTCCATACATTATTTCAAAGAAAATAAATGACAGCCACATCATCAGACCTCGGGCTTTTGAAAAAATATCATTACCACATCGTCATCATATCACTATAACTATATAATAAATCATTATCCAACATATCCATCGTAATATAAATAATAATATAATCCATTAATTAGAATTCATGAATAAATATATAATATTTGTAATCGATTGTATAATGGATGAGTTTTTATTCAATTTGAAAACACAACACAACCCACTAGCACATATATTCCATAACCATGATTTATTATCTCTAATATGAAATCATTCTATATAATCGTGTTTGAAAAAAAAATTAACTAAAATTCATCATACGGTATAGATAATAGGGTATATTGTGTATTAATTTATCTATATCCATTATGGAATAGAATTTATAAAGAATGATTTGTACCTAGATCCATATGTGAGATCCATATTAACCTATTGACCTATGTCACAGAGTATAAGAAATAACACATGAAATAAATAGTATTTCTAACTATGATTCGGTGGGAATATTTACCACTATTGACCCAAAAAAGATAATGTCTCATATAAAATCCAAACATTCAGTATTAACAAGGGTACTACACATCTATGAAAAAATCATCAATGTTCAGAATAATCATCTTATATAAAGTAATTAAAAAATAATTTAATAAAACCACATCATCAATTACGTTTTAATAATTTCATAACCCTCAAAATCTATTGTACATTTACAATAATAATTTCAATTCAAGTGTTCAAACATTGAACTATATTCATTCAATAGTTCCTTTTTAATATATCATTACTATCACTAACCACCAATTCCTTGTGTTAAATTATAAGTAATTTATATTCCATAATAATATATATTTTATTAATCCACTAGAAATAATTGATAAAATAGATATATTCAAGATAAAATAATAAAACCACAACAAAAATGAATATTTATAATGTTTATGGAAAAGAAAATAAAAACAAATAATGTATCCCAATTTAATCAAATAATATAATAATTATTCCAATCCCTTTTCAACATCATTAATTATATCCCTCTCCATAGTATCAATTCAGTACATAAAACATGAATAAATAGAAAACTGAAAATAATGAGAACCATAAAAAATTCAATTTAATAAACAATAATTATTAAAACACATAGGTAATAGCTACTATATATATCCAGAAATCATACTCAAATAGTAATCCATCATTCCAAACTACTGCAATGATGGACTATAGATTTCAATTAGTGACTAGATATTAAATTTCCTTATAATAAAATATTTATGTTCCCTAATATTAATTATAGTATAAAAATATTTTAGGATGCAATAATATTAACAATAAATAACTCTCAATATATCTAGATAATATATTGAAAAGGAATCCATTGTATCACATTACCATTTTAATAGAATTTTTATGTAAATTTACATATTATTTACATATTTTTTGAAATATTATTCATTTACTAGTTGATAATGAATTATATTATTCTTATATATACACATAAAATAAAGTGATGGTTTTGAGAACCCTTCCATTATGTGATGATTCAATGTTATCTTATAAAGTGTACGATGCCGACAATGTGAGGAAAACATGAAACCTTAATGTAAAATTTTGATCCCTAAAGACAACAATCTATTATCATATTAAATTAATAATTGACAATAATCCCTAGAAACTGATTGAACAATACTTCCATGGAATTCAAAAAACTTGTGTGAGAATAAAAATAAGGAAAAATGGATGAAAAATGGATTCACCTTGGTTCAATAATAATTCATGTGCATGAAAAAGAATTATAAACCCACTAAAAAATTTTAGGCCTATCAAAAAATATTTTAGAGATTAATTTTTCATCAGATAATATGGGGGAATTAGGTTAAATTTTAATTACCACATCATTTTATAATAAATCATTTGAAATATTTTTTAATGTAATGAAAACTATTTTCATATTTTTATATCCCAAGAACCAAATATCATGGATGGGTTTCCCCACATGGATCCCACTATAACGTAGTTAAATGTTGTTTTTTATATTAATATAACGAATTTAATGGCTTCAAATACCTTTTCATATAAAGGCCTTCAAAACTAAGTGAATCACGGTCCATCGCCAACCACTGTACCTTAAATCATTCCACCCAAGTCAAAAAATTCAACATAAAAAAGGATTAAATACATGAAAAAATTCAATAGGAAAATCTGAGGAACTAAAAAAAATTCTCATAGTGGAGAAGAGATTTAATTTCAAACCATCAACCTAAAGTAAACATAGGAAAAATTTATTTTTGAATCCAAATATAATTTTTACCTTTGATATGTGATTTTTATAATTTTGATAACACATCTAAAATATAAGCATTCTAATTCTCATATATTCACACCATGTGTAATACAATATTCATGAAATAGTCTGGAACTGTGTTCATGTGGTTTATTCACCAAATCCTTCACACATATATGTTTGTTGATTAAAATTCCAATCCAAAATATCATATGTGAAAATATGATCGCCTACATAAAATTCCTATATAATGATTATTGGAATTTATAATCAAAAATCATATCTAGAGAGTATATAGAATTGGAAATAAATAACCATACCATGAGATAAGTTTCAACGATATTGATGTAAATAAGATCACAATCAACTACAAATTATCATAATAACATCAATTATCTCATATCTCTCTAATGTAATACATAACATCTCTATAAATTCATCAAATATACAATTTTGTTTATCTTTTGAACATTTGGGACTCATCCACCAAAGTACATTTGTCTACGAATCCATTCACCATATGGAATATATTATAGTTCTATAAAACAAATTAAAAACATTTTACTGATGGTCTAGAGTCTACATAGGTGATTACTTCAAAATTTCATCATCTTTAACTTCATACTCAACTAATTGAATGACATGAGAATAATAATGAAGATACTAAAAAATTAATGAAACATGTAAAATTAAATGGATCATATATCATTGTAGATGAAAATCGATTATAAAAAATACTTTTGATCCAAAATACCACAATTTATCAATATACTATAGGGAGGTTAATCCTAGATCACAATAAGAGATGATATGTATAAAAAAAGATGAATCAAAATTTTCTCCAAATAATAAATTAACAAGACATAGACTATTCCTAACACCATAATCTTCCCAAAGTGATCACCCATTTTTTTGTAAATTACATTGTATCAAAATTGAATTATATCAACCTAAGGATTAATGAAAAGTGATAATGATATAAATCAGTATGATCACTCACATCTATTATGAAACATTAAATAGACAACGAAACCAACATTGGTCATTTATATACTCAATTACATGAATTAACAAGAAAATTAAATCACTATAGATTACCTAATCTTTTCAAACCACAATAAATATCTTCATAATGAATTGTACATAACATATATAACTGGATGTATAAACAAATGTGACATATGTAATAAATAGATAAAAACACATAAAATTAATAATAAACAAAAACAAACCATATAAAAACAATCAATAACGATCATCCATGGACCATCCATTGTTTTTATCATGAAATAAATTATACAATAAACCATTCATATCAAAATTCCCAAACTACGATTTATTTTACTAAAACACCCAAGGTGATTGTATGGTAATTTGAAAGAGATTACATCTAATTTCAACCCTAATAATGTCAATATTATTCATTGTGACCTCCTCTATCACTATTAATGAGTCCCTAGAATCATGAAATTAATCTTCATGAAAATTTTTTATTTTAATTTTAATAAAAGAATCCCTTTCCATGGTGTATATATATTAATAACATTGTATTTAAGTAATTATATTATCCATTATCATGATCATATATTAAAATAATTTATGGATAGTATATAATTTAATCTCTAATGATATTTGAAGACTAAGAAGAAGTCAATGACGAGATTTAATCTCCATAAAATTAAGTAAATCATGGACATAACATGATAATGGTAACATATAGTGTATCTACAGTTCCAAGGAAATAACTATAAAGAATAATTAGCGATGACAACCCTCTACAAAATCAAAACATTTAAAAATTCATGGAATTAAGAAAATAAATAATAATAATAATAAATATTCCTCAGTAATGTAGAGAATAGCTAAACAGACCAACTTATAGATCATATAATCATAAGAAACATGAAATTAGTAAACTTATAACAAAAGGAAATTCATTCTAGGATAAGGTAGTCATATGAGTCATAATCCAAGATAAATATGGTACAATTTCATTTAGTGTCCTGGAAATCTTGGATACTCTTAAATACCTTGTCATTATATAGGGAAACAAAAAACAACAACTTGATCTTCATTTGATTCTAAATTACTTCATACTATGGTATTAAATTCCCAATGAAATTACCCTCACATGATTAGAACATACAATTAAAAATAAACCCAAATAATTTTTGATATAAAAGAACTTACAAATCTATCATTGAATCTTTACATCCACATCCTCAGATGTAGTGTATATAAGGATTTCATCAATGTAAACAATGATGTTATGAACAAAAACACATGGATTAAATATTTAATCTGTCCCATGGAAATGGTTTTTAAGGTCATGAAACATAATGGTATTATAATGAAATAAACAATATGAAATAAATAAATAAAGTATATTCTTGTAATATCATCAATGATAAACCATATTAGATGAAATCATAATTGAAAATGGATTGATGAAGACTATCTAGAACTCTGATTCTAATTAATCATATAAAGAATCATTTTGAGAGATTTATTATTCATCACTATCACTACGTTTAATAAAGGATACTAGATACATATACATATATTAGATCTACCTTATTCACATATATACCATAGAAAAAATATATTCTATTTTATACCTCACACAAACAATAAGGATTCATACTACTTGTAGATATTGATGTTTATGAGTAAAAAGATTACAACATAATGATAATTTTGATATAACCTTTTGGAGGTACTATCAAAACTCCATATGAAAATCATCAAGGTACTCATCATAATCCCTATGAAGAAAATGTGATCAATCCATAACTATTCCCATTATCTCCATAGTCATCAATTAATATTAGGATTTGAAAACCCGGAGATAGATACCATGAACACCATAACCAATAAATATGGCATGATGTCTATTAGAATCATTGAATATAACTCACCACATTGAGAAATAAAAATCATCTTTAATTTATTAAAAAAATGAAAGATTAAGATTAATCCATATGATTGTATCCACAAATAATGTAAATCTCTAAAAGAGTGGTGTTTTACTAAAATAAATTAAATTTTTCTACAAAAAAAAACAAAAAATATATGAAAATATAATATAGAGATATAATTATAGGTGACTAGAGTTATCACCACCTAATTTTGTAGAGAATTTAATAGATATTATATATCCAATGAGTATGTAGCTCCAAAACAAAAAAACAAAAATCCTAATCCCATGAAGAATATAAATATATAATACATTAAATAATATTTATGTCTCCTTATATTGGAATAATTAAAGAATGAATTTGAACATTTCATACTCTATGACCACTCTATATGAGAAGATGGTCACTTCTCAGATCACACTCTACCCATTGTGAATAATGAAAATATGTACAATGGGGTTATCATCGACCATTCATATTCGATCTCTATTAATCAAAACCTATATAAGTAATCCTCAATTATCACTGTTGTAGTGGATAATTCTGGACTTGATGAGGATGAGGCTCATTGTGAGCTCCGTGGTGTGTCCAGAGGAAGTTCATACAGTCAATTCTGTAATGTTCAAGGCCACTACATGAAAGTAAATCTACATATGTTCTTCTTAAATATTTACATGAATATAAATCTCTACAAAAATGTGATGAATTTTTCTTGTACTGATTTAATTTTTTCTTAAACATATGTTGAAAATTAGGTATAGAACATCATTATAATGTTATTATCCATATAGATTCATTAAAAATACTCTACTATATAGATCTAGTATGATCTAGTATCATCTCGATACGATCTACATTCACAGTAAACACATGATATATCATTCATATTAATGTTTTGACCTAACGATGGATCTTTGGATAGAACAACTCACTTGGATTCATCGACCTATCCTACTCATCTTATAAGAGGAAATTAGAAAAATTTATATCATTCTTATCCTATATATGAATCATATTGTTAATGAAACTAACATGGTAGATTGTATGAGTTCCTTATCAATATTTATTTTTCATTACTATATAACAAAAATAGTGGTGAAAATACCTAAAGGTAACATTACAACGTTTGTTGTTGATTATGATTATTTTTAATGAAGGTTTCAAGGATTTATTAGAGTACCATATACATTTTTTATAGAGCATGTTGAGAATGATCCCTGAAAATTGAATGGGTACTCAGGAGGTGGTATTGAAAAACGTGTATACAAGGTGGTACCATTCCCCAAGGTTCACATTAATTATGGGCCCAAACTCTAGAGAATGGAGAAAAGGGCTTTCGATTATAGATGTTGTATGGAATACTAAAGGTGGTTTTTAATTTTGCACGAAAGACATGTTTTGGTATCAGTGCATCAAATATATGGAAAAGAAAATCATCCTGAGAATGATTTGAATTCTCCCTGAAGATGAGATGGCACCATAAAGATAGAGTTGTGTGCATTCGAAAAAAAGAGATAAATTGATCTGTGCAAAAGAGAGTTATACACTGAATGTGACATAAAATATTGTTTTTAATTCTCGGAGAAACCTTATGGGAGTAATGTAATAGAGGTCATAATCTTGTGTGTGGGTTCGGTCAGTTCTATAAATAAGTTTCTATCCCCTCATTTTATAAACTCATCCCTTAGGGACTATATGATCTCAAAATTATGGTAGAGTTGTGTACAAGGTATTAGTGTTTTACGCAATGATATTTATATTAACGAATGAATAAAATATTTTTTATGAATAAAAAAGGACATTAGTCTAAATGACCATGTGAGTTGTGTGCCTGGTAGAAAATATGTTTGTAAGATATAATTATATGATTAAACACGAAACTTCCAAACAAGGAGGCACGAAATGAAAAATGTGAACTTGAACGGATTTACAAGTAAATATTTTGTAATGTGTTATTAATAAATTGTATGAAAGTAAAACTTTAGAATAGAATCTATCTAAAACTGAGGATGAATTCATTACTGATAATAAAGGGAACTATGTTTCAATAAATTATGTTTGAATTCTTTCTAGAGTTATGAGAGATGAAAAGAGGAAGAAGTTGATCATATCCATAAGAAATTGGATATGGAAGGAGATTTTGAGGGAGTGGCCCTTATAAAGTAGTGATGTATCCCTAAACATTATAAAATAAGTGATCTCAGGCATTGAGGTTATATAGTTTTAACAGTATTTTTTAGTGATCCTTAGTCGACTTGGAACGTCAACACATCACCTATGTATGCGCATTGGGTATAGCCTACTCTGGGTGAAGCAAGAAAAAATGGGTTTATCTATGTTCTTTATCTCCTTATTAACATTTAATACATCATCATTATATAAGTAATGAATGAATAAAAATACCATAAACACTTAAGATCAAATAAATTGACACCTAGAATAAGGTTTTCATGATCGCATGAGGAATGATGAATTTTGAGTGGAATATCCAAACCATAATTCAACTCCCTCTCAAGGTATCTAAGACACATTTGGTCCTAATAGAAATCTTCATAAAATTGATCATGGAACATCCCCAATGAAACTCATGACTCCCCATGATCATTAATAAACATAAACAACCATTTTTAAGAATCAAATTTTTACATGCTAACACTAAAAATAATCATGTACCTTTATCATATGTGGATCTGAATTATTGTAATATCTATCTCTGAAAAAAATTCATTTATCTATTTAACTATAAAAAATTCGCAATACTTCTATAGGTTATACCATTAAACCCCGTAAACATTCATTATATGGTAATAATGAATATCTATTTATAACCAATAGTCATATTAGAGTGCACCATAATAAACATCATCGACATAAACATGATATTGGATTCCACTAGTTGAAACAACTAAAAATAATTTTTTGGGGAATTCTAAACACCACGCATAAATCATGTCAGATTAATTAATTATGGTTTTGCATAATTTCAACAATTTACCCAAGTCATATACATGTATAGAACATTATGATACATTTCCTGTACATAGATTTCGTATATATTAGTTGCGCAACATAAATTTTCTATATCAGTAAATAGAAGGTCCCTCCATCATAGAATACGGTGAAAAAATATTATGACATAGAATACATCCCTTTTATACATCACATACTAGGTCAAGTTGGCACTCTCACCCCAGAACCCATAAATCCTTCGAATGTTCATATCCTAAATATGCATCTTATATCATAAAAAATCAATTATACCACTATATCATGATCCCCGCACCTCAACCAATAGTAACACTATAAGGATTGTAGTGATGATGAGAGTGGCCCTGATCTCCAACACTAGTATACCATGGTTTTGTGACTAGCATTAATGGAATAAATAAATAAATTATTTCATCAATCACCAAAAATATCATTGGATCATTAAAAAATATATCCATTAAATTCAATTTTAAAAAATAAACTACTATAATGAATCTAGTTTCATTAAATGCATGTCCAAAAAACATAAATATTGAATTTTAACCACATAAAAAAACTACTCTAACAACCTGTTTAAGCTAGTAACACTTATCTTGATCATGTAAAAAATAATATACAAAAATAATATTAATTTAAATATATAGAATATAATAAAATATAATCAATAGGATCCTCCATGAAACCATTCATGAAAATATGTACTATGTATAATAAGGAATTTAAAATAAATGGAGAAATCAAAATGTCCATGAAATTATGGCACTATATTTATAATAATCACAAGGTTTACTGAATGAGTGGAAAAATAATAGGTAAAACAATCAAAAAAGGATTATATATTATATTTTTACCCTAATAGATTTCCACACTAAAATATTCACACAAAACCTTAATCCCATACATTATTGTATTTTCATTCTTTGAGGATGAAATAATACACATATAAGAAAGAAATATCACATCTGCGATAAAATCACATCATAAAACACACATGTGTAGGATAGAAATAGTGTATGTAGATGATAAATTACCAGTGGGGTGGATTGTAAGTTTAAAAACATTGGTTTTTAACCTCAAGGTAAATTATGTTTAACAATGTTTAATAAAGTAAATTAACAGAGCCTCTTTTAGTTCTACAAAAAAATTGCATAGCTTCCAGAAATATGGTTCTGGAAAATAAACATAAGTAAAATTTACTTAAGAATGATTCTACAATAAATAGTATAAAATCTCTAATATCAGGGTTAATAAATGTAGAAGAATGAATAATAAGTTTACACTTTATTCATTTAAATAAATGTATCACAAATAAAAACATGAAACAAAACAAGTAACATGTAGAAAATTTTTTAACCCAAAGAATATGATATCCAAAAACCATGGATAAAGGTCCCTTGATTTTTTACTTTCATAAATTTATGTCTTACACACACCAGGGTAAGCCCCCAATAGAAATATCAGAATCTATATTACTATCCCCACAATTCCACAATCATTAAGGTAGTCGGTGCCTCTATCTTCCTATCCCCGGAATCCCTTGATTGTACAAAGAAACAATCAGAGTTTCACTAAGAAAGATGAATAAGATGTTCATATCCACACAAATCATAAGAGTCTCTCTCTCTCTAGAAATCACTTCACATCATGTAATCTCATGATTTATGGAATGGTTAACATCAATCCTGAGATCGTTCTACTGATATCTTATTTATAGAAACAAATCCAACTGTTGGATCCCTCCTCCAATGGTCATAGTTTCCCTTGAATCTCAGATAGACCTGTACAAGTGTCACTCAGCCGACGGTTAGTTAAAAACCGAATACACGATATCATTTCATAATAATAACATGTATTGGGAAAATGAAAATTTACTAACCAAATATGAATTTCCAGTGTCTATGGAAAAAAATGTTATGTGTCTAATCATAAAAACAATCAGAATCTATAAGACATGGATATTCAGATTCTTTTTGAAAATTAATATAGAATCTGAATTCTATAGATTCTGGATTCTAAATTCAAATTAATTCAGAGTATGAATTAAGAAGAATCTCGTGTCTAAATCCCGAGGAATTCAGAGTCTGAACTCTGGGGAATTCAAACTCTAAATTATTATGAATTTAGATTATGAATTTCATAGAATTTGGAATCTGAATTTTAGAGAATTCGGAGTTTGAAATTTAGAGAATTTAGAATCTGAATTTTATATACCTCAGAGTCTGAGTTTCAGAGAATTCGTAGTATAAATTTTTGAGAATTTTGAATCTAAATTTCGGAGAATTGAGAATATGAATTTCAAATAATTCAGAGTCAGAAATTTAGAAAATTTGTAACCTGAAAATTGAATACTCTATATCCAAGGAATTATAAGATTTTAAATATTTGGATATAAATACAAATTTTTTACTTAGTAATAAAAAGAGTTTGATTTAAAGAGATTATAAAATGAGACAATGAAAACTACGTTAAGGATGAAATTATCTTTAGTGAAGGAAAATATTTCCTATGAAAAATAATCCTTTGGGAAATATGATTTTCCATAATATAAAGTGTTTGGGATTTTCAAAACATAAAGGAATTGAAAATTCATATGGAAACCTTATTGACTCAACAATCTCCCCCTTTTTTGTAAAGAAGATACATACTTTTGCAAAAAAAAATATAGACTATGACTTTTCTTTTTGAACATTAAAATAAAATATTATCTCCCTTTACATTTAAATCATGATGAATACAAATAACTCTCCCTATGGTTTTGAAATCCCTAAGGATCATATTATTGACTTCCTTAGAGAAAAACCCCTTACATAAACTCCCTCTTAAATATGGAATTCTCTTAATTATACATAGTATTATATTTATCATTCCATTCCCTCACCTTTGTGATTTTAAAAAATGAATAGAGAGAAAGAAAAAAAACTATGTTCCTAAAATATTAGTTCTATACACAAAACAAATGAAGAGAAACCAAATGTTTCATTAGAATTGAAAAAATTCATATAAGGAAGAAATACCACAAAAGACCAGAATTGAATGGAAAAAATATTCATCATTTTTTCCTTCTTCATGATATTTTTCACGATAGTATTTATTTTCGTAAGTTCCTTACGATCTTCTTCAAAGCGCTTGAGCAATAGTACCTGATCCTGATTTTTCTTTTCCAAAGCCATGATCTTTTCATTGTGAGACTTAAGGATTTTAGCCTGAGACTTTATAATCTATTCATGGTAACTAAACATTTACTCAAACTCTATTATAAGATCTATTTCCCTCTTCAAATTCAAAGAAACTTAATTCAGTTTCCCATTCAGATATTTTTCTTCTTGCATCTGAGTAACTTGTTCTAGGTTCAGCTTCTCAGTAAAAAAATTTGTAAAATATTTCATCCTCTTATATTCCCTATCAAAATAATCTTTAATAGAGTCTTCATATTCATCATGAATTCTCATTAATTTAATCATATTCTTAGAAAACTTATTAATTTTCATAAAAGACATTATGTGAGCATCATTACCAATAGAGAATTTTTTTAAATCAGCCTCATTCTTGATGAATTTTTTCATGAGCATGAAAACTGAATCTGAAATTTGATTGAAAATATGTTGAAGCATCTGAAACATCATGTAAATACTCAAAAACAATAGAATAGTGTCAACTATATTCTTCTGTGACTATAATAGATAATCCTAACCCAAGGAAGATGATTCTTGAATCTGATTCCCTTTTGGGTGAAGATTATTTTTCAAAATGATTATCATTCCTCTTGGAAAATACATTAGCATCCTTCTTAATCACCATAGGTTTCTATAATGTATCAAATATCAATATTTTTCTTTTTTAAACATTGTAAATTTTCTCCGCGGTCTTTTCGGATTCATGCTCACTATCTGATACTTGGACAATATTATCTTCACCAATCTTTTCCTTCTCAGAATCGACCTTCAGATCATCATGTTGAATCCAGTTGGTGTTTCTTATTTCATAATTAGACGGTTTATTAACCTCTTCCTAACCTTTATCCTAATTTCCATGAGAAATAATATTAGTTTATTCATCCTTGTAATTATGGGTCAACATATTTTTATAAGGACTTTCCTTCTCCTGATATTCTTCATCTTGCCTTATCAAATCATTAGTGTCTTCTACTTTTTCTTTTTCTTATTCTTCAACTTCCTCTTCCAGAACACTCTCTTCTTCTTCTTCTTCAGGTCCTAGAACTACCATCTTCTTTCTCAGAGTCACTGGAAACGATTTTTCTAAAAATAATTATGGTAGCTGAATTATTTCGTATGCTTTCTCATAATCCTTGAGAAGTGCTTGACCAATTTCTACCTCAGATATATTCTTCATTTTCATCTCATTCTTTTCGTCTATTTAATATTCCTCAACAACCTTAATTTTCAATAACATTGCCTTAGTATGCTCTCTACTAAAGCTAGGATCTCCATTCTTCTAATTTTTTATCTCTTCCACCCATTTCGCAATAACTTCATCAGGGTATGTGTTTTGCTTCATTGACATTGGGGGTTCTGACTGAGTTTTCTAAACATAGGGTTTTTTATGACATCGAGTTTCTTTTTCTTTTTTGTGATTTGTTCTTTCTTGGTAGTCTCTTCTACTTATTCTTACTTATCTAATGCTACAATCACACTTTCTGATAAGTCATAAAATTCTATGGATTTTCTATTGAAACAAACCTTCATCCTTCACCAGGCATCATCACTGAGCTTCAAAACATTTAATGATCTGGGATTTGAACAACATGGGATTTTGAATGGCTCTAGGAATAAGACAATGATCTTGGATAGGGTTTCTAGATACATAATGATTTGAAATTTGAGGGTCCCATTTTTGATAATTGTGATCTTCAGCAGGATGTACTCTTTTAGATTTATCTTCCTCAAGTTCATCTGGAAATTCAAAACAAAGTCATCTCTCTTCTTCAAGTTGTCCTTATCTCCTTTTCGTGGAATTAGGAATCCATGAACCCATAATGCTAGCATCCTGATTTTTGTTGAGAGATCTTTTATCACTGGGTTTTTTACTCCTTTGAGTCCGAGGTACTATAATTTCATCTCCTTTTTAATACTTTCTGATTCATATGGTAGTTTTTGCATGTAAAAATGGCTTCCTCTTCAAATGTTATTCCAATTATACTAGCATCCATATTGAAGGAATGGGAATTGGTTTTACCATAACATTTGAATGAGAAATTATCTCTTCCTCCTTTATTAAAAATTATCATTCCCATAAAGCTGAACAAGAAACTCAGGATAAACCGGATCATGATTTTTTGGTTTGGCTAAGCAAAGGCTCTCTCATCCATTGAGCTTGATATTTAGCGTAATCAGGGAATTATACTTCTTGAAAAATATCAGATCGACTAACCTTTCACTGTAAATTTTCCATTAAATATTTTCATGACTAATGATATTATCTTATGAGGAGTGGCATCCAAAGACATCTGTAGCAAAAACAGAAATTTAAAATGACCTTTTTAAATAGAGGCATACATTTAGCAAAAAAATTCATGAAAACTGATGTTGGACAATAACTAAGGGGCCTTTATATAGGGGTTGATGCGATGGTTCGTATTCTAATATTAATCCAAAAGTTGAAAAAATCATGATTTGAACTGACAGTTGAGATGAAATCTGAAGAATGATTTGGTAGGTTCTGATAATTTTAGGTTTTTAAGGTAAAAAACCAGATTTAAGGAAAGTGAATCCAATTTTTTATTAAAGAAAGATAAAAATAATAACAAGTAAAAAATTAAATTATGATACTTTATGCAAGGAAACATTCGTTTCAAATTTCTAAGAAACTTTTAGTAGTGAAGAAAATTATTCTTGTTCAATTTTAGATTTCAGAAAATTTTCTTAAGGAAATTTTTCGGATTCCAAAATAGTGTTAAAGAAATGAAAATGTTTAAATTGGAAAAAATTAACTAATTAAAAAAATTTGAATTCCTAAATTTGAGTTTCGGAAAATTTAGATTAACAAAAATTTTGATTATGAACAAATTTATTAAAAAAATTGGGATTCAGGAAATTTTATTATGAAAAATTTGATTAAGGAAAGGAAAATATGGTTAATCAAGCAAATGTAATCCCCAAATTAAAATGAGTTTCTTAATTTAAAGTGATAGGTTTCAAAAAAAGTTAATATGAATGATTACCTTATGGTTATCCTTCCTAAATTATTTTTAATGTATTAACATCTATCAAAGGGTAAATATTTAGTAAAAATACGAGCAAGTTGATCTCGTGTTACGATAAATTGATGAATGATATCTTCGTTCATTGTGTGGTACCTAAGAAAGTGATGCCTAATATCTATGTTTTCTGCACATGAGTGATGTGAATGTTTTTTAATAATGAAATAGCACTTGTGTTATCACACAATAATTGTGTTTTGGTAAAACTCATGACATATTCCTTGAGGGTGTGCTGCTTCTAAAACAGTTGAGCACAAAAACATTCAGCTACTACATATTCAGATTCAGTAGTACAAAGTATTAATAAGTGTTTCTTTGTTCATGACCAAGAAACTAATTAATCTCCTAAGAAATGACATGTTCTAGATGTACTTTTCATATCCATTATATATCCACCAAAATCAACATCCGAAAAAAAAATTAAAGGAAAATCATTTCCAGAAGTATAGAAAAGTCAAAAATCCATGGATCACTTTGAATAGGAAAAAATAATTTTCACATACTTTAATTGAGATTCCTTAGGATTAGATTGATATCTTGCAAATAAGAATAATAAAATCATTATGTATGGATGACTAGTTGACAAGTATAATAAACATCTTATCATACCTCTAAATGATTTTTGATCTACTAGTTTCCCAGCTTCATCAATATCAAGATAATTTAACGTACTAGATGGAGTACTTATACTTTTAGTTTTTTCATATCAATACTTTTTAATATGATCTTTAATATACTTATGTTGGATATATATGTTTTTATGGATTTTTAAAAATATGGAAGCCTAGGAAAAATGATAACCCACCCATCAGACTCATTTAAAACATATACTTCTTTATATTTGAAAATGAATCAGTCAAATAATCCTGAGTTAAACCCAATAGAATGTCAACAACATAAATTTGAATAATTAAATTTCTTTCTTATCTTTCTTTATAAAAAGATATGGATCAAAAATTCACGTAAGATAATTTTTTTGCAACAAAAATCATGTAAGACTATCATATTAGGCTCTAGGACATGTTTAAGTACATATAAATCTTTGGTATGTTTGAAAAAATTGTTCAGGATGTTTTGTGTCATCAAAACCAGGAGGTTGTTCACAATAAATATCCTCATGAACATATCTGTTAAGGAAAGAAACCTTTACATCCATTTCAAAAGGATTGAAATTAAAAAATGATGTAATGGAATGTAAAATGTGAATATATTCAAGTTTCGATTCTGGATCATTGGATTATTTATAGTGTATTCATTCTAGTTTATTAAAGACTTCAGCATCAAATCTAGCTTTATTTCTTACAATGACTCCATTTTAATCACAGTTAATTTTGAAGACCCATATTACTCCAATACAGATGTTTTCTAAGGTCATTCAACCAAGGGCCATACATTGTTCCTTTCAAATTCATTTAACTCATATTGCATAGTTATAATCCCCTCATCATTAACTAATGTTTCATCTATGCATTTTGGTTCTAAATTTTTATTAAATGCTAGATGTTCTACTTCATTTATTACGTATACTCTAGTCCTTATAGGTTGATTTACATCACCAATGACACTATCACTGGGATAATTCTTATGAAACAACTAATTTGGGTTTTGTAAAACCTTTTCATCATCATATGGTAGGATATCTTGTAGGGTAAATGATTCAAAAATATTTTATTGACCATTTTTTTATTGGAAGATTCTTCTATCAAAGGTTGATTATTAGTTTTTGAAATCACATCTGAATATGTAGTTTGGGGTTGTTTAATGGAAAAAGGATCAGTTTCATCAAATTTAACATACATTGTTTCTTCAATAGTGCATGTGTTTTTATTAAAAACTCATTACGCCTTAGAAGTAGTGGACTAGACTAGGAAAATTACTTCATCGGATTTGGTTGAAAATTTATATATGTTATCTTTAGTATTCAAGAGGAAAAAATTTCATCCAAATACATAGAAGGAAGATATTTTAGGTTTTCTACCAATCCACAATTAATAAGGTGTTTTGTTAGGAAAATGTCTGATTAAAACTCGATTTATTGTATGGCAAGAAGTACTAAGATATTTAGCCCAAAAGTGTTTAGCTACATAATATTCACACAACATGATTCTTGTTATCTCTTCAAGAATACAATTTATTCATTCAATAACACCATTCCGTTAAGGAGTTATTTGAGATGATAAGTTATGTGTAATTCTTTTATTACTACAAAAAATTTGAAATCTTAATTTTAGGATTCTCCTCCATGATCAATATGAATAGTTATCAAGGGATGGTTTTCTAATTTTTAACATGGGATCTAAATTTTTTTAAAATTAGAAAAATATGCAGATTTCATTCCTACAAAATAGACCCACGTAAATCTAGGGTAATCATCAACTAAGACAAATAAATTTTATTTTCCAATAATTAAAATTTTTGTTGGACCGAAAAGATCCATAATAACTAACTGTAATGCATCAGTATTTGAGACTTCACCGATTAATTTAAAACATGATTTATGTTGCTTTCCAAATTGAAAAGGATCACAAAAAATTGAATAATCAAATCTATACACCAATATATCCTTAACATTTCTTTCCATTGAGAGTTTTCTTTGGTTCTTAAGGTCAATGTTTCTTAACCAATTATGCCATATAAAAGATTGATATTCCATTTCTCTAAGTCAAAGTAGATCTTGGCTTCGAAGTTCTTCTATTTTTAGTTTGTATACATACTCTTTCCCATGGGAAGAATGAAAAAACTCTTCCTTGTAATTTTTTAATAAAAATTTATCATTCCTAAAATTCATAAGGTAACCTCCATCACACAATTATCTTATGATAATGAGGTTAGGCTTAAGGACTTTATCAAAAATAACATTTGAAGTCAATTTTTTTAAAAGAATGATAATGTTATAGATACCAAAAATTTATCCATGAGCGCTATCTCTAAATGAATCTTTTCATCCTTTCATCTTGATAAATATGTCAGAGATTTTTTTATTACTAGTCATATACCAAGAACACCCACCATCCATGTACAATTTACTTCCATTAGTACTTTAAATATTTTCCTAAAAATAAAATTGTTAAACTTTTTGAATCCAAAAATTCATATATCTTTACATTTCTGAATGTAGGATTTTAAGAATCCACATTTTCATAGAAAAATAAGCTTTACGAAACCCTAAAGATTGTGTTTTTTTAAATAATAGTTTTTCTCCCAATGTCCACGACACTGACATTTAGAATAAAATGGATCACATTAGGGAACAAAATAGTTATTATTAAAAACTAGTTTAGAATGTGTAGAAAAAAATCTAGAACTATTCCTTAAAGAAAAAATTTGGGAATACATCATGTAAAAAATTTCCTTACAATTCGTAAAATTTGACAAGAATTTTCTTAATGAAAATATTTCTAACTTTAGATTAAAAACCATGTTTTTATCCTCAAGGATATTAGTTTTAGAACTATTGTTAAACTCTAAATATTTTTCATATAAATTACATCTTCAATAGCCTTAGAAAGTTTATCCTTCTCAGAATTAGCTTCCTTATGATTTTTAGAAACACTTTCAAAATTAAAAGTTGTCTGATCAAGATCCTTAGAATGATAAGATAAATCTTTAGTTATGATAGAAATCCTGGAATTTTCTTTCTCAAAATTCATTATTATCATACAATTTTCAGTTTCTATATGTCCAGAATATATCGAAACTTCTTAATAAGTAGTTGAATAGTTATCTTCATTAGAATAAGATCCTTCATCTAAAGAATCATAATATTTATCATCTAAATAATTTGCATTCAAAGATACATTAGTAATAGATTTATCATTGTGCACCTTGTTCATTAGATAATGATTTTAAATGGATAGTTTGGCTAGTAGACCAATATTCTTCTAACTAGAAGATTCATACACTGAGGATTATTCAAATGAGTCACCTCCACTGTCACTCTAAGTATCACTAGCCTTCATGACATTCTTAGGCTTAGTCTTGTAATAATTCTTCCAATTTCTCTTAGAATGTTTTTCCTTACTATCTTTTCTTTTAGGCATGGGACAATCTAGCATGATTTTTCCATCTGTTTTTCATTCATATAAAGTGACTTTTATATATTTCTTGACTATTAAATCTTATTTTATATCTATACTAAAAGTATTTCTCTCCCACTATCTTTTTCATCCTTCCAGAAAGATTAGGTAACACATTTTCAGAATATTAACTTTCATAGAATTAGATCTTGTAACCCTTTCTAGATTCTTGTATTTTTTAGTAGTAAAGGCTACACTTCCATTTCCATTATTCTTCTTATTCGTACCAGCATATCTCTTCCTTCTGATTTCATGTTTTATAAGAGTTCCAAAAAGACCATCAAGTGTAATTTGAGAAAATTTCATATTCTCATAAATAACTATCTTTTTTATTGCCACTCATTTGGCATGATATCAATTATCTTATCCAAAAGAGCTTCATCATCAATACATTTCTCCCCAAATATTGTAGGATATTTATGATAGTCATAAATCTTTGTCATATATTGAAAATAGGTTCTCAATAATGAAAAAAAATCCATGATATTCCTGTCTCAACATAACTCTTCTAGTGTCAATCACTATAGAAGTATAAAAGTGTGTAACTTCATGTTACATCCAAATAAAGTTAGAAGCATAATAAGAATATATTTTCCTATAAATGATCTTGGTCATAGAACACAACAATGTGTTGTGTATCTTATAGTTTAATTGATATTCTGTTTTTTCATGGTTGGTTAAGGTTTTAACTTCCTTATCATAAATTTTTTAGTCACCAGTATACATGAAAAAATTGAATACTATAGTATTAAGGAAAAAAGTCTTCATTATGTCTCTCTTATACTCAAAATCAATACCATAAAAAATAGTTGGACTAGTAGGATTTAGATTATCAATGGAACCAACATTCATTCCATCCATTCTAATAAGAATGTAGTTTTCTACAAAAACATGTTAATAGAAAATGTTATAAAAATGATAAAAATATCTAAGAAATACTTAATAAAGAAAATTTAATAAAGAAGAATTTAAAATAAGGAAAAACTTGAGAAAGAAATCTTATATGTGAGTACAATTATTTCAAAGACCTACTCTAATCCTTATTTTAGGATCAAAACTGTGTATGTGGATGCTTAATTACAAGAGTTGGTGAATTGTAAGTAAAATTAATAGTTTTTATCCTTTTCGAATACTATGTTAAACAATGTTAAATTAGGTAAATTAAAAAATCTGCTTCTACTTCTACTAAAAAAACTTACTAAGGTTCCAGGAAACTGGTTCTGTAAAAGAAACATAAGGAATGTTTACATAAGAATGATTCTACCATAATCCATAGAGAATGTTTAATATCAGAGTTAATCAAAGTCAAATAAAGTAAAAGAAGATTACACTTTCTTCATTTAACAAAATATCTTATAAATAAAAACTTGAAACAAAACAAGTAACAAGTTGGAACTATTTTATCCCAAATAGTTGAATATCCATCAACCTTGGATAAAGTTCCCATGATTTATACTTGAAAGAATTTCTGTGTTACCCACACTAGGGTAAGTACTCAATAGGAATATTAGAATCTATCTTTCTATGATAACATGCCCTCCATCATTAATGTAGTCAGCACCTCAGTCTTCTGATCCCCAGAAGCCCTCGATTTTACACAGCAAGAATCATGGTTGCACAAAGCTAACAGAACAGGATGTTCAAATCCACACAAAGAATGAGAGTCTCTCTCTAGAAACAACTTCATAGAATATAATCTCTATATTGATTGAACTGTTATCATCCATCATGATCTTGTTCAAATGAGCTTCTATTTATAGGTACAACTCTAACAGTCGTCTCCCTCATCCAACAGTCATATTTTCCCTTGAATCTCTGAGGGAACTGTAGAATTATCACTCAACCTAGTGTTAGTTAGAAATATATTGCAATATATCATTTCATAATAATAACAAGTATTAGGAAAATAATATTTCTTAACTAAATCTGAATTTCATGATTCTATGAGAAAATAATGTTCAGAGTCTAATTAGATAAACAATCATAATCTTCATGACATGGATATTTGAATTCTATTTTACAAATAATTTAGAATCGTAATTCTATATATTTGGGAGTCTGAATTATAATGAATTTAGAGTCTTCATTATGAGGAATTTGAAGTCTGAATTCTGAGGAGTTTAGAGTTTGAATTCATCGGAATTTGTAGTATGAATTCGGGGAAATTAAGAGTCTAAATTATGATGAATTTTGTGTCTAAAATTTGAGGAATTCAGAGTCTGAATTTCATATTATTTAGAATATAAGTTTCATATAATTCAGAGTCTAAATTTTAGTGAATTCAGAGCCTGAATTTCATAGAATTTTGGATCTAAATTTCAGATAATTCGGAGTCAGAATTTTTGTGAATTCAGAGTCTAAATTTCAGAGAATTCAGAATGATAATTTCAGATAATTCGGAGTCTGAATTTTAGAGAATTCGTATCCTGAAAAGATAATACTCTATATCCAATGAATTATAATATACCAAGGTTTAATATATAAATCCTAATTTTTAATGTAGTAATAAAAAGAGTTTGATTTAGAGATATTATGAAATGATACAATGAAAACAAAGAGAAGGAAAAAATTTTCCTTGGAGAATGAAAACATTCTTAAAGAAAAAATTTCCAGAGGGAAATATGATTTTCATTAAGATATAGTGTTTGTGATTTTCAAAACATATAGGAATGGAAATCTCATAAATAAAACTTGTTAAATCACCAAAATGTGTAAATATAAAATATCCACATGATTATAAAATTTCAATAATCGAAAAATAAATCTAGAAGAAATCGCTTCCCATGTAAGGATACTCTATACATTAATCCATCTTTTCTCACACATAAATACTTATATAATATATATAAAACATAAATTTCAATTTATGTGTATATGGTACAATGATATGTGATCATAACCTATATATACATGTATGAAATAACCGTGATCCATAAAAAAATGATTGACTACATTTTCTATAACTTCATGATTCCACAACTCAGATATTCCAACATAAAAAGGTACTTCTGGAATACAGTGTGAGGTATGGGGAGTAGTCAATCATCAGATTACTCAACAAACTTGATTTTTATATCCATTATTATCACCCATTTCCCAATATGTACATCTACTATATCAAACAAATTTTTAAGTGGGGGAAAATATATAGTAAAAAATATAGATGATATCTTAAAAAAACATTCTCAATGATATTATCATACTCGAAAATAATTTAATAACATGTATAACATTTGAAAACCCCCAAAGCATCTAAATAACATGAAATCCAAAATTCATTTAATAATAAAAAATAAAGGTTCAATACTATCGGTAAGTGATCTATAATTTTAAATTATAATTTATTTTATAAAATGTTATAATCTATACATGTTTATCTATATCATAACCATCAAAACCAATTTTCACATTATTTTCAAAATTTCCATTCAAGAAATCAATCCATTTTCATTAGGAATTGAACTCGAATAGTCCATGGTTAAATTTTATACATCATTTTGTTTAACAAAGACCATTAACATTAGTACATTTATAAATAATTTTAGGCCCATAAACATTGGAATTATATTTATTGATAAAAACTATGTTTGTGAAGAGAAATAATAACAATGGAATAAGAATAATATACTATTTTTACATAACCATAACATTAATAAACCTATGAAAAACCACTAGAAAATTATACCACATCCTAAAAACTATATAATAATCATTCTCATCTCTTATCATAATCTAAAAAACCATCCCAGCATTATAAAAATCATTAAATTTCCATAATTAGAGAAAACAACATGCCCCTCACACATACAACCAACCACAATTGTTTTTTAAAAAATTGTAATTTTAGTAATTGTATCTAATTTTTCACACTTATATTTTTGAATATATTTTTCATATAAATTATTACAATTTTTCATTACTTTTTAAATATAGAACATTAATCAAAACAAGAAATAACATATTAGATGAATAATATAAAAAAAATATTACAAAATTAAAACCACTACTAATTTTTTTTAATAAATTGGAAATTCTTATGAAATTTTATTACTAAATAAGATTGATTTAAATGGAAATGTTTTAATAAAATAAATTTTTCATTATTTATTATATTTTCATTTAAATGATAAATATGTAAATTTTTTAATTTTATTTCTGTAAATTGGTCATCATTTATTGAATTCATTTCTATAAATTTTATTTATGGATAATTTATTTATATTCTAGAAAAATATTTTATTTTGAATTTAATAATGAAATATATTATTTCTTCATAATAGATAACTTTTTGAAATAATCTCCATATGAGAATGTACTAAAAGATTATGAAAACACAATGTTTGTTAATTAATTATTTTAGGGGAAAAATATGTATTTAAAAATTTTAATTTTATATTATAAAACATATTATTAATTTTTCAAAATTATGTATCATTTCATTCTACAAAAAAAGGGTTTTTTACATTTATTTAAATTGAATATATATATATATATATGATAAAATTAGGATTTAAATTTAATTGAATTATTGATAAATAATTAATTTATAAAAAACCAATTTATGACATGAAAGTTGATAACATTGATAATTTTTACATTCACATAAATTTGATTCATTAAAACAATTATTCTAATAAAATTTGTTTTAAATATTATGTGTATTTGTTGTAAAATAAAAATTTATAAATAATAAAACATTTAACTTATAAAATAAATTCAATATTTACATTTTTATTTTTTCGAAATTTTGTATTATGATTTTTTTGTTTTCTTATTTAAATTATTAAATAGGGATAAAATTTTATTTCAATGGAAAATGTAGATTATTCTAAAAGAAAAAAAGTTAAAAGTAATATGAATTAATTGACTATACATAGTATATAAATTAGTGTTAGAGAAGTTAATATGTCATTTTACTATCTCTAATCAAAATTTTTTACTTTTTGAATATTTGATCCTTGAATTGTAAACATTATTTAATGTAATTGTATAATTATTCCCCAAATTACACTTCTCATCACTTATAAATGGGAAAACTGACACCCTTTCATTCCATTAAAACACCTTATAATTTCATATTGAATATTGACCATTAATCTCATCATAGATTATGATCACATGTTCATAGTACTATGGTCTGCACTCAATTTCTAAAGAAATTTCCTAGTGAAATATCATTTTCCTAACATGGGTATTTTTCACACCATATCATTTTATTCATAATCATTCCCTCAAAAAAATTCTATTCACCCTAATGTAAAAACATGAGTGATATTTATATTTTGAAATGAAATTATGTTGATCGACATACCATTATTAAATAATATCATTTAATTATGAAAAATAAAATAAAATCGATCATCTATTTTTGAAGACAAGATCCTCCAAAAAGTTATATGGTGGGGAGTGAAACTATCTAAGTTACTATACCTGATTCATATTTAAAAAAAATACAAATTTTACTCTTTAATTGCACCATTTATTTATTTAAAAATAATGTGTTCTCTAATAATTACTCTTCTCATAACTTATAGATGTGGAACATATACACCACATATTTCCACAACAATACATTCTAATATCATCCAAAATCAATTCGATATTTATTTTCCTAGAATCAACACTATCATTTCTAATCTTTTGGTATCAACTAGATATACTAATTCATAATTTTATTTTGATATTAATAAGAGTGATCTCAAGTTCTCAAAATGAGTGTTTCTTATTTCTTAGTATTTCTTTATTAATCTATATTTTATAGAATTATTCTAGAAACCATAATGTATTGAAGCTATTATTATTACTATTTTTTAATTATGATATATTAGTTGACCCACCATAATTCTACCATTTTCATCTATTAATATACACAATAAAACCTTGATCATACCTGTGTGTATATTAATACATCCATAAGGTGCTCTAGTTCACTAATCCTCATAGAATTTCATGTTCAGTAAAAATTATTGATTTAGTAAATTAATATGTTTCCAATTTGACATTTATTATTATAAAAATTAAATTTATCAGTTAATTTTATTTAATCCCATTCTTTGTGAAATGGAATCATTAAACATGAAAACATGGGGAAAACCTCCTCAATGAATGATGAATTTAATTTTTCATCACTCGACTCTGTAGATTGATATAATAATTAATTAAGATAAATTAAATTAGATTTATAACATGTTTAAACTTCTATAAAATTAATATTATTATTATATAAAAACAATTCCTCAATCATTATACTATAACTGCATGCTCTCATTTGGTTAGATTTTTCTACTAACCCAAACTATGATATAATGATTATATCATGAAATATTAAGGTATGTTACATAATTTAAATATCATTTAATAGTAATGAATTTAATAGGTTTTTTTATTTGATAAATATGTTATTAAAATAATGTATATATATTAATATATGGCCATTTGAAGAAAAAAACTCACTGATATAAGTTCTTATTGATTTTAATTTATAGAAACAAAACCTTTATCATTACCCAAACTGAAATAATATTGTATGAATCGGTAAAAAATTTCAAGTATCTTCAGTAATCTAAGAGTTATTAATAATTGATTAATAAAGAAAAAATTATTACATTATTATGGTAGGTTGTAAAATCGACCAGAACTAAGGTGATTTATTATGTTATAATGGTTAAGAAATTATAATTATAAAATGAATCATTTCAAAAACAATAAATATGTTTTTTATTATTTAATATAAAAAATTCATTCTCAAAACCATTGAAATTTTGTAGTGTTGATAAATAAAATTTTAATTTGTGGAGATTGTTGTCAACACATACACAGATTTAAAAAATCAAATTTCATAAAAATGGGATAGTATGAATTAATATAATAAAAGATCATATAATATTTATTATTTCAAAAATTATATAATTTTTATTCCTAAATTCCTTTATTATAATCATAAATTATTGAAAATGATGAAATATTTTGGAGACAATGATTATGATGACAATGATATGGTGTGATAAATACAAAAGTTTAGAACCCAAGTTTTAACTTTGAAATATCAAAATAATTAGAGGCCATAGACTATATAGTTTTCGGAAGAGGCATATAAAGCTGATAAAGTCATATATTATTAGAAATATGGTCTGGTTTTGAGATCAAATCCTATGTCATTGATGTTTAAAGAAGGTGTGTAAGTGTTCCCCTTTTATATATGAAGTGAAGGGTAATTTCTAGACTACAAATTACTTTTCAATAATATAATGTTACTATTCAAGGTTTTGTGATTTAAAATGTGGTAAATTTATAGGGTATATTTTTATTGGTAATGTTCTCCTATCAAATATTCATTTTTGGGAAAACATGGTGTGAATGATAACATTTTGTTTTTACATTTTTACACTTTACCCTAGGTTACATTTACCAAGAAATAAATTTTCATCCTTGGTTTTTTTATTTTAGTTACCCACATATAAATCTTCATTATTAAATAGTACAAAATTATAAATTAATGTTTAAATATATATAAATATACATAATAAAATTTCTATTGTTTAGATATGTTTATTTTAGAATAAACGCACATAACCTGTAAAAACATTATCTTTGAAAATATGTATTTGTAACATAAAAACTTACGTATAGATCAAAATTATCAATGATACTAAATCATTGTCATAAATTTGATTATTAGAAAAATAATAATATTTAAAAATTAAATTTAATTCCCAAAAACAATGTTACCAAAAATGATTTATTAATATAAAATGTTGAATACTATTTTTTAATTTAAATATAATATTACAATATTTATAATAATTTAACATATATGTTATAAATTTTTTAAAAATTAAAATACATATTATAACTTGTAATAAAATTTATATTAAATTATCTGGTTTTTTAAACATGTAGTTATTTATCATATTCTAATAAAATACTAGATATTAAATTTTTTTAATAAAATATATTTTTTCACTACTCACTTAGAAATAAATTGTTTTTTAAATCTTTTTAATTCACTGTAGTATAATTTTATATAGTTTATTTAACCATAAACAACATTTTTAAATTAAAAAAAATTATACTTCATAAATATTTCATTTAGAAAAAAAATAAGAAAAAATACTTTTATTTAAAAAATATATTATAAATCATTATGTTTTGTTATTAACATTTTATTTTAACTTCTACTTGATTTTAATCATTTTTTTAATTGTGGATTTCTTATTCATCAATATTATTAATAATATTCATCCGATAAGTTTTCAAATACATTCATTCATTTTTTGTGTGTGCAACAACTATGATCGATGTAATTTTATTTTTCGTAATTAACATATATGTTTTAATAACAGCGTGTCCATCAACATAATTTCATTCCAAAATATTAATAATCCTCATCTTTATCCACTCTTATGGCATATTGTATGTTTTCCTTTAGGATATTAAATTTCATAATATCATGGATTACAGAAAACTATTATTTCTTCATGTTGTTTTTAATAATATATTTTTCACCTACACATGTTTTTGCATTAGCATAGGATTTAACCCTAGGTGACATGCTGATGATTTTAACCCCAACTGGTAATTCTAGTACAACCATTTCTTATTGTTCCCCTCTATAGGGTTTGAATATTAATGTATCTTATGAAAATTATACATGGGATTCGATTATGTTTTGATTATAGAAAATTTTTTAGACATTTTTTATAATAATTTTCTAATATAACTATTCCTCAATGTCTCTAAATCCATAGTTTTTTGGATTTAATTGATTATATGTGAGATTTAATGATCAACTAATGAAATAGAGTATAATATTATTATTTTTTGAAAATGATATTTTTTCTGGTTATCCTTGACGTTTTATCCTTTCCAAGACAATTTAAATTGGATTTAGTTGGGGATCAAATATACCATAAAGTTATAATACAAATGAATAATGGACGACTTTCAACTTAATCATCACTCCAGTACATGATGAATGTGAGTTAGGTTATACAAATTTATAGACTCCCATGGGATATGCCTTGGTTAATAATATACCCATTACATGATATTTTGATCTATTTATTTGGATATAAAATTAGGTTATGGAAAATATAACAACCAATATTATAGAAAATATGATTGAAATAAGACGGACTAAAGTTGAATATAATGTTAATATTATGGTTTTGAAGTGTTTCCCATAAATATTTCATGTTTCTCATAACTAACTTATGATGTTAAAATTTTCATGCATGATAAACTCTCTGGTTTTATAAAATTTTTGTGGTATGTGGAACCATGTCCCAAAATGAATGCATTATCAATTAATTATAATATTAAAAATTGTGGGATAAAATCTGCTATGGAAAAACATGTTGATAAAATCTACCATCAATCATGAGTTATGATCAATAACATATATAATTTTTTTAGGGAGAAAAAAAAAGAGGGGAATGATGCAGTTACATCAATGATCAATCGATGAAGATAGTCAATAAATACAGATTAAATTTACCTTCTCACAAATATGTGGATGGGGAAACCCAAGGGATTGTATTAATGGAAATAGAAAATGGATTCCCTATATCAACAGAATTAATAAAGGATAAATATTCAATGAAAAAGTAATATATATGTTAAAAAATAGAGATAATTGATGTTAATCTTAAGTATTCTCTCGTAGTTAAATTATTTAGACGGTATGGATTTAGTAATCATGGAATATAGTTCATTAAACCATGGGGTTTATATGAAATTAGACATAAAAAACCTTCATGAACATGGAAAAATGAAAAGTCATATGCAATGGCTACTATTGAAATTGGTCGTGATAATTTCATGATTCCATATTTTCTCTTCTATAGGGTTTTTTATATATAATAGTATTAATGTTTTAATAAACTATTTTATACTGATTTATAAATAATATAATCTTCATCAAATCATTACTATATATATATTTTTTGAAAATAAATTATGGTCTTTGGGATTACAAAATAAGTATTTCTAAAAAATTGTTCATTAATATTAATATAATTTTATTTTTGGAAATGGATTTGATCCCTCTATATAGAGAAATATTTTTTCAATAAGAAACCATATTATATCTAAACCCTTGATTTTATGTAAATAATATAATTATTTTTAACTCCAATTATAAATTAACTATATAATTTGGGTCTTGATAATGAATGTCTCTAGGATAATGGCTCAAATCATTTCTTAAAAACTCTGTGAATGAAATTTTCCAATTATTAGTGAAAAAATATATATCCCATATTAGGTGTTATGGATATAGATATTATATTGTGATATGTAACGATATCATTGATAGCCATACTTGTATTCACTACTAAGTGGTAATTAAAATTTCATTGAATAATTTTACTAAATCAGAAGAATATTACACCTTGAGATTTTTGAAAATTTATTGTCTCAATAATAGTTCAATGCTTCGTAGTATTTTCACACACATAACTGGATAAAATTGTTTGAAAACATGGTAGATGAATATTATTAAAAATATTATAAAATAATAAAACAAATATTTAATAAAATCATTAAAATCAATAATAAATTCATATGAAATGTTAATAATGAAACATAAGGATTTAAAATAATTTTTTTCAAATAAATTAATTGTACATAATTTTTTCAAAATGAAATATTTATAAAATATATAATTTTAAAATTTTAAAATCATGATTAATTTTAAATAAATCATATGTAATTATATTATTGTAAATTTATAAAAAAAAATTAAAATAATTTATTTCTATGTTAGTAATGAAAAAATATATTTCATTAAAAAATTTAATTCAATTAAATTAATAGTATTTTTGAAATAACTAGTAGTTCATAAAACAAGATAATTTAATATAAATTTTATTACGATTAATAATATGTATTTTAATTTTTTTAATTTTTAATATATATGTTTTATTAATATAAATATTGTAATATTGTATTCAAATTAAAAAATAGTTTTCATAATTTTTTTATTAATCATTCATTTTTAGTAACATTCTATTTTGGAATTATATAAATTAAAAAAAAATTAATTTTTAATAATTGTACAATTTATATCATGTAATTAGTATCATTAAAATTTTTGACATATACATACTTTTTTATATTAAAAATATATATTTTCAATAAAAACCTATTTATGGGTTGTGTGCATTCATTCTAAAGTTAACATATCTAAATAATAGAAATTTTATTCAATAAATATATTTTTATTTTTATATTAAGTCATAAATTTATAATATTTAATACGGATGTTTTATATTAGGGTCTCTAAATTAAAAAACCAAGGACAAAATTTTATTACTTGGTAAATGGATACTAGGGTGAAGTGTAAAGAGGTAAAAATAAAATGCTATTAATCACACAGTGTTGTCTCAAAAATTACTATTAGATATTAGAAATTTACCAATAAAAAAATAAACTCAAAATTTTCCACTTTTTATATCATAGAACCTTGAATAGTAACCTTATATTATTGAAATGTTAGGTGTAGTCCCGAAATAACCCTTCGCTTCACTTATAAAAGGGGAACACAAACACACCTTTGTTAAACATCAATATATAATGATTTGAACCTAAAACCCAACCATATTTCTACCACTATATGAGTATATTTAATTTATATGCCTTAGTTCATAACTATATAGATTAAGGGCTCTTATTATTTTGATATTTCCAAGTCAAAACTCAATCTCTCATATTTTTTATTTATCCCTCCATGGAATTTTCTTCATAATCATTGTCTCCCAAATATATTCTAGCCACCCTAATGTAATTACACTACTAAAATTTAAATTTTTCAACATTACTATATTAATTTATTAACTATTTTTCATTTAATATATTAATTATGAAAAATATAACAATGTCAATCAAGTTTATGTGCATACTACTACATCAATGAATTGATGTGTTCCATTTCATCGCACTTTCATTCATGGATGGATATAGATATGGAATTTAGGAATAAAAATTCTATTAATATCAAAATTATTAATATTATATGATCATTTATTATATTAATTCATACTATCACATTTTCATGAAATTGGATTGTTAAATGTATGTACATGTGGACAACCACCTCCACAAATGAATTTTTTTATTTATCGTCACTACTAAATTTGGATGGATTTGAGATTGAATTTTATATATTGATAATAAATAACATATTTAATATTTTTGAAAATTTATATTAACATTTTAAAAAATTACCCATTAACAATTTTTACAATATAAGTCACCTTTTTGGGTTTATTTTACGACCTACAAGAATAATGTAATAATATTTATGGAAAAAATGATTAATTAATGTAATATAATGTAAATATAGTGTAATAATAATTTATTAAATATGGTTTCAGTAAATTTAATTGTGTTTTTAATTTTTAAAATAATTATTAATATTCCATCTTTCATTTTTTAAAATCTCCGAAACATTTTCTCTACGACTTTTATTTTCCCACACCATACCATTATATTTTCATAAAAAGAATTTGAAATATCATGAATAAATGAAACCATATTGTTATATTAAGTTGAATAATATATAAATTATATTCCATTTATAACTAAATAATAATCTTGAAAACTATTACATTAGTTGTTAAAAAATAATCAATTATAATTTTTATCCCACAGTGCTGAAAAAACTAGAAATAGAAAATAATTTTATATTATATGAATAAAAATTATGTATATAAAAAATTTTATTTATAAATGAGAATCCAAAATAATTTATTAAAGAAATTAGGTTTATTATATATGATGTATGTGAATGTTTCAAAAAGGGTGGGTTTTTTTAGGGTATTTCATCTCAGTTTCATTTCCTCGGTACTAGCCTTTTTTATAGACCTAATATAATTAAAATACATTGTATTCAGTTTTTTTGGTTTATCATAAAATAAATTAATATTTAATCATTTTATTAGATGTTATTTTTCAATCCCTTTAGTTCAATTTTTTTTGTTAAATGAATTCTTATGATGTAATGGATATTGATATCTCAAAACGTATTTCATTGGGTAATAGTTTTTTATATTTTTGCTCTGATTTGACTAATCAACCATAATACATTCTATTGAAATTATCGTAATATCTAATTAATATTTAACTCTGTATATATAAATTTAACATTAATGAATTTATTTCTCATAAAATCATGAAATTATTATGAATAATTTTTATTATCATTCAAAATGATTTTTCCATGTAATCATTTTCCCTTATAAAAAAAGATATAATGTATATTTTGAAACCTATTAATGTGTGACCTAATCTGTTCTTCATATTTCCATTATAATCATCTCAAAATATTTGTAATAATATTTTTAATGATATGGGTTTTCAACAATATAAATTTAATGGTTTTCTATCATTTCAAAGTAAATTTTATTCTCTTCTACAACACATTCCATGTATATGTCCTTTGTCTATTTTAAACCCACTATTCTAATATATTCATTTAAAATAAAAGATATTAAAAATTTTCAGTATAATTTTTTGAAAATGAATTATAAATTTGAATGTGACATATTTCATCATACCAAAATTGAAAAGATTATCTAAAAATAATTGTATTGTTTCTCTTAATATATACTAGTTCATATTTATTGGAAATCCATTATATATGTCTGATTATTTTTTCAATTTTAATTTTTTTGGATGAATTTTAATTGAAAATTAATTTTTTTTATATTTATCTGAAGAAAAAAATTTAATTAACAATGAATTCCTGATTATTAGTAATGGATATTAATGAAATTTATTTTTTAAAATGAATTACACAATTATTTTCAAGGAAACTTTTATATTAAAATAGCTTCCAATGAAACAACCATTTAAATTTTAATGTTTTTTCTTAAAACATATTTTATCAAATTAATTTTATTTCATAATAATGAATGAAATTAGTAGGTAGTTATCATTTAAAAGATGGATTGATCTTTTTTTAATGTGTTTTATCCATTAACCCGAAATGGTTGTTCTTCATCTATGTTAATATTATATTATAGTCAATTTTTTAAAATTGGGATATATTTTTATACTAATTTCCATATTCCTTCACTATAATTCATTGGGTATGTATTAGGGGAGTTTTACATGAAATTCATAATTTTTACAATGAGTAAGAAAAAGGGATATTTAAAATAAGAATGATTATATTCAAGTCAAACACTTATGATGGGATTTTTTAATGATGGGTTCCTATATATACCACTAATAAATTGGTTATGTTTTTTTAAACCCTGATATCAAAATGTTGTACTAGTTGTTGTTCTCTCATAAATGAAGTACTTTGTGTTGTGATACTTGTTTCAATAATTGACTGTGGGTTGTGAAACATGAGTCAATAATGAACCACAAGTTGGGATAATTGAGTCAATAATAGTCCCCTTTTATAGATACTATATTCAATAAAGGACTGTGGGTTTTGAAACATGAAACAATAATGGACAATGAGTCATCATACTCATGTCACTAAGGGGACAAGAGTCATGATTCTCAATCCTGAATGGGTTGTTTGAAGTAATTTCTAATCCACTATGAAAATGGATTCATGTTTTTTATAAATGAACCACTGTGTAATGATTTATTATCATATAGTTTATCTGATCATTCATTATTATGTTTTTAAATATATTTATTCTATATGGATATGAGTATGGGCCATGTTTGTTGTCAATTCCATCATAGTTCTATACTATATTGTAAGGTTATATGTTTTCTATTTTGAGAATACCATTCAGGTGGACATAACATATGGAAAAAAATATAATTACTCCATATTACTTTTATTAAGATTTTTCTCCCCTGATCTTGTTTTTTAATACTCTTATGATCTAATAGTTTTGATATGTTTATGAGTATTACCCATACTCAATTTTTAAGACCCCATCTTTCAAATTATTTTTCATCCCAATGTAATAAAAGTGAGTGAATATTATATTAAATATATATGGGAATGAAATATTGTTTACCAATGTATTAAAATGATCAATGGTTCAAAATAACATGATCCCTATGATGCATGTACTCTAACAACCCCCCCCTCTAATATAGGGATTGTGTGATTATTTATGAGATAACAAGATTAACTTATGAAAATGATATAATAGGAAGATATATTTATCTTGTTTCCCTATATAAAAAATAAAATACATATATATATATATATATATTATATAATCATTTTCAAATAACATATCATCATTCTATAAAATTATAATAAAGGATTGTAAAATATAATGCATATCCAAATTTTTATCATCAATAACATACTATTTTTATATTTTTATACCATATTTTCAGCCTACTAAATTTCTTTAATAGAAAACTATCGGAATCATCAATATCTTAATATCGAATAAATAACATTTTGAAGTACTAATAAATATTTCATTAACACGTATGAATCAATGAAATCATTAATATCATTAAATTAATATTAATAAAACTATTATCTTCATTCGGGGAATCTCAAAATTTTATCATCTTATGATAATTCATGATAATCCAAAATAAACACATCAAATATAAAGATGATTATTAATCCCCAATCCTAATATAATTCTATATTATTCTAAGAACCTGTATAGGATATGGTCGAAGGTACAACAACATGAACCATCAAAAAAGACCAATGATTAATACCAATATCAATCAATCATAATCAAAAATCCAATTTCAATTAGAGACCACAAAATTAAATTAATATAATAACTATATAATGTAATGAGTAAAGTAGAGATGAATAATATGAAAATATAGGGTGAAAAAGATCTTCCATGGTTCATGTTTCATTCAAAAAAGAAGACAAGGATTGGATATTGAATATATATCCTTGTGATCATTAGAATAACTCCCAAAAATACCATGGGGTTGATAGTATAAGGAGAAGAAAAAAGGAATTTTAAAAATATTGTGAATTTATAAGCATTCCTAGAAAACATAAAAGCATAGAATACTTTCTATTTATCCTGACTAGAGATTGATTGATCTATAAATAATATAATTCTTCCACCAGATGTCTCTATAAATTATCATGACTTGTAAAAATTTTTATATACATAATGAAGCTGATGGAAGGATTAAAGGTTTCTCAAATCTATCATCTGATCCCTAATAATCATTGAATGCCACCGAATATTCCACTTTAATGAGTTTTTCCTTAGAAGACCACTATAATATGAAGTATACCCTATGAAAAAAGTCCCCAATAAAAAGAAAAAAGGAAAGATTCATTCATATCATTAAGGAAAAAACATCCTTCTTATAGTGACTATAAACTAGTAGATGAAAGATATATGGTTTTGTACCCATATGTATTTTCATCGTTGAATAAATGAATTTTATCACTTTTTCAAAACACTCTTACAACTCTTCAAACATAGAAAATTTAATTAATACTCAAAAAAATTCATTCATAATAAACCTATATGATGCATAACTCATACAGCTCCTGCCACAACACAATGATCTTTCCATGATTTAGGATCATCTTCCCGTCAACAAATAATCGCATGACAGAACCCGTCTTGGTGTGATAAAACTAGTCTATTAAAAAAATAACCAACGGGATATCCTCCCTCCCATTAAGATCATGACCACCATAAATACTCATAGGACTCCATTAAGATATTAAAATAAATAAATGAAGTGTCTGGGTTACATAATATGATCTCTCATACAAGGAGTAGTGGAAGAGAATCAATGATCATATAAATAAATATCTCTGAAGCATGACTACTTGCCTATTCAAATTAAAATGGTTAATTGTTGTTTAAAATAATGAACCATGGGAATATAAGGATTTACATATTAATGTTTTCCCCTATAAACCTATGTGTCATGTTTTTTGTTCAAATTTTGTCTTTGAGATTACTATCATGGAGGAGAATATATTAAAGGTAATTTGAAGATATTAAAATATTATAACTCTTATATATGTCGGGTATAATTTATTATAAAATACATAAATTTTTTTAAAAAATATTATGTAAATATAAAACATTATATAAAATGTATTTATATACTATATGGAATTAAAAATAGTAATACTAGAAAATGAAAAGATGTAAATATTAATGAAATATCCCTATATTCGAATGTGTCATGATTAACTATAATTGTAAAGTTAAAAAAAGCTTCTATGAAAAAAAACTTTAATAAATTATATTAATATTAAAAACTAAATATAATTGTGTTAATTTATAATTGTGTTTATAATAAGTATTCTAGGATATCCTGTTGTTATATGATGGTTGTAATAATATATGATTTTTGGGAATCATAATCTGAAAAAAAAATATAGAAAAAAAGAAATGTATAATGGTTAAAACTTTTATTTTTTCTAAAATAACATAATAAATTTAAATATTTTAATTCAATAAAATGTTTTCATATTACATATATTATAAAAATTATTATGTATTTATCATTGTAATGTCTTCTAATATTTCTTTATAAAAAATAATAAATTTTATATTAAAATTTAATATTTATATTTCTAAAAATTACCGTTGATAAGTAATATAAATGAATTAATTTTTAGTAAATAAATAATTGAGGGAAATTGTTATATAATAATGTGAACGATAATACGAAATTTAAAATACATTATTCAAAGTAAAGTTGAAATGAAATGTATTCTAATATTCTATTTAAATAATAAATATCTAATCATTATTAACTTTCTCAGATTGTATGGATCTAATTTATTGAAATATGGTTTAAAAATTATAATGTTTAGAATTTTCAAGTCTTTTTTGAAGAATAATATTTTTTGTGATTAATAAAAGTATAGTTTTTATGAACACAGTAAATTTTATAAGATAATAATTATATTAAAAAATCAAAAAATTTACAAATTATCCCAATATAAAATATATATATATATGTAGTGGAATAATGAATTATGAAATAATTAGTTGAATATGTAAACTAATATTTGAAAATTTAAAGTCTTCGATATTTTATATTCAAAAATAATAATTTTCTTTTTTTACCATTAATGAAATATTTCAAGGATTGCATTCAACAATGGATCAAATTTAATGTCAACAAATTAATTAGTTTAATATTATTAAAAATATTTTTCAAGGAATCAATTTTAGTAATATTCATTGGTCTAATAATGCAATAATCAATCCTTTGTTTCAAAATTCTTCACCTTGTTTTCCATATAAACGTTGCTCTTCCACCAAATTTTGAAAACCACTTAAATTGCATTTATTTATATACAATGTTCTAATTACACCTATAAACACCACGTTTAACATCATTACACACCTTGTGTTATATAAATCCATCAACTAAAGGTTTTATATTTAATATGAAGGGAGACACTCATGGATTGATGTTAGTGTTTTAATATCATTATTTCATTGTAAATTATCATATTAACAATTAAGAAAACATGAGTTAGTTAATTAATGTAACATAGGTAAAGGATGTTATACAGTTTTATTTTTTCATAAAACACTATAATAAACTAGTTTACCTCTCCTTTTAGAAAGTCATTTAAAAACATTAATTCAATAATATAAATTTTACAGTACTTATGAGTGATGATATTTTGATTTTAAATAGTTACAATATAGGAATAAAATAACTTCTAGAATGATATGAAACATATTGATTTAAATTTTAGAGTTCACATAACCACTAGACTATAAATAAAACAGTTGTTTTCATATAGAAATGTTCATCTCAAAAACACAAAATTTATAATTAAATAAAACATGATAAAAATATAATATAAGAGATGAAATATATATGAAAGTTTATCTAAATAAAATAATAAAATAAAAAAATATTATTATTAATGATATTGGTGGTGTATTTAATCAAAATAAGATTTTATGTAAGGGTTGTATTCACATTCATTCACATTAATTCATTTTTTTGAACTTATAATTTTTACAACCTATATAAATCTCCCTTCATTATTTTGACTCTCCATATTTTTTACACATTCACATTATCGATTGTATATCTTATTTTTTTCTCAGAATATTCTATCCAATTTGATTCCCATTTTATATATTCATCAATTAATGTTAAATTAATCATCTAATGTGTTCATATCAACCTCATCATATATTTTCTGAAATTATTCTTATATAGTTGTTACCATATAATTTTTTCTTTATTTTATTTATAAAACCATACTTGTTATTTTAGATTAAAATATTTTATTTTATTTCTTTATTTATAGAATTATTACCATTTTATAATTATTAAATACCAATTTTAATTTTTATAAATATTCCTCATTTCGTGACCCCATTCAAGGAATGGTACCCCTCATGAAAAGATAATGAGATATAAGAGAAAATTATTCTTGAATAAAACCTCCAACTGGCCAGAGGTTAGAGGCAAGAACATACAGTATAATATACAAACAAATCAGATGAATTATCATATAAGGATAGTATGAGGAATGAGATATAATATGAAAACCACAATACAATTAATGAAGAAAATAAAATAAAATATCCCTTGTACCTGAATGTATTTTGAAAACAATTAAAATAATTGAAAATGTAACTACAAAAATAAGAAGTTAATCCTTAAAAATGAAAACAACAGTCCAAATTTCTCTTCAATAGCCCACTAGCTAGTAATGGATTACTTGATCACTATCCAAACCTCATGGAGATAAAAATAGTTTATATATACATTCTATGAACATAACATGTATACCCAATATAATCATCAATAGAGATTGTCGTGGAATAGTTAATTATTTTGAACTAAGGATTAGTGAAAAAATGATAATAAATCATCACCAAATTAGATATTATATGTTCCAAGAAACATCATATATCTCTCTCTATGTATGATAAAAAATAAATCATATAACGTCCTACATATTTTCACAATGGTACCCGTTTACCACTTCTCCATTAGTTTTATCCACTATGCCAATATATCACATCCTCAGACATATCTCTCATAATGTCAAATAGCATAAATAAATGAAGAATTTTTTTTTAAATTCTAATCCCATTCATCAAACCAACAAAAAAAATACCATGAACATCGTGTATCACATCATCTGGTCATATCAATCAACTTATCTTTATTATAATAATTAATTTTATGAGTTTCACCACAACCTGTATGTCATGTATTATAAATCAATCCGTCACATAACATATATATATCATACCTATAATAATAAATATAATTATATATCCATATATACATGTTTGGTATGTATAGAAAACAATATATTCTTTGAAACACATATATGAAAAATGTAACCACTGTGAATACTATCAAATAAAATTTCCTATAGAAGAGGGTAGGGCAACAAGGGGAAGATCACACATCCATTCCATGATAACATGGATGTTTGGAAAACAAAAATTCTATTGTACTATACTTTTATTTCACCATATATAAAATTGTGGTTTAGTATACAAATGAATATAATAAAATTGACATATAATTCTCACAACTATACAATCAGCATTACTAGTCTTAGAATCTGTAATAGATATCGTCACTCGAACACCTAAATACCACTACTATAGAGACATTATCATATAAATGCATAATGACTAAAAAATAAAATAATATATTTATTATATTTAATATATTTTTGAAGATAATAAATTATTCCATTAAATCATTCACATTTCCTTAACGTGATCATTAACTAATTCTCATTCCATGAATTCATAAACCCACTAATCATGTAGTTTCAAAATATCATAATCATTTTCAATGTAATAATAAAATAATAACACATGTTAAATCATTTATTTCACATTATCATTCCATATTTCCTAATACTCTAGGACTCCTCATATGAAACAATAAAATATATATATTAACCCAGAAAAACCCCCTACATCATGTAGTGAGAAAAGTATTGTCTAAAAAAGAATACTAACTAATTAGCCTATAAAATGGATTCTTAAAAAATAAATAATCCCATATTTCCTGTGAAAAATATGATAGAAAATCTATTACCCATTGCCAAAATCATTGTAAATTCCTCGACACCACTGTAAAAATTACAACACATCAATATTTCCATCATTGGTGACAACTCATACCATAATCCTAGGTAATATCAACCAATTATCAACAAACCTCAACAATCCTAGACTCAAATCATGTAATATATCATGGATTACATCTATAAAAATCATATAATGTATCAAAAACAACATTTTATACCTGGTATATATTCCCTAAAAACAAGGCCTCCAGACTATAAAATAAATAGGTTTTAGAAGGCCCCAAATACTTATAATTACAAATGAATATATTCAATGAAATCGTAATTTAATTATCTTGTTTATCATGGGTAATATCTAATTATGCCCCAATAATTAATCTTTAACCTTCAATTGACATTAAGAATATAATTATTTTTATTAAATCATGTTTCAACAAATATTAATATAGAAAAACATCTGTTGATATTCGTTTTCATTATTCGATCAAAAACCATACCATATTAATGTATTTTTTAAAATTAAATTAACTTATGAAATAATGATTTTATATATCATCATTAGAGAATTCTTTTGATTTCCATTATGCATAAAAAGAGCTTATAGTGAACAATATCTATTTCAATTCTTTAGAGATTAAATATTATAGTATTTCATTCTGTAACCATATTTGTAATATTAATAATAATAAACTATATAATAAACATCATGTTAACTATAGAATAAATATATATAGAAAACTATCTTAAAAATAAGATAAAAACCATTATCAATGTGCAAAACACATCCAATGTCTTCAAATAAAAACTATCTTCATCATTATTTCATGTATAAATTTTATTATGGTTAAATATAATATCACCTAAAGTGTTAAATAATGATATAAATATGATTAAAACTAAAACAATATGATACTAAATGAATCCCATAACTTTATTATATGGACATACAATCATCATAAACAAAATTATGACTAATGTTCAACCACCATAAGATGGAACACAACCATGCTAAAGGTTGACTATTTGGAAACTAGTTTCTAAAAACCACTAAAATACACACTGGATACTCACCCCTAAAACCAATCAAATTATCATAATATACACCATATAAAAAAAATAAGGGAAAAATGCGAAATATTAAGTAAATGAGACCATGAACCATAAAATTAGATTCTCAACATCCATGGTACTAGAATCTCATGGAGTCAATCATTGGATTCCTAGGTAGTTATAACATATACTACACATATAAATTTTCTAGGAACAAGGCATCAAGATGATAAAATGATCCCGAAATCCCTATGATTTCCAAGACATCTAGAAAATGATGGAATACTCAAAGGAGTCATATAAATTGATTAATAGAATAATGAACAGACTAAATTTTCATTCAATACCCCGATTATAGATAACCAATTTCCCTTTTCATCCAAATCATGATATGAGGTAGAAGGAATAAATTTTGGATATTTTAATGAATGGACTATTGCCACAAGGGATTCCACCGTTTATTGGCTAAGGCTATAGTGTTTAGTTGAAAAATTCATCACAAAAAGAAATCCCATCTAGATTATCTCACATATCCAATCTATTTTCCCCACTACATAGCTTTTAAAATTACATGGAATGTTATTTCATAGATGGATAATACAAACAAGTGATTTCTCTTGGAACCATGCCTAATGTCATCCACCTGCTATTAATTTCCACTATCCCATTTCAGAGTGGTGGAGAAAAAAATTACTAAAACAAAATCATAATCAACATTAAAAATCCATTTTTATTGTCGTGGGAAACCAAGAACAAGATATACAACTTCTCGGCACCCCAAATCACCCACCACAAGGTCATGGTTTTATCTAGAAATGATTAAGTCACTGTCTATACCACTAAAACACATCAAAACTCCCTATTGGCACCATAGAGACTCAGTTAAACAATTTTTAATGTTAAATTTCTTTTGAATAATTACATTATATACCTATCAAATAATTATCATTCTTTAGAGTTTTAAAACTATCATTGAGTTTATAAAATTAAAATGGTTTTTTGAATAACAACTACATGGGATTCCCTAGAAAATTATTGTAATCATATGGTGATTTAAATTTCAAATATATAATCATGACGTAAAACCATTCCAAAAAATCAACCAAATCATAAACACTCTCTAAGGGATTATACCTCCAAAACAATACCAAGGTCACAGACAAGGTATGAATGAATAGAAAACCACATCATCTTGAAATTATATTTGAAAAAAATGAATAACTTGTTGTATAAGAAAACTATGTATAAAATATATTGGAATACATATCATGAATCAATGAATAATGTTCCCCTGTTCTATCCAATATTCTATCATGTAATCAAAATTCTAGGACGTTGTTGATTTCATGGTTACATTATATCTTCTTCTCAATGTCTTAGAACACCGCAACTCAATCCTCAAAAGTAGGGTCATAATCAAGATTGATATTACCCCAATAAATAATTTCAGTGTCTTAATAATGATAATGGAATGTTATGAAATATATAATATATCATTTAATTTTCTCATCTGTTGTTAAAATCATATATGATACACCATGGATCCAATATGAGGTGACTCCTATAAATTTTTGACAAAACTAGTGGAAATTTCACTCCCTTGGCCAAACCATTGCTACCCACATTGATGAATCACATTCATAAATATATTTTCTCTAATCTCTAACTCTAATGGACTCCTCGGATGGATGAAATAGGTCTTCTAACTTCCTAATGATACTTTAATTCTTTTAAGAACCACCTAATTTATCTCCTTCATGATCATCCCTTGTTTGTGCCCAATAATTATTTTCTTTCTATTACCAATATTACACAACATAGAATAGAATGTTCATCAATAAAATTAATAAAATAGAAAAAATAAATTGGGGATTGGGTGATATTAAAAAAATAAAAGAAAAAATAAGGATATTAATCATCAGTAAACCAGAATTATCTTAGACCCAATCACATAACATGTATGCAATATTCCTTATACTATATATTGTTTGACAGTTCATTAGTAGATGAAAAAAATAGTGTTATGTAACAACTATGAGTAAAAAAAATTATATCATCATCTTAACCTGAATTTAAAGTGAGGTTCAGGATCAAAGATGATCTTATTTGGGATATCTTTGTCTCTAATCACCTCCTCTAGGTACTACTAAGACAAATAAGCCATTTAACCATCTTCGTAATCACTATAATGTGAGCATCATTAATTATAAATTCCACTAGTACTCAAATATAATAATAACCTTCATGATATTCGGTTATACCATTGATTATTTCCAAAAAAAGTTTCTCCCACATATATGAACAAAAATATAATTACTGGGGAAAACCCCCAAGAACATGGAATTCAATATTCACCTTCTTTAAGACCAATATACAATATGAAAATATCTTCAAATAAATGTATCAACCTAGTACACTAGAACTAAACTCTCATATTCCAATATATAATTTTAACAACTAGATTTACTTCTCTATGTAATCTGTAGAAATCTTGAACAAATTCTTCACACATCAATGGTGCATTGAGAATCGTGAGATAAAATAACATAAAATTTGTATCATCCTCCTTCCAACCATCAAGGGTATCACCATAGAAAACCCAAAAATCTCTAGATATCCCCATTATAATATCTTCAATGGGAAACCCCCATTTTCAATACCAAATAATACTATATTTTACATCAAAGTTTTTCTTATTTCCTCCATACTCACCTATGTCAAGATTCATTGATGAGAACTCTTCCATCACTCTTTTGGAATTTTCAAACTCATACAAAACATCACAATGTGGCTTCGTAATCGGCACAATATCGTGAAAATTACACTATTTTTAGATAAAAAATATTATTGTCATAATCTTGTATTAATTCATTCCACTATTATCGTCACATGTTTAGGTCACACTAGGAATAGATTTATGTATAGAACATATTTTTGGGGAGAAGAATTTACTATTTTCTGATGAGGTAGTGCTACCACAACATCAAGGAAAAAACTTCTAATGATTTACAATCGAGGGTAGAATAGGTATGTTCATGGTGTGCATAAATATTGACACCTATAATAAACATATTATCTCTTATCCATCAAGAAAATATTTAATCCAAGAGGTGACCCATCATATTAAACCTTCAACTAAACACCATCCTTTTAAAAATGAAGAAAAGAAGTGTTGACCAACATCTCTATCATGTATTTTAAATATTCCAAACACAGGTTAGTCCACTAGAATATTTCATCATTTTAAATAATTTTTCTCTTAGGAGACTCAACATGATATAAATTTTTCATTATCCTCATATAGTTCATTATAATGTTAATGAAACAATGCACCCCTACAATAATCATAGGGGTTACCAAATAAATTAATGTCTCGTTCATTGAAGGATCCACATCTAATACATGATACGACATCGAATTACACTTGAAATTATCCTTGAGGTCCTATAAATCATAATTGACCACTTCCAAAATAGCATTTTACTATGATGGACTCCCAATTCTTCTAAAATACATTCCTTGTTCTCCTCTTCAGAGGCTGAGAACATAATAATTTCAGAAATGGAAACCAACATGAACATGTATAAGGACAATCAAAACAATATATTTATCAAATTCATGAAAATTTATAGATAGTTCTTTACATCCAATTAAATCACAATGTACTCATAATTCCCATATTGTTATAAAAAATTCATCATCGGTACAATTGTATCACTTAACCAATTCAATTAATATCATGATTGTAGAAAAATATTTCAGAAAAAAAATCTTTTTCCATTGATTGTGTAAACAATAAATCTATGGAAGAGTATATCATTTATTCACTTCCACATAATTTAGCTAGGGATAATTGATAAAGAGACACATACTATCATCATCATTGTTTATGAATAGAATTTGTGCTCTCTATAGTGGATCCCACCATCAGGTAAAACCCATTGATAAACTTCATTGATCTATACTAGCTTATCCCCCAAATAATAAGGGGTTTTCCCATGTGGAGACACTGATATCAAGGATTCACTTGAGTATAGCTCTACCCCTATCTTAATTTCTCATTTTGGGTAATTCCTAGATAACTCAGATAAATACATTTTTTACTCCTACACAGCCCTTATAAACACCATCATCTAACCATATAATGAACTTTTCGTCAACTCATCTATCAAATAACACAAGGATTTAATGCACCTCTGACCAATCATATGATATCACTCACTAATGAATATTTCAAAATCTTCTCTAGTATAATGGAACACGGTCTACGTCCTAATTATGTATAAATTATATTTCACTGAATACAATCTATCAACACTAAGGTTGATGTTATATTTATATATAAAAAATATACAATATGTCCCCAAAATCATGTATATCCCATTACCTATTCATAGCCACTTTGAAATTTATAAAGGTAGGCTCAATCTCCAACTAGATTATTTTATTCCAATATAACTAGAAACCTCTCTTAATCTTTAAACATAGAATTAACTATGAAATATAATATCATGTATTATGTGTCTTCTAAATAAAATAACCCATATGCCTACATAAAAAAAAGAAATGGGTCCTTCTAACAATATTTGCCGTTCCTGGTGCTGGAAAATCCAATGTATGAAACTATCCTGGATATACCTCATTACCTCTTTGACTCTGTTTTGACCACATCCATGGTTTAAATATGATCCCTTGGGAAGAAGAGTTCCATATTTTTTCATATTCATTCCATGTATCACATCTAATAGAAAAATTCTAGATCACCCTACTACTTATACATAAATGAATCTAGACCAATGGTTGAACCTATTATGGAACATCTACCACATTATTCTTACTTAGAAATTTTGAGATATCCAACCATATATGGTCCTGACCTTCACATAAAAACGTTTCTAATCCCATTATAAGGACATAGATGTCTCCACAATAGATAAATTAGATTATAAGGTCTAGGACCTATCCATGGTTCTTAAAAATCTATTATATTTTTTTTTGAGAATTTCATCCATAGACCACCGTTATACTACATGGGTCATCTTAATGACACCCGACTCATGAAGATATGGTTTTATCCAATGTTCTCTCAGTGACCTCTTCACTCACCTGTAACTCAATATATGTCAACAATATATACAGGGTTACATGGATCTTGACCAATAGATGAAAATCCTCTATAAAATTTCATTCTCTAGCTTACTATACTATAATATGTCCGTATAATATTAGATAAGATAATTTAAATGGATCAACAACTACCGCATACTACATCTCCCTTGTAAAATGTTAAATATCTCATGGGGAATAGGTTAATTTATTTTAGAAGAAAAAAACTCAAATTGATTATTGTAACATAACATATGAAATGCTGAAAAAAACTCCTATATTTAAATTATTAATAAGTATCCCAACTTCTTGTGGTCTACATGTAGTATCATAACTAAAAACATAATTTGATTCACCTTATGAGAACAGATCAAACTATTGGGTATATCCAAACCGTCTAACTAGTCATTTTTATCAGATTCTATAACAGATCCCTCATACATATGTATACACTTATGACGAATCTTTCAGAATGTCCTCCTTCATGTTTTTTAACCTTTATAATCTACTCTGTAGTGATTTTTAGGAATTTTGATTTTAACATCATCAATATTATCTAGAAGAGGTCCGCAAACAATAGCCATATCTCCAAAATAACTTTTTCGTGTCCCCTTATAATTTGTTAAGAAAAATATTTGATTAAAAAAATTTACAAGGATTATCTAATTGTATAATATACAAATTTAAAATTTAGTTTTAAATAAGAATAATTCATTATCGTTACATTTTTCTCAACTCTACATCTATTGTCATTACATTTTGTAGAATCAGTTAATATAAAGGATTGTGCATCAGAGAATGAGGGTAACCAAATAATTTGTCCCTGGACAATCTCCCCTGTAATCATCACATAAAAGTTATTCTAAAATATTTTCCCTATAAACCCATGAAAACCCATGAGTGATGGCCTCTAAACAAAATATTATCCCTCATTATGAATATATGATATCGCTCTATCAAGACACCCCCATGTTCCCCTCATATACATTAAATATTTTAGAAGAGTGATAGTAATGCCCCATGACCACCTCTAACTACATAAAATTTGAATACAATCAAAAAGTGTATAACATAAAAACTAATAGTAGGAACTACATACTATAAAGAATTAGTGGAATGAGAAATAAAATAAAAACCACTGAATAACTCATACTAAATAAATAAAATAAAATATCCAATGTTTATGAATCTATTTACATCCCAACTAAAAATTCTCAATGGGAAACTTCAACCTCTAAATGTTAATTCTGGATGGTGGCCATGAAATCCAAAAAATATCATAAACAACCCATGTGATATTCATTTTTATCAATATCCCCAACCATATTATATAAAAAAAATTATTACATATACAAAGGGTGTGTATAATATGTATATTCTATAGGATCTTCCCTAGGGCATCTCATTCAAATGATAAAGAAAGTATATTTTGACTCAGTGACCAACTTGTGAATATAAATCATCATCTAATTAGTTATGCCATGAGAATATCCTCAACATAGCTCTCTCACCAGATATGGTATTCATGTATCTATATAATGTCCCAGATAATATTAATAAGTTACACATCTAACATTTCCCCACATGTTTTCCACTCATTCCCAACATTTCACTTGCATAAACAGCTCACTCATAATGTAGTCTAGCAAGAAGAAAACTAGTAAATTATATCATAATTTATATCTCATGAATCACATCATAAAATAACACTCCATGCACCACAAGATTCAAATAATTTCATCTAAACATCCCACATATCCTATTAGTAACTAAGTAGTTTCGAGTATCCACCGTAGCACGTATGAAATGAATTATAGTATAATCTATCATAGTTTATACATGAAATAACTATCATAATCTATATGATTTACTATTTGTAGATACATGTTTGTGAAATAACCATAATCCATTATAGTATTCTACACAAATATATGGAAGATAAATATTATGTTACCATCTTATTGTACTACCATGAAAATGAGGGAGGGTAAGATGGGTTGGTTATCCATCTATTCATCGGTATCATGGATGATTGGGAGAAAAACTTCTAGAGTACATTAAGATTATATCTCTATACAACCATGGATGGTGTATCATATGAGAACATAAAACACATATAATATTTTATTCTTACAACTACACAAAAGGGATTAACATACACTTTTACTCCACAATAGTTATCATCACATAGACACTAATATAATAATTTTATTGACTATTTATGCATTATGAACTCAAAAATTAAAAGAATTATTTCATTATATTAATTAATTAAACATTTCTAAAATACATTAAATTTTCCATTCAATAATGTATATTACATTAATATAATCATTGAATAATAATTATTTTTTATAGGAATAAACTATGATATCCCATAGTATTTTAGGATTATAATCATTTTGAAGGAAGCAATGCACTAAAATCATGTTTGTATACATTCTTTTATAATTATCTTTCCATATTTTTATGTACCATAGTAATCATCCATTTTTACCTAAAATAGATATATAAACCAAGAATATTCGTCTACTTTAATATGTGATGAAATGAATGCATAATTAAGAAACCTTACCATCCTTCCTATAAAAAATAAACATAAGTAATAAAACATGACATAATTCAACATAATATTAAGACATATCATCTTAAATTCATTCAATCAATCATAGTTCCATTATTGAATCAACCATGAATCTTTAAAATCATCACATAAGCATACTACTTCTACAAACCAAGGATTTTCCATCTGTGTCCCATTAACAATAATCTATCACAGGGTCACATTATGTCACAATGAAAATCAGAACCAACATCAAGTTAGAACTATGTTATTAGATAGTATTGTCCGTAAAAACATAGAATCAAACCTTTATAAGAAAATTATGTCAATTATCCAAAATCATTTATCATTATCATACAACTAGTCCGTTGACACAATGAATTAATTGATTCATTTATCATATGATACAACAAAAATTATCCTTAGGAATCATTTACAAAATTATATAGATAATATAGATATGAATCTAATCATAAGTTATAGATTCATAAAATAATATGGTAGAAATGGTTTAATTTAAAATCCAATTTCATGGTTTATCATATTATAAACCAGAATCAAATTCATAAATAATTCAATAAAAATAATAAATAATGGTTTTATTTAACATGCATTACGCGTTATATTAAATTCCATCAAAAAATAGAATAGGTTCATTCAATCATGACTTATTAATTCTTTTGTAAAAAAATATCCATATTTATAGCCATTAACCATTTTCAACTTATCAAACATGCTAAACCAAAACATAAAAAAGAATTATAACTATAAAAATAAAAGAAAAAGCATTGTATTTTTCAAAACAAGAGTTAAAAATTTATCCAAGAAGAAATAAATTCAATCATTACAACCAAAAACAACATCATTCTTCATTACTATTTTAAAATATATTATGTTTAATTCATTCATTAGCCAAAAGGATAATTCCTAATAACATTATGATAACATGTTATATTATTTGAGAAGGAAGGTATCGCATATATTGTGTATAAAGAAAAATTTTATTTCAATTATAATGGATAAGAAAGGATCAACCAAAACTTGATGAAATAGCACAAATCATAAGGAATGGTAGCAAGAATAATGAATATTCAAAAAACTGATAATCATGCAGAAAAGAAAACCACAAAACCAATAGAATTAGAAAATAAAACACTTATTCTAATAGAATAGGTAGGTGTTAATGAAAAAGTTGAGTAAAATGTAACATTGATTCAAAATAATGGATTCTACCTGAACCATTGTTTATAATATCAATAATTAAATAATTTTCACATGAAAGAGGTATAATGAAAACTATACAAAAACATATCTTGAAATGATACATCTAAATCTAAAAAGGAACAACTGAGAATTGGAATCACTACAACAACTAGAAAATTATGTTACACTCAATGGATTTTCAATTTTCATTTAATAGTGTAAAAACGAATAAAACAACATTAATGACCACTATTGTAGTGAATAAAATTTTCTATTTCAAATAAGTCATTATCTAAGAATGAAATCATATATTTTGAATATTTCAAATACTATTTGAATGAAATCAATAGTTTCACCATGAAATAGTCATTTCCTTAGTGTTTATTCATTATATCATAATAAAAACTTATTGCATGCATTGTGTTTCCCATAACAATAAAATATTCCACTATCTATAGAATCTAAAATATCTTTGAATAATGTTTCCTAGATATAAATTTAAATTATGACAAGTCTCATAAATCCACACCTAGTTACACACCATTATAACTCTTTTACCATAGCATGTTTCAACTAGCCTGAAGACAGTAGTCCCCAAATTCCCAAAAAAAAATGGATTTATATGAATTGTTTATAGTTGGGGTGCACTGACAACTACACATCCAACCCCTAATCCCCCAATACATTCACCACTAGGGGGTGGTGTGTTCCATAAACGACCAATTCCTTCTCTCATACCGTAAAAGTACTTCATAATCATTCAAAGTACCACCAATACTTGAAAATTAATAATGGAAATGACACAAAGTTCAAAAATTTCGAATAACAAATGTGTTTTATATCTTGATTCATTCATTATTAGTTTATAATATTTTTACCTCTATTTATTAGATTTGTTTTATAACCATTCATATATTGTTTCATAACTAAATTACATTATTTATTAATCTATCTTTTTAATATGATAATACATGAACCCAAAATGAATAATTATTTCAAGATTTATAATGTTAGCCATTTTTATCATGTGTTTATTTAATTAATATGTTATATGAATGTTTCTTCATCTTGTAGTATTCAAATGCATGATATATTTGATAAATGGACTATTTGGAATTATATTTTCTACCAACCTATTGTGTAATTATTTATATTCGATGAAATAATTAATTTTAATCATAATACTATTATATTTTTTGAAAATATTAGGTAAGGGTATAACAGAGCCGTTATTGTCCAAAATATGATACGTATGCATGATGTTTTCATTATTTTGCTTAATGTTATGTAGTATTATTGGTGATAATTAAAATGTATTGATTATTCAATTCCATTTCATTTTAACAAAATTATTATTTCTCATATTTACCATGATTGTATAGTATCATAATTCTATATAATATTTCTTCGTTAGGTTTTACGATGACTAGTATTTTCTTCCATGAATTGACTATTAACTCTCCTGAAATAATATCCCATATTAATCTATATTACAACCTTATATTTTTTTATGGATTACCTCTACTTTTAAGTATGTATGTACATTATCCCATGTATTAATAAGAATATGGTTTTATGTAAAGGAATTTTATGTATGTGTAACTACTAAAAACATATAATTTAATATATATTTTCAAATTTAAATTATATTACATAGATAATATACCACTATATTTTTTAGAGTAATATATGGATATTGTTTCACAAATAGTTGGATATCTTAGAAAAATGTGACAAACCCATTATGTTGGTTTCATATCATTGTTGTTAAGGGTAAAAAATATTTTATAAGTGAATGAAAACTATTTTACTACACAAAAATTAAACACTATTCATTATAATGTATTATAGGTTTCTAGAAGAATGGAAATGAACCCATTATTATAATCTAGTATATTAGAGATGTTATTACTCTAAATACATGAATGGTTTTGAGAAAATGAAAATATATTCAATGCTAAAAATGATTCTTCTATAAAAATGTGTATACTTTAAAAATAAAACAAAATTGGCTTGTCGTGAACATGTTTTAGAGTTACAAAAAAAGGAATATTTGATTAATATAGATATTTGTAAAAATAATTTTTCAATATTTTATTATTTATTTAAAATAAAAAAATTACTTCATGATTTTTGGAGTTGAATATTATTAAAGATGTTATATAATTCAATTTTATTTTACACCTATGTGATAAAAAATTAATAATTAAACAAATCATTTATTAATAAAATTATATTGTAAATTTCTAAATATATTCTTATGATTTTACATATTCTCTCATATTATAAGAAAAGAGATCATTAATTCAGTTTTCTTAATGGTAAAAGTTTCAACCATGTTATTTTATATTATCAATGAGATAGAGATTTTATAATTTATTATTTTTTATACTATAATATTATGATTTCAGTTTTATGGTATTTCTCTTAGAACAAAAATTTTTATATGCAAGTTTGTTATTTTGAAATAATTATATTAATTTCCCTAAAATGGATTTGGATATTCATATCATTAACCAAAATTTTTTATGACATAAAAATATATTTTTTTATAATATAAAATATATAAATCTACTGTATTTTTATATTCATTTAGGTAAAAATATTTAATTTAAAACGTTGATTTTGGTATATTTTAATAATATATGATGTTATTTAAGTATTTTTTTGAAATAAATTATGTTAATTCTTGTAAATTTTTAACATCTCAAATAAATTATTAATTAATAGTTCATGACATATAGAAAAACTAAGACTATGTGAAACACTCTGTATTCAAGATGCATTCAACTATTTGAAAGGTAAAAGGAAAATCATAAAAATAAAATTCCATTAAATGCATCAATCAATGCTTAAACATAAACCTACAAAAAATGGGAATGTAATATATTTCTGATAGACATTTCATAATAATTAAAATATAATATTTAGAAGTAAAAAATTTTCCATGATATTATATAACACTAAATAATCATCATGGTGAAAAAAATAATATAGAGCGTCAACCAATTTTAAATACACCAAATACAATAAAAAATATTCCAATATAATAATTTTTTTGAGACATCACCAATCCCAATTTATATATTTACCATATCTGAATAAATTGGTCTATGATATATTTTAAAACTCATGTCATTTATGTAGGTTAGAGTTGTGATGGAATATCCAAATAGGACTCTATAACTCCTTTTGAGCCACCAAGGGAAAATTATTAGGTTCATTAATGTGGATTTATTTAGTGATTAAAATTAAACACTCATAGTAATATAACACATGAATCCCCAAGAAAACAAATAATTACATAAAATAATGTCTAAAAGATGCAATTCCTTAAGGAACTAGTTGAACTATCTAAAACTTGATATGTCTAACCTCCTAATGATTGAAGAAAAATATATCCTCATCTTTATATAACATATAACACATATTAATTATCATATTATAATACAAAATCCTATAATTGTCAAATGATATATCCAACATGATAAATCTGGTATCCCTACATAAAACATAAATCATCTAACATTAAATAAATTAAGTTAATTTTAATGTTATTTGAAAATATTGGCTGTATGATGAATAAAATAACATGAAATCATATAATTAAAATATATCAATAGAAAATGTATAATAATGTTGTTAAAAATATGTGAATTCAAAGAGGGGACCAAAAAAATAAATATCCTATAAAACATAAACAAATGATAAATCAAATGGGGAAAATAGTCAATAGGATCCAACATATTAAAATAATTAACCCATATGTTACATCTTATAACAAATTATCTCAGTCATCCCCAAAAAATTCATCTATTTGAATATTTATATGGAATTTTTTTTTATTTTTCTATAAATGATAATTTATAGCAAGGAATGGGTACTACTAAACATCAATATTATAATATAGATACATGTTAATCACATGGTTTATAAATTATCATCATCATTAATCAAATGTTTCTTAATAATGGTCTTAAAATTTTGATGTAAGATAGATGTAAAATTTAATTTAATTTATTTCAAAAATTACTCAATCAATAAAATTGCCCAATTAATTTTAGTCATCATGAAGCAACTAGTTAACAGCATGTAAGTGGCCTACTTATGGAATAACTATCAACCATTATGAAAAATAATTAGTGGACATGTCGTTATATTTAATGTTTAAAAATTATCTTAATGAATAAATTAGACAAGGTGTACATTTAAGATGTCAGATCTCTCTATGTAATATCCTAACCAATAGTTCTATCACACTATTAAACAATACACTAGGTTTCAAAACTCATAAATCTATTTCATAATTTCTAAGTCATAACATATTTATGGAGGAACATGTTATTTTTATAGAAAAACTAATGTTAAATTGCTATCAAATCATATTCATATCTCCAGAAACCCACCCTTTATTTATCATAATTTTTATTTTCTCCAAGATAAGTCATTGAAAAAAACAAATGGGGAAATTAGAGACAAAATAGAGTTAAAATACCTAGAAGTAGATTCACTATGTATAAGCATCTAGTATAAAATATCTCACACAAATCAATTAATAAATATGTTCCACACCATTCCCAATGGTGTATATATACATAAATCAAAAATATTAAATTATTATCTAATCACCACAAAATTATACCCCAATAATCAGTTTATGGATTCAGGGATACAGAATATTAATTTAATCATTCTCATTAAAAAAAGTAAAATAAATATCCAATAGAAAATCATTAACAAAAAAAGTACCCAAAAGATGATTTCAATCAATCATATCAATAATCCATGGGATGTAATCACATATAATTCTAATAGGTTCATCTATTATCATTAAATATTATATATGAAAAATGGTTCTTAACTCCTAGATCTTCTAATATATTAAATTTCCATCCCTAATAAATATGTAGCACAATTATTTGTATAAAACATATAGATGAAAAAAATTATTCTATTATATATACAAAATATCACATAATAAGTATGTTTATACACCATTGAAATTGAAATATTATACTTATGTAATAAATAAATCAATTTATAAAACTAGAACATGATATATTTGTATGACAGGGTCCCCTAAAATATATCGAATGCATACAAAACTATATTAAGAAAATATTTTAGAGAAAATTATATTTTTAAAATGATATATAAATAAATATAATACAAAAATTATTAAGTGAACAATGATGAAAATGAAACATATTAATATGATGAGTAGTTATTATTTATCCATTAAAATTGTATAAGGTAATGGGGATTAATAACTTATGACTAAAATGGTAAAAACCAATATGAATTATAACATGCCTAAAAAACAGTTTATAAAATGTACAAAAATAGTAAAATATAAATATTATCATTCTATAAATTTATTTTTGAATATATATAATAATTAGAAAATTATCTTTAAATCATAATAATGTATATTTTATCATATTTAATATAATTATATTTATATTTATAAAATATAATAATATAATTTTGTATATAATTTTGACTAAATTTTATATATTATTAAATAATAAATCATGTTGTAATTAGTAATTTCAAAATACATAAATTTTATCTCTAATTGCTAATGTAAAAAATGTTAATTCTTAATGAAATTGAATTATCATTCAAAGTGTGATTTTATTTTTCAAATAAATTTTGAGTAAAATGATTTTAAATTTCTATAATGTAATTCCTTTTTTGAATAAATATGTATCAATTATCTTTTGCTTAATTTTGGGATTTTTTTAGAATTTCATATTTGTGTGAATCATAATAAATATAGTTCTTACATTTAAAATTAATTGAATTACATAATCCTGATATAAATATGTTAAGAAATATAAATGAATTAATTAGATATGTAAAAAGTATTTTAGTAATTATATATTACATTTAATAATAATAAGATGATATTAAATATTTTTATTTGAATATTTATAAGGCTATAAATTATTTTATTCAAATGATAATTAAAATTGTTTTTCTACATAACAAAAGTGTTTTAAAAATCCTATTAAATTTTTTCTCAATTAAAATGATTAATAAACCTCATGTTAAACCAAAAAATAATAAAATTAATAGGAACCAAAAATATTAATTTAATTTGCTCTATATTATAAAATAATCTATACTTTACTCTATAATAACCGAACCCATTGTTATATAAACGACCCTCCACCACAACATTCTTCTCTTATCCAATAGTCCATTTAATTTAATTTTGTAAGAAAATACCTTTCAAAAGCCCCACTAACACATACCAAATCCCATGGTATGAAACATATTCCACCTATGAAGGCCTTTTTATATATCCAATTATGATTATTGAAGGTAATGGTTTATAGTTTCATGAAACACGACCCCCTTTGAAATATACTTTTAATTTTTTAATAGGTTATATTTATTAAATATCTAATAAAAAGAGAGTAATTTTTAATAATTACTATTATTATAAAACTATAAGATAATGATTTCTTGTTTTTCTCGTTATTTATAATCATGAATACATTTTTTCAACCAGGATAGTTTTAATCCACCAATCATAAAGGTGATGTTTTACTTCATAAATTTTTCCATTGATTGGAATTTATTAATACTAAATTTATTGTTTAATATAAAATAATAATAAAAATAACATAAATTATATTTATCCAAAAAAATTTCCTGGGAATTTCAGTAAAAAAATTTAAAAAATTTACAATGTATATTTAAACCATCGAAAACATGACTATCAGTTCTAATTTTACGAAAATTTCCTATCTACTAAAATATTTAGTAACATTTCTTTTGGAATGATATGAACAATATTACTTGAAAATTAATTATATTATAGAACCATATGATAATGAATTTTGAAAATTACCACTATATCCGTGAATATTTGGTTGCAATAAAATAAAAATTCTAATTTAAAAAAAAAATCTGTTCTAAATGAATGGTTGAGAAAATAATTAATTAGAAACTAAATTATTAAACCTAAAAAGTTTTCTATGTCCTCCATATTCAAAGAAAAATAAATAATATAACTATCTGTCATTCTAAAACATAATTTATATTTACTGGTGTGAAACTAACCAAAAACAATTCTAATAGAAAATTAATAGATAAAATAGGGAATGAGGAAACCCAAAGGAATTAAGGGAGTGATGAATTCAACTAAAAATATATCTCTCTTTAATTTCATAATTTCTAATATATATACCCATTATCAATTGATTATTATCCTCAATAAAAAAATAGCACTCTACAACCCCTATTCTTTTCTCACATCCTATTTATTTTTCCATTTTATTCCAAATAAAATCCCTCCCCCTATGTAGTTTTAATATTTTTATGTTAACCTCACTATTCACCGAAATGGGTACCCATTATAATTCCATTATATACATAGTATCTAATGGGGGATATCTATAAAAAATGTGTAAAAACAAAATACCATGAGTATTCTTTATTTATTTAATTCTTATATTTCTATTATCATGGTATCTAATATTTCATTTATAAAACAAAAATTCTTACATTACATTGTTAAAAAATAAAATTTTTAAAATTCTTATATATTATAATTCTACTTTAGTCAAACCTTCATTCTGTCTAATC